>VWZN01000931.1:30724-42924 GCA_013396955.1 Regulus satrapa
ACAACATTGCCTTCTTTTTCAGTGCTGACACACTTGTATTTTTATGTAAAACAGAGTTGTGATTCTGCCCTCAGACAGCTATACAAAGTTTCCCTATGTGCTGCCCAGATTTCTGGGATTTATAATCTTCTTTCTTAGACAAACCAGCTAAGTAATTATGTTTTGTAATAATCAGAGGTGAAAAACAGCTCCTAAAATTTATAAGAGAAAAACTAACATAATAGTCTCAAAATTTATCCCACAAAGAAATCTTACTAATTGCTGCTAAAAAATATTAATGAATGAACTTCCACATTTATTAGTGTATAGAATTCAATCCCAACTGCATTTTTCCCATTGCCCAATTGCTGTTGGTTTTACAAGAATAATTTAATGCATTTTTAAAGTTGGTGAGTGAACCTATTTTTCTTTTCCTATGTTTTTTCTCAAAAGTTAAGTCCAGAAGATGTTTGAATTTCCTGGTTTGATATATTTTCTCTGCTGACCAAATGTGACTACCTTACTGCACTGTACTTCAGGAGCTGTGGGGAATTATGGCATTTGTTCTGCCTTGACTCTTGCAAGAATTCGTAGAGAACATATGGAGATGCTCTCCTCATTCAAAAAGGATGGGAGGAAATACTAAAAATGAGCATTTAGAATGCAACTGGTTTTTTATTTTGTTGTAAAAGAAAGCCATTGTGGCAGCACTGTTCTAAATATTCTACATACATTTTTTTTCAAAGAGTCAAGGAATCAGCACTGCAATATATTCCTATGATATAAACCCAGCCTGAAGTACGAACATGACACTGAGGAATTACACTGCAGTCAAGTTTAAATTATGATCTGTGCCTTGCTGATGTTTCTGTGCCTTTCATGTCTTTGAAGGCTCACTTATATACTCATTAGTGATCAAAGAATTGATTATGTTATTATTGAGGGTTTGCTGTTGCTTTCTAAGCATTGCTTGAGACAAGATACCTCATGTACAAATTAAAACATGAGCTTGGTGGATGGCTCTTTTTGTGTTACTGGTTTGTTTTTTTTTTCCTGGTCAAAACAATTTTTATTAAACTTTATTTTCAAATATAGTTCACTGGCCTTTTTTTCAAGACAATTTCTACATAGTGTATGAGCTGCTGATAATATTTAAAGCCAGTATTGTATATTCATGTGGGGCACATAAATGATAGAATTTCAAAACTCATTTTATTGGTATTGAGTAGCAGGGGTCCTGATGATCTGAAAGAAAGGAATCCAACCTCTGATTTGAATGTTTTTACACCGTAAGTTTGTGTGTAATTGTGCAGAGATTATCATTCAGGCAGCATTTTGTGCTGCCTTTTCTTGGAACTGTTCCAAATTGTTAAAGCAAAACCTTTTATCTAAACATGACATGATCTTTGGTGCCTCTAAGTTTTGTTTCTCATTAGGAATAAAATAACTTGAAAAAAAAGTTGCAATAAGTAATTGCATCTACTTTACTACTGAACATCATCTCATCCATCTTCTTTATCATTGGTAAGGTTATTTAAATAATTTTGCCCAACTTTGCCCAACAGATTTTCATGCCTGTGTTTCCAGGTGGGGTGCAGAAGTAAGGAAATTGCTTGACTCTCTTAATCAAGGTACAGGATTTAGGTTTATTAATGCTTGCTCATGTCTGTCCTCAGTAAGCAAAACCTGCATCCCTATCTACCATCCTGATGAGCAAATGAGTGTATAGATTTAAAAGCTAAATGTTTTATTCAAGTACACAAAGAAGGAAATTTTCTAAGTTATTAGAATTAGGTTTTTTGAATTTTATTAATCAGCAATTCAAAGCTGCTATAATGTGTTACAGTTCTTACCCTACGCTATTAATGTCAGCAGGGACTTTAGCAATAATTTGCAAGTAATAAGCAGTTATTTTTCTGTAAGTGAAATGGAATGTAAACTCTGTTCATGTTCCTGCATTTTAAAATACAATAAAAAAACCAAACTAATAAAATAACTTTTGAAAGTATTGCTGGAGTCTTGCAGTCGCCATAAGTGACCTGGCTCTTTATTATAATGTTTCAGTTGGAAATGCAGGAAGAATGTAAATTACTGATCAAATCTGTGGGTCCCGTGTCTACCTGGGGAGAGTGAGGGTTATGATGGGTACAGTAAATCTGTGTGAATAATGTAGTGAGTGATGGAGGTGGATTGCTTGGCACATAAAACTTTAACACGGCAGAACTGCATCTGTCATATTTAAAGCAGGAAGTTGCTTGAACAGTTTTGGCTTCTGTTATCTTTTGCAGTCTTGCATAGCTTTGCATGTCTTTTATAAAAGTAGCATTAAAATTATTTATATTATGTATGGTATAGATTTGTCTAGCTCTTTACAAGGCACAAATTGCCTTTTTTTCCCCTTGATAAAAAATAGCCTATTTCTAGCCCCCATTGACTTGGAGGATGAACAAGAAAGGGCACTACTTATTAGTATATGTATTTATTGATCTGATTTCATATTTTAGATAAACAATTATGAATACAAGAGTCCTTTACCAATTTTTGGCTGTAGCTTAGTACTTAGTAATTAATTCAAAGGCAACTCCCCTTTCTTTACTGAAAATAAGTCCCCTGAAAACTTGCTATGATAATTTATTTGCATAGTGGATCAAGCATGAGAAATAATCAAAGGGACGGTAGGAATTCAGCCTTAAATTAAGGGTTTTGGTAAACAGGCAGATCAGTGGAGATGAAAAATCATTATTTTTGCTTTACATTAATTCTATGTTTGATCTTACTGCAAATTAATTGCTCTTGCGAAACTGATGCAGTGATTACATTTATTTATGCTATATTTAATTAATAACTACAGAGCTCATATGGACTCAAAAGGCATGCTGCAGATTTTCTTGAGATTTATGAGCAGTTTCACCCTTAGATATGTTTAACTAGAAAAGCTTTGAGATTCTGCTAGGGCAAATTTATTTACATACAAACTCCTGTTAACTGTATGCGGTTTAGTTTATTACATTTAAATTATCTTTTGATACCACTGTCTTTGTGCAAAGCAGCAGAAGNTAATCCTTACAAATGAACCTGGATCTCCAAAGGTTTATAATTAACAGCTAATTAATCTTACTAAAATCATAATATATAGTATGTGTTAAACACCAGTGAATCTATACAAGATAGAAGTGATCCCTGCCGGGATCTCTGGTGTCTAATAGAGAAACAAGCTTGGTTGAAGCTTTCTTTTGGTTGGAATATTTGTAAAATGTATGAACAGCTAATCTGTATTAGACCAGACTTTATTCTCAAATAGTAATTCTCTCCCTTAGCATGGTAAGAAGGAAATCATTAGAGAAGATGGTAGGTACTGAGTGATCATGTAACAATGTTTGCATAACACATTTTAGCTCAGGTACTTCGAATTAGAGATAGTTGCACTTGCTCACACAGGCATGGCTTTCCTCCATTTAACCCTGTCTTACGGGACTGAATTTCTGAATACATGCAAGTCTTTATGTTCATCATAGCCTGCTGCCAGGAGTAGCACATCTTGCTTTTCTGTTGTATGAGGAACAAACTCCTTTTGCCTTCCTGAAGTTTCCTTCCTTCCATGTGTTTGCAGGGGATTTTCTATATTTTTTTCCCCCCTAGGGTATCTAATCAAGGTTGAACATTGCATTGCACTGTTACCTTCCTCAGTGGAAGCGCTAACAGAGCCAGTTACCTCTGTGCCTTCCATAAAATTTACAGGAATTCAGTGTATTTGACACCCCTACCAAATGCTCTTGAAATTACCAAATACCCTAACATTTTGAGAGGAAAGGGGAAGGACAGACAGCTGAGTGGGTAGAATTGGGGGAAACAGAAAGCTGCTGTTCCTGAGAGCTGCTGCTACCCAGAGTCGACAGAGGGGCTGGCCCAGACCAGCTCTGCAGAGCACCGCAGGTCAGGCTTGTTTCAGGGTGCTGCTGTCTGTGCCTCCTGGTCAACACGTGGAGCTGTGGTTTGGGTTTGCCATATGGATTGGAAGTGGATTACAACATCACTTCCTCAGTTTTGTCCTAGTTTATGCTTTCCATGCAAACTGATCAGCTTGAGAAACTGAAAGGTTGCAGCTGGGATTTTCATAGAAGACATGCTTCATTTGGCTTAGGATGGGCACTGTCACACATCCTACACTTCAGCTTTTCTAAATCAAGCGTTGCCTCTCAGCATATTTCTGCTTTATCTCCCCTGACTTATGTGATGTGCTCTTCACCTGACTGCTTCTAATATGGCTCTGACCTATTATGGTTCATGAAACAGGAACAAAAATAAAACTGGTGGGCAGTAAACTCTGGATGTTTCATTTGTTTGTTTGGGTACATATATTCAAGTCAGATCTAAAGTGAGGTTGTCTTGAGTGGAAGATAATCAAGGAGGAAGCTGATTTTACACATGTAATTTTCCATGTAAGGAAAGCCAACTTTTTTAGAAGTACAGTGCATACAGTACAAATACTTGAAAGGTATGTTGGAACTTCTAGCTTCTGTGTGACTTCAGGTTTTATGTACTCTTTTTCCTACATATTATACACTTCCCTTTTTACTGGAGATTATTAATTTTCATTAATGAAGCAGAAAAAAAGATTGTTTTCTGTCTTAAGGTGGGGGAAGAAGGAGAAGTATTGGAATGTGGCTGAGGTGGTTGTTTTCAAAACATAAAGTTAAGAGTTTTCACCTTTCCTTCAGACAGCCTGTGCTCTCTGCAGCATAGTCAGCAGGAGAGAGCTCTCCTTTACTTTTAGTTAGTGTTTCATTAGTCCAGGCAGAAAAGTTGCCTGGACTGTAGTTGTTTTTTTTTTTTTCTTGGAACTTTTTAAACCTGCTCTGGACTGAAAACCCAGAAGAGCACTGGCAGATCACACCTGTGGCCCACTGGGGCTGGCCTGGGCAACTGCTTTGCCCTCAGCAGTTATTTCCTTCTTGGTCACTGGAAAAGTGTTGAAAAAGATTCTGATGTGAAGTACCTCTAGGATTGAATACTGAGTTGAGACTACATTCCTTCCCCCTCGAATTCTCCTAGAACTTGTAATGAATGTACAGATAGCTTTCTGTATTTAATAAACATAGTCACCCAGCTGTGCATGTGAGGGTCAGTTATTAGCATCGCCCTGCTGCTATGTCATTCAAATTGTTTTATTGTCTGAGGCAAAATAATAAACAAATTTTAAAGAGTGGTTCCTGTTAAATAAGAAAGAGTTACATTAGCTGCCATGCTACCAGCTAATGCCAGAACCAGAATGCCAGCCAGAAACTTTGGCCTTTGATTCATGTATGAAAGTGTTTTGTACAAAACAATGGAAATAGCTGTGATAAGCTCCAAATATGACTATTATTTTCACTTTCTTAATCAGATTGAATTAGTATAAAGTTGATCCCTCTGCAGAACAGAGGTTCTTTACAGTTGTTGTGATTTACTGTACTTGGTATGTTGCTTGAGCAATTGGAGTTGTATTCAGTTCCTAAATTTTCTTTAAAGTGCATTTGGGTTTTGTAATGTTTGCATCAGCTTGGGGGGACTTCAATTTTCTGAATGTCCAAAGATTCATTCTTCTTGGCTTCCTGCACAGCCCCCATTTCTTATAGCTAGGCCTAGTCTTTGAGGCCCTGACTTGACTAGCAAGTGCAAAATGACCACTCTTCATTAATTTTGTACATTTCCCCCTTCATTCATTGCATTTACATCCAAAGCTATTATTACTGAAGTTGGCAGGGTGTTTTGAATTGACTAGTGCTTTTCACCAATCTCCCTGCTGCCTTCACCGAAGAATAATAATAATTCAAATTTCCAACTCTATGTGATGGGTTATCATTTAACTGTTGAATGAAAGATGAGAAATAAAAAAAGCTGAAAAAGCCATTCTTCTGGTAATATAATGCATTTAAGTTTAAGTAGCTAAATGTCATGGCTACCTCATAGAAACCAGTGATCAGACTCCTCATTGAGTAAGGTGAAGCTGCATGACCAACGAGCTGGTTGTGCACTTATGTTTTCCATTCACAAGCCAGACTCATTTCAGAACTTGCTGCAGGGCTAATTTTAGAGTGCCTTACTTTTCCTGATACCCCACAAATACATCTTCAGTGTCCTACCATCCTGGTGGTTTATCTTTTCTACTCTGTGAGCAATGAAGAAATCACATAATGCTTGGTTCACCAGCATAGCCTGGTAAAATTAGCCTTTACCGAGCCAAAAATCCTGACTGTATGGGCACACTTATATTTTTGGTAGGCATCTGTTTGTTTGTTGCAGAATACAAGCCTTCTGGGCAGAAGGTTAACTGCTGGAACAGAAGATAAAATGCCATTTCCTTTCAGATCAGAGTGGCAGGGTGGTACCAGTACCAGAACACAGACCAGAGAGCTTTGCAGGTGATAAAGATTTAAATAGCAAGAATTCTCAGTGCAGATGGGCAGGGTATGCTATTCAGAGTGGCATTTGTCAAGTGAATTGATTAAACTTGTTTTAAACAGCTTTGGTACAATTAACAAACTTAAATTTTATGTGATTATGGAATCTTTAATGTGCCATCAAACTAAAGTATCCTATGTTATTCATTAATATGCTATGTATTAATTCAATCCAGAAAGTGTTAATTTTCTTACTCTGGAATTAAAGTGTTACTTGCATAATTTGAAATTATGTGCTCTTATATTACTTGTCTAATACAAATACTGTGCAATGAATTTATTTATGTTTTCTTTCTGTCTAATAATTGTAACACCAACTTCCCAATATGCTTATTACTTGGGAATTTTCATTATAATTTGGTTTAACTTTTTACAGAAATTGTATGCTTCTTGTTATTCTAAGCACAGTTGAACAGGGAAGAGCTACCATGGGATAAAAGTTGTTCTGCAAAGACTAATCTGAATCTTAAACACTTAATCTTAAATGCTGATTTTTAACTATAGGTTCCTAGTTTTCAGGTCAGCTATCAGCCATCACACATAATGTTTCCTGATTTCTGATTAGTATTGTAAGATAAGGAATTGTATGTTAATTACAGCAAGATACAGGAGTTATCTATTAATTCCTGGTTGACTTTTCAGTTAAAAGTGAAATCTCAGTTTTGACTCCACATTTTCCCTGCAAAACAGAGATTTTAGAATGTATGACAGCATTTTAACAGCCAGACTTCTGGAATCTGTTGGGGAAACAGTGGGCAAATTTAGGGATTAGGGTTAAGCCCAGAATTAAATACTGTAAATGCCTTCTAGTCATCTCCCCTTCTATTTTTATTATGTATGTTTTAAATTAGGAGTATTGACGTGAACTTCTAAGAAGACTTGGCTTAAAGATCATAGTGCAGTAATAAAACCCTAGTGTTTCCTGATCCATATATGACTGACAGGTGACTTATGTGCCAGCTGAGTGTTCAGTCTGATAGCAGATGGTGCAATCTGTGAAGGCACTTGGGTCCTTCAAGAGAGCTGCTGCTGTTAATTGCATAAATATGGAAGCTCTTTTGCAGAAGAATGATTTTTGAGTAATAGAAATGTAGTGCACATTCTCTGTAGAAACATGTGCCATGTTTAGCTCTGTGGAAAGAGATGTATATGATACAACCAGCTTTCTTAATTCTGTGCCTCTGCTTGCCTAGAGAAGGTTGTCTCCCGTGCTCTCAGCCAGCCTGGGAAGTGGCAAAATCCATCTTCTGCCTTCCTCAGACATTTGAGGCATTTCAGTGTCTTCAGGTCTGTGAGCTGCTGATTTCTTTGCTCTGTAGTGTTCTGTAGCCACAGGAGGGCAGAGACACCCAATGTTGTGCACAGCCACAGTGCCCTGCCTACTGTATAAAATATTGCTGGTACCAGTATCTCAGTGCAAGTCTATGGAAATATGGAAAGCTTGCAGCACGAAGTTAGATGAGGTACAGTGGTGCATGCTCTTGGTGGGAAAGTAATTGAATTAATCTTTAATTAATCACCTTCTAAGGGTGGTAAGAAATCGGGGTAATTATAGTAGTATAAAATTTAATTATTATGCATTATTTTCTACTTAGATGTTTCAGGACAAGAATATTTGCATTGCAGAAAGACAGGGAAACCAGCTTCAGGTTTCCTAAGTCTACTTTTCATGTGTAACAGCTTTACAGGGTGTTAGGGTGTTGACCTGAAACAACAGATCAGTTGCTGCCTTGTAGCCCTTATGGCTGGTTTTTCACTTGTACTTTTGTATCTCAAACTTTTCTTGGAGATGGGGAGACATTCGCCTGATAGTCCAATATGTAGTTTATTGGCTTTGTCTGGAAATGTGCTAAGTCATAACCACTGATTAGTAAGCATTCCCTTAGAATGCTGATTAATATTTGAGAGAGAAAACTAGCTCAAAAAAAGGAAAATATTTCAAAATAATAAGATGGCATTACAAGTAACTACTTATGGTTTGATGATTGCATGTTTGATTTAGAATTTTGATCTAGTCTGTAGCTCCAGATTCTATTCTGACTTTTCTATTAATCAGAATATATGCTTGGAGAAGTCACTTATTTGTTTTTAATCTTCATTATTATACTGTAGATTAAATTTTGCAATACTGCCTAGGGTTATTACATAATCTGTACTGCCTACTCTGGACTGTTTTGGCATAGGAAATGGTTAAATGTAAAACGTAACATGCTTTTAGTAGGAGTGTGGGGGGGAATCAGAAGCAGCAAGGGATTAAATAGTTACTGACAAAATTAGAAGTTTTTCTTCTACTTGTTTTATGGTTTAAGCCCATCTCTGTGCACAGGGAGTTGGAAGGATTGTTCATGGAGAAACAGGAACCCTACCACTTCATGATACAGAAACTTTCTCAAAGCATTCATTGTTTGTCACTTACAAGATCATATCCTTGCATTGATTTGTAATGAAACACCTGTGACTGATGTGTCTCAAACTTGAATTGAAACAAGCAATCCTGAGATAATAAAAAAGCAGTGGTGACATAAGAAGTGATAACTATACAGCTAAAAGATACACTTATTTGTTGGCATTCAGTAAATAAAAAGTTAAAGGTATTATGTTTTTCCTCTTTTGCCCTTTGATCTCTGCTGCTTTTCAATCTGACAAGTTACTGGTATCCATTTTGTGGTCCTTAGGTGTTGTAAACTATTCTGTTTTCTCAGTGTACTAAATAACATAGGCAAATGCTTTTAGTTTTCCTTCTGAGTCTTGTAATTTAGTAATTCACCTATGCACTGGAAGTTCTACTGTGTTTTCCTCCTCATATTATAAGCACATGCACGATGGGCAGTAATGGCAGTGGAGGTTTTGCTTTTTTTTCTTTCTGGAATGATGGTCAGGGTTATTCCAGTGTCAGCAGCATACCCTAGCAGCCAAAGGAGCTGTGTCCTGGGGTGCAACAGCATCATCAGCCAGTCAAAGGAGGTGATGGTCCTAATCTGCACTGCATTGTTGCCACCCCACCTTGAGAACTGTGTGCATTTTTTGGTATTTTCTCAGTATGTGAAAGGCATCAAGCGTGTGCCACATGAACACATGGGAGTGTGTTCAGAGGAGGGAGATCAAGATGGTGAAAGATCTCACAGAGTAGCTGAGGTCACTGGGTTTGCTCAGCTTGGAGAAGAGAAGGCTGAGGGGTGACCCCAGAGGTGCTGATTTCCTCTCTCTGGTGAACTGTGACAGGACATGAAGAAAGGGGATGAACCTGCATCAGAGAAGGTTCAGAGCTGACACAAGGGAAAGGTTCCTCTCTGGAATGATGACTGGTCATTGGAACATGCTCCCCAGGGAAGTAGTTTCTGCACCAAGCCTGGCAGAATGCAAGTAGCACCTGGATGATGCTCTTGGTCATGTGATTTAGGTTTAGGCAGTCCTGTGAGAAAGAGAGTTGAACTCAGTGATCCTCATGTGTGCCTTCCAACTTTTGAGAGATTCTATGTTTTCTTTATACACAGTCCACAGTGGAATGTTTTTCCTTTTCTGCATTTTAGGTGCCTTATCAGGAGCCAGAGAAAGCTGGGAGTATGATTCAGGAGCGAGAGACCTTCAGAGTCCAGATGTCCACAGTCATTTTACGCTACAAAAGGTGTTGGGATATGGTGGAAGCAATGTGACTCAGCAGGCTGCTCTGCGAAGACTTTTAGCTCAGGCCTCAGATTTTAGAAACTCTGTTGGAGGAAGCTCCTTAGAACTTGTCAACACTGTAAGTGCATTTTACTTTTAAATCTTCTTTTAAGTTTTGTAGGAGTATTGTTTGTTTTAGTTTTCTGGGGTTCTTGTTTGTTTGGTTTTAGGTTTGGGTTTTTGTTTTGTTTTTTGGGGGTTTTTTGTGGTTTTGTTTTTGTTTTTGAAGAAGTATATTTATTCCAGTCTTGGAGCCCTTATGGAAACAATTTTTACTTTATTTATCAGAAAACCAATGTGATTTTAGCAATAATGTAATGGTATAGTGTTTCCAAAGCTTGATAACCAAGTTGTGTCAAAAAAGGTAGGAATCTGTGAGTGGTCAAACTGAAGTTCATAACTGATCATATTTAACAGATTTGTTTATAAAAACGTCCTCCCAATAAGTTTTAAGTGTGTCAGATCGCTCAAAAGTATTACGCAGCATAATTCTTCACATATTTCATTACTACTCACTAAATTATTTGGTACTTTCTTTAAGCCCTGGCTGCACTTTTTTTTGTAGCATGTTTCTAGTTAATGTTGCACAGAAGCTTAGGTGGGGAAGAAAAAAAAGATGCTAAAATGAAAATGAAAAATTTCTAATGAAAAAAAATGACTCTCCATTGGCATGCTTGACCTTGATAAAATAGACTCCTAGTTCATGATATTATAAGGTAATTCAGACTATAGGGGAAACCTCAGGAGGTTGTCTGGTCCAACACCCTACTCGAAAAGAAAATTATTGCTGACAACAGAGGAAAATCAATGTCTTCAAGCCATGTTATTTTTTTAAAAAAATTATGAAAAATATATATGACAATGCTTGCAGCAGCTTTCTTGTTTTATCCAAGTACCTAAACATGAGCTCATATAGGATTTGTTTCCATATACAGAGTAAAAAATGTAGGTATTAAAATTTTCCTAAGACGGAAAAGAATTTTTAAAAGTTGATAGTTTCTTAAAGGAATTGTGTCCTCATTTTCCTAGAGACGATAATAAAGAGATCAGCTGTGGTTCAACTATGAACTCACACAGACACATATGGGAACTGTAACGAGCAGAAAAGAAGCAGGCACACATGCATTATAAAGAGAATAATATGGGGGAATGGAGAGATTATAGGTCATTTAACAGCTTTGTTTGTATGATCAATTTCTTGTGGGGAATTTTAAGTGAGAACAGAAAACATGTGGACTTGTAAAAGAATAATCAAGTCTATCCAATATACTATCTCCTTTAAGAGGAGATAGAAGACAAACAATACACCTTGTGTTTCTCCAGTAAAACATCTGACCCTGCCTTGAGTGATGTTCTCATCATCAAGACAAGAAACCTTTCTCAAGTATAACTACTAATGGTTGTACAATGATGGTTCAGAGGTTTTGTGATGTTACACATTTACAGAGATATGATACAAAGCTGCAGTATGCGGTGTTACTCAAGAATGCACAGTGGGATGACTACTGTATATGACATGTAGAAACATTTTTTAAAAAATGCAGGAGTCCTATAAAAATAGCATTTCCTAGGTTTCATGGATTTCTGAGTGAGGGGAGAATATCAGGAAAAGTTTTTCATCCCCCGGGTGGTTGAGCACTGGAAAGGCTCCCCTGAGCAATGGTCACAGCACAAGCCTGACAGAGTTCAAGAAGTGTTTGGACAATGCTTTTGGGCATGTGGTGTGACTCTTGGGGTGTTTTGTGCAGGGCCGGGAACTGGACTCAGTCCTGACGGGGTCCCTGCAAACTCAGGATATTCTATGATTTGGTGATCTCTGAATTCCTTCTATGCTTGCTGTCATGAAAGATGCCTGATCTTTGTTTTAATCTGTTAGACGTCTGCTTTAGAGCATTTTCTTCTATGCTTTTCAAAACCACAGTAGAGTCATCCATCTCTCATTTATATGTAGATGAATACAGTAACATCTTTATTTGATTCCTGCTTAGCACTGGTGTCATGGGTCATATGTAAATTTTTTGCTTTGGCTTTATTAAACTGGAGAAAGAAAGGAGTGGGAGAAAATTGAGAGAAATATTTATACTTTTGGTTCCAGTATTTATTCATTGTCTTGTTTTG
>VWZN01000931.1:43064-55436 GCA_013396955.1 Regulus satrapa
GGAGAAGCGGTGGGGGCGCAGCGGAGGCAGCCCCGGCTCCGAGCAGGGCAGGGAGAGGCGAGCTCGGGATCCCGGGCACCCAAACAAAACAGCGATGGATCCCTCCCTCAGCAAGGCAGGCACCAACAAAGCTCGGTTCAGTGGCTGCTATCATGGGCAGAGACTCACCCCACAGGGAAAAAGAAAGAAGAAAAAACTCCGAGCGTCCCCTTCTCCAGCTACAGAGCGCAAGAGCCTGCCCTCCTCCCTCCGTCTGGGCCCAGCCAAACTCTTTAGTCTCCTCAAACACCCAGTAAGTACCAGTAATAAGCATTTCCCAGTACTCATGGGAAAAATTCTATAGGTAAGAAGGAACAAAAGAAAAGAAAACCTAAACCCCAACATTAATCTTCCCAGAATTTTTAATACTATAGGCATGCTTACTGCAGTCTAAATTTAGGTTCTTCAAGGAGATAAACATAGCCTTCACAGAGCTGAGATTTAATAAAGGTTCTTCCTTTTCTGTCTCTTTCTCAGATCTTTTACTGAGCTGCATTTGCCACAATGACAAGCAAACTGCTCCCTAGCATTCATTCTCAGAAATTACAGATCTCAGCTTTTCCATTCTTATAAATTGAATTCAGTTAATTATTCAAGTGTCAATTCTTGTTATTAGTGTCCCGGTTTACTTTCTGGCAGCCTTTTTTTAGCCTTCTTTTGATTTTGAACTCTGCAGTCAGGCTAGAGACATCCTTGCTGTGATTACGTACTCCTACAGCATAGATTATACCCCTCAGTCAAGACAGAGGGTCTCCGTGCTGTCCTTAACATTTAGGTTTTCCATTTGCAAAAACTAAATGAACATCAGTCCACTTTGCCTAGCTTTTATAAGGGGATTTTTTTTTTTTTTAACAAGCATTTTTGGAATTTTGGGAACATGCAGCTCTACAGCATTTTGTCAAAACATAATGCCTGCTCTGAAGCACTTTTCTTCATCACAGAAGTAGTGCAATTTTTGAAACATTTTTATTAATGTTAAACATTATGTTCTTTAATGTAAAATTTTTTAAAAACTTAAAATTTTTTAAAGTGCTATTTGAAATTTAGCCATTTATACTCTTTGCATATGTCTCTATCATTATTAATTTTGCATTGTTTTGCTGTAATTTGGTTTATTAAGCCATGTTCAGATTCAGCTATTGTTTCACCCAAACAATTTATTCTGTAATCTCTAGAGAATGTTAATATCTCTCAGCATTTTCCAGATTCACATTTTTATTCTTAAGTATTAAGAACGCATTCCTCTTTATAGCTCTTCCCATTGGTACCAACTATGACTAAAATATTAACCTTTCACATAACTTGTCATCAATTACTGATGATGTAATGGTTTGTGCCAGTAGGAGTCTGTGTGTTTGGGATTTGTAAATAATTTAAATCTTCATGTACAGAAAAGAATTCAAACATCTTGAAGGATTTGTTGGTGCATGTGGATGTTTGGAAGCAGCCACGAGATCTCAGTGTGCGCCCCACAGTGACACAAGGAGGGATGAAATTCAGTTCCAGGAGATGAAGTATGGTTGTTCTCTGAAAACATCACACAGGCAATATCTCAATATGTTAGGCATATTTCACATTAAAATTCCACTGAAGTTTAATAGGGAGAAGCAATAAGATTTGCTTTAATTCCCTTTTCATATTCTCCTTGCATATGATTAGAATACATTTGGGTTTTTTTAGTAGAAAGTGTGCATATAAATGGTAATGCAGGTATGTGTGCCTAATGTTGGTTTCTGTTGCCTAAATTTGGTGTGAAGATGAATGTTTCTATTGTCAGAAGCCACTACAGCTACATAAATAATAACCCATTGGGTCTGTTCCATTTGCCACAATGATAAGATCTCTGTTATTTTATTAGGAAACACACCTGCTGAGAAAAGTCTCTGAATGAAGATCTTACATCTTTAAAATGTGACCCCAAGTATGTTGATCCGTGGTGGTTTCTTAACTATCCATTCTCTGGTCTGGTGAGATCCAGAACACTTTGATTTCTGATTTTTTTCCATCCAAAGACACTCCAGCAGAACCTCTTTGACTGCACCTTCCTTGCCAGAGCTTTTTTACTCGGAATGGATTTGATGAGAATATGGTTGACTTGCAGAGGGAAAGGGTACAACTGTATTTTTGAGAACAGAGTGTGGTAGAATTTTGTTATGACCACCATTTAGGAGGCTGTGTTGTTATTTCCTTCTCACAGCAGCCATGCCACAGATGTGGTTTTTTTTAATCAGAGAGAAGGGCTTATTTACTGAGTTGCCAGAATTACTTCCTGCAGCATCTCACTCTTCTGGCCAACCACAAAGTCTGCATAATCCTGCTTTTTATCTTGTGCAGGGCTGTCAATGAAAGATGGATATGTCTAGGTGGGAGGGTGTTGGTGCAGACTGCTCCACCTGCCAAATCTGCGCTTCTCATCTCAAGAGGAGCTGGTTTTTGGAATGTGTCCCATCAAGAACAAACAGCAAATTAGTACAAAAACGTTCTTAATGCATTTCCTTGTAACTGCTCTGGTATATGCTCTTTCTTATCTCCCCTTTCTGATTTACATGTGTCTGTACCTCATCTGGTGCAATGCTACATCTAAAGATGCTTGGCTTGGCAATGGACTGTTTATTTGCATCTGTGTAACAAAGCATGCCTTATGTACAGCAGAACTAAAGCAACTAAACTGGATTTAGTTCTGGCTATGGGCTCTCTGTATCAAATGCAGATACCATCTCTATTGCACACACAGCCCAAAAGTTTGTGAAGTACAAAGCTGAACTGAAATTACTTGTAACAAACCAACATACATTTGTCTTAGCATTCGTTTCTCAGCATGATCACTAGCAAATAAGAACTCGATGTCTTTGTTTTAGGAAGCATCATGTTAGCTGACAATAGCTATTCTTCTGCAATACCTCTTCATTAGTCAGACTCAGTGAATGTTTGCCTTGCTAATTTTTCTTCCTGAAGGGCACTGAGCTGCAGTTATGACAGACAAAACTGTTTTGAGAATGCTGTTCTTTTTAGTTGACATAGTTTATACTGAGCAATAGCATTCTGAAAGTCACTATTGCATTTTTCAGGAACACATTACTTTTTCTTTTCCTACCTGGATCTGCTCCTTAATCAGGCAAACCTAATTTGCTGTGGTCTACTTATATTAATAGCTTTTGTGTATAAAAGAGCACACTTAGTATTATCATTGTGTTTGCGTTTATGTCAGGCTGTAGTGCAGCTCGTTCTGGATAACTGCTTCAAACAGTTAATGCCCTGCTTCATCCTGAGTCACAGTAAGCATTTATGTGCTCTGAGGAAAATGTAAATTAAGTGATTTACATGTAAATTCCATGCTGCTGTCATGTTATTGAGCATATGATAACTTCTTGTAATTCCTTAATGTTATAAAACATACTTTGTGCTTTAGCAGGAGAATATCTCACAGGTGCTTGGTATATGCATATGTTCACGTGTGATATGTTCACATGTGATGTTCTGTGATGAAATTCAAAGTGCTGAATTTAATCTCTGTCTGGCCCTTTCTCCAGCACTTCAGGCAATTTGACAATACATCAATTGGTTTTTTTTTTACTTCTTACCTTACCTCCTACCTTGACTGTTGGACAGCCAGCTGGTATTTCTGCTGTCCTTTGCTGTGTGACTATAAGGACATGTGCCTACACAACCAAGAGTCCTTCATTAAAAAGACTGAAATTCAGATTACCTGATTATAAAGTATGGCTGCTTGGTTATTTTATATATATAAAAGAGAGTTTTTATGTAGCACAAATCAGTGTAATGTTAGTGTGTTTATAGATTAAAAATTATACTGCTTAAAAATGTGGTATCATTCACCATCCTAAAAAGATGTACACATTGTGTGGGTACCGTGGTTTTTTTTTTTAACTACATTTTTGGCTCATTTTAACTAAGCAAGTAAATGCAGATTTTAACATTTACTCCTTAAAAACAGGAAGGATTGTCTGATTGCCAAAGAAAGCAAAGCTACTTTTGCAGGAGACGAGGGAAAAAGAGTTTCCTAGAGATTTGTGGCAGTCTGGGGATACTCTTGTATCTGTCCTAAATGTGAAACATTTCCTCTGCTGCTAATTTACAGGCATTAGCTGTAAATTAAATGGGAATCATATGGAAATTCTTTTGGGAAATGATCTTTCAAGGGAAAGTAGCAAGGAAGTCTGAAAATAGAACTGTACTGTGAGAAAAGGTATTTGTGGTTGGTTTGTAAGCTACTTTTGTTTGGTGTTGCTGTTAATGAGAATCTACTTCAAAATTTCTCATTTAATTGCTGATGCCTTTATGGTTTTAGAACTCATTAATATTGGTATGTCCTTTTCTGGCAAAGTCTGCCCCTTTTTATCCTAATCTACTCAAAATCTCTTAATGTAGTCTGTTGTAAAATAATTTTATTTTTGCCCAAGTGTGGGAAGCTCTGCTCCTTCAGCTTCCTCACCCCTTCCCTTACAGTCAGAGAAAGGGCCCCAAAGCCCAGGTATCCCATCCTCTCAAGGCCCTTCTTTCTGAACGGGAGAAGGCAATGCCTTTCTAGCTGCTCTGCCTGAGGCTAGTGTGGATAGGAAACACTTGGATTTCTGTGTGTCTTACAGAATTTTTCCAGTGCATAGGCAGGTTGTCGGATGTGTTGGAATTCAGTTGCTTGTGTAGAGATTGATTTTTCATGAGTTACTGGCTGGGGACTTCGTTCCACGTTTGGGAGCCAGTACATACAATAAACCACAGGAGCTGTATCTCCTGTTCTTCTCCCCTTGCAGCCATGTTTCTCCTATATTCTGTAGGCAACTTCTACTGCAATTTCTTTTTCATGCCAATAAAAAAAAGATTGCTCTAAATATGTGGCATAATCATATGCCTTTAGTTGGAACTGAAATAGATAGAAAGGCCTGAAATTGAAGATTCTAGTGGTGTGAATAGTTGAGCCTACTATGAAAGCTTTGTGCCCAGGATAACCTTGCCTTCTGTGCATGTGCTTCCAAGCTAGGCATCATTTCCTTTCTGCCAGGCTAAAAATAGAATCCAAGAATTCCATTAAAGCAAGAACTGATTATTGGAATATAGATTCAGGAGGTTTGGCTTGTCCAAAAGCATGCACAAAAGCAGTTTTGTCTGACAGATGGTTTTTTTATGTTTAGGGGTGTGGGAAGCTGTTAGCTCTTTGATCTCAAGCCAGCATTGTAATGGACCTTGTTTGTCTGAAGCAAGGCATCAGCTTTAATGGGATTATGCATTTTGTTTATACAGACCTGACTTCTACAGCCCTCTAAAATCATCATCAGTTATTAGTTTTTCTCTTAAAATGAATATTCTGGATTAAGTCTGCCAGGGCTTGTCTTTTTTATGTAGTTTTAGAAATGTAGTTTTGCTGTCTTTTGAATTTTCAGCATTATAACAGACACAGAAGTGAGAAAATAGCATATTTTATACATACATACATACATACATACATATATATATATATATATATATACACATATATATATACATATACATATATATACATATACATATATATATATATATATATAAAGTTCTAATACTATTTCCATCTGCAGACAAGTATTGCACATTGTGATGGGTGTCAGCACAGGTCACATTCGTTCAGGCAGACTATTAATAGATCTTTTTGACTGAGGCTTTTAATTGGATCTTTTACACATGACAGTCGAACAATCTCTCTTACAACATATGATAAAGCTGAAGTGCAGAGAGTGATGGGTTTTGACCTAGTTCTGCAGTTGTAATTGGATGATGTGGAATGGCATATGGCAATCAGGCACTCTAGGAAAGAGGGTCTAAACAAGTGTGTTTAAGTAGACGTAACTTAGTTGCAAGGACTTTGTATTTTTTCCCCCTCACTGGTCAGAAAATGCCCTTATGCTTCCCATTTTCTTTGCTGTACTCAAGGAAGCTCTGTCTCCAGTGCAGGTGTTCAGATCTTTTTAGTTTTCCAAGTTTTTCCCCATCCCCAGTTGTCTGAAATGAAGAGCACTTCACCTGGTACAACCTGGGCCAGCATCACTGCACACAGCTAAAGAAAATATAGTGTTAACATTGTTGTTGTAGTTATTATTATTATTATTATTACTATTGTTGTTATTATTATTATTATTATTATTATTATTATTATTATTATTATTATCAGTAGGCAAGCTTAGTCTGAGGGCCAGGGTTAGTCTGGTGGAGCAAGATTACCCTCCTGGGTTCTGGTGTGCCAGGAAGATTACCACATAGCTCGTTTCATGGGGTTTTCTTTTTTACCACATTTGCCGCCTGCTCTCTGAGTGTGAGCTGCTGATTTGGGTTTAAGTTTGCAATACCGAGCTTCTGTGAATCCTCATTTTTTAAAAAGGTGAGGAGATGACTAACTGCCCCTTTTCTTATACGTACACCCTTGTGTTCTGATTACATGAAATACAGGATTTTGGTAATAAAGTGAAAACCTTAACTGCAGTGCAGAGTTGAAAACGGACTTTTGAAAGAGAGTTGGGAAAAAAAAAAGAGTTGCTTTTGCAATTCAGTGCCAGTTTAGTTATAATGGAGTAATCATCTGTTATCCTGCCAACCCAGAGAGGCAAGGCAGAGTTCCCACAGAAATCTGTCAGTGACACAGTAAAATTCATCAGGATGCTTCTGTTCCTTGGAATTGTTTCTCTGCCACTGTCAGGCCTGGGACATTGATCTCAGGCAGTGCAAGATGCTGCCACCGTTGGATGGCAGTGGTAATGAAAGTCAGAGTGGAGAGAAACCTTGGAGATACGGGAAAAATAATTACATGCAGATGCCTTTGTATAGTTCAAGGGCTGCTGAATATTTGTAGAGGCACAATCATAACTGTGGAATGGGGACTGGAGCTGGAAATGAGAGTCCATGAAAGACAAGGAAAAACAAAAGAGAGGTTACAAAACAAAAGAGAGGTTAGGAGTAAGGAGGGAATGGAGAAACTTCACTATTAGATATTGAGAAAACTAGGAGAGGCTTAGCAGGGGAGTCCTAGCAAATCTTGCTATAAAAGTGAGAACTTCTGGAAGAGATTCAGTTAATAACTAATAAACAGGAGGAAATACATGTTGGCTACCAAGACTTGAAGTAGGGACTTGAAATAAATTCATTTCCTTGTGGTTAATAACTGGAGGAATGATGGACTATGAAGGGAAGCTAAGCAGAAGTATGGTGGCATGATTTGTAGTTTACAGAATGGCCTTGCTGGTGTTTTTAAGCAAGGAGCAAATAAAGTGATGATAATTAGGTGGTTGTGACATAGAAATGGCTGTTGTCTTTCCTTGTCCTCACAGACAAGTCACCAACATAAATAACAGGACACATAGACTCCTCGTCTTTTTCCTGTCCTGACCCAATGCTGAGGCTCTCTGGGGTCAGTGAGAATACAAATGAATGTGATAGGTTTGGATGAAATGCCAGGAAATTAGAGTGTTTGTTTGACAGGTTGGTGAGTGGCTTCATGGCATGAAATACAGGAGGATGGAAAGAGGGATCAAATGTGAACTCCCAAGGAGACTGGTCAGGTCAAGGACGTGACTTTTTAAGTGGATTGAGTAGCTGAGGAAGGGTGAACAGGTGAGAGTAGCTGATTGAAGTGCTGCTTCGAAATGATATTATTCTAGACATATTATCTGTTTCAGACTAATCAAGATGATTTGATTGAAGAAAAAAATATTTGCTCATGTTTTCTTTAGAGACAGTGCTTCATTTTTCAGTGTAAGGTTACTTCCAATTGTTTCAAATGGGTTGGATTTTTTTTCTCTCTCTACCTTTACTGTCACTAATGAGAACAGTTTGCATCATGATCCTATCATCCCTTTCAGCCTCTCCCTCTTAAATCATGATGCATTAGTGCTATTAAATAAAGAATTTTCTGGAAACATTATCCAGCTATTGGTATTGAATTTCTGCTTCCAGGTTTAGCTTTCACACTAATCTGAGTGCTATTTTCTACGTGAAAACTTGTACTTGGCACTATGCTAGTGTGTTTTGTGCAAGAAGGAGAAAAAAAAATTGTACTCAAATCTTTTGTAATAAATTTGCAATACTTACAGGTGTGATTTGTTTGTGTGTTAGATTGTGCAGAGTGCTGCTATAACTGTAGGGATGATACTGAAACAAACAAACAAGAATTAAATTCTCAGTGGACTTCAATTACTTGCATTTCAATTATAGAGCTAATTAAACAGAACAAACGAAGGCCTTATTTCATACATCCTGGAATTGTGATCAGTCAATGGTGCATGTTGCATACAGAGTGAAACTGCTGCTCAGAAAGTGCCGCAAACTACGCTGAAGAATATATGACACGCACATATTTAGTAGATAATTACTTTTATGCTGTAGTTTTAACTCTACAGCTGTTGAAACAAGGAAGGGATATTCATGTGTGCCAAGTGTGACACCTGCTCCAGTAACTGTAAGTAAATAGACTATTGTAATTACTGAGACGTATTTTGAGGGATCTTATAAAATAACAACAGTGCTAATGTTTTGCATATTTTGTATCACTTTCAGAAGTACAGGTGAGAAGGATGACAGAGTTGTTACTTGTTCCCAAAAGGATTCTTTCACACCCGGTGATAGAGCAAATCTTATTAAATCCTTATTCAGACACAATCAATAAACTAGAAATACTCAGTGAGTCTCAGACATTTGTCAGTGGTTCTTTTTCTACAGCTGAATGAGAGTAGACAAATGGAATAGAGTGGCCATAGGATTATTAGTTCAACAGTCAGCAAACTGGCCACACTAATGGTTGTTTTTATTGCAGCATAATTCTTAAATTATCTTGGGAAGAATCTGTCAGTGCAAATGCACACACCACAAGCAGTATGTGCATCATGAGTGCTTTAGAGGTACATAAGGCAGTAATGGATCAGAAATACCTTGCAACTGAGTGGAAACCCAGGCCAGTGTCTCTGTCTCAGATGGAAAGTGTGTGGTGGGTGTTGTTTCTGAAAGCCTCTGCGATGGTCAGGTTTGTCCATCTTCTTGTTACCCATTTCTTGTTACCTCCTCCATACTGAGGCATCCACTATGTAATCTTGGGCTAAGAAACATCTGCAGGTTAAAAGAATCTTCTTCCCACTCCCAGTCCAACCCCCTCCCTGCCTGCAGAGGTTGAAAAAGGAGGCAGGAGTAAAGATGAGGGCAAGGAAGCATTGCTGTCCTAGACAGGGAACTGAGTCACCAAGAATGAGCAGTCAGCTGCCAAACAAAGAGGGACTGAGTCCAACAGGCCCCTCTCTTGCTGGGTCACAGGGTGCTCTGTTAATTTCCTGGCAATGCAAAATTGGCATACTTGAGGTTTTCTTTTATTTGCTTTGAGCCCTGCCTTTGGCACAAGCCAGTGGGAAAATATACTTTGGCTTAAACAAAGTTCTTAGTACTCCTGCTATTGTATTGGGTCAGTGACATGTGTTTGGAAGTGGTGAAACAGCCTGAGGACAGCTGGGCAGGTCTATCTGGGAATTTGGTTTTGTGATGCAACATTTTCATTCGGTTAGTTAATGGACTTGGAGAAATAGTAGACAGTAATGACATTTCACACAGGAACAAGTTCTGCATCCTCAGATATTCAGGATATGTTCTTGATGTTCTGGCTTTAATAATGTGACATAATAGTAACTTTTTTAGAAGAATTACTACATTTAGTTTCAGTCAATGCCTGCGAAGTTTATAAGGACATTGAAACAAGTGTTGCCGGTTTCTAGGGTTTGTTAACACTTGGTGCTTTCCAACCGAGAAATGTCTGATCCCATACCACTCAGTGCAAGTATGCAGAGGTTGCAGCGGTAGTCAGCTGGAGTCAAAGTAAAATAATTTTTCACTAGAGTTTGGTTCAACCATTTCATTCATCTGCACATGAATTACAATTAATTTTTAAATTCTAAACAGGCTTTCTTCTGAAAGTACCTGCATGTATCTTACAATTTCTTAGGCATATTTGAGGCTGTGAATTCTGATGTTGTTTTCAGTCTCTTCTCTTTCTACCATGTAACTGCATAGAGTAGGAAAAAGGCAGGAAAAAAAATCTTAGACCAGCACAGGTATGCAGAGTGGATCTGGTTCAGATCCTGAAGTGTCCTGCACCATTATGCTTGAGTAGTAGTACCATGTGCTCTGTCTGGTCTGTCTGATGGCTGGTATTCCAGAAATGGACAAACAATAGTGAGTTTTTAAGGAAACAAATCAGAACTTTTAATTTCTGAGTGCCTGTTCACAGTCAGCAGGGAAGTATTTGACAGTATAGGGATAGAGCATGGGAAGTACAATATTAAACCTATAATTAATATGGCCTTTCCTTTAGAAAATGAAAAGCTCTGAACTTTATTCTTAGTGTTAATACTGCGGCTCAACTCTCTGCTGGTAAATCTGTAATAGATGTGATAGGAGTTGACAGGATAGAGATGGAGATGAAGATAAAATCAGAACTTACAAATGGGAAAATAAAGATAATATGGGTAGTGATACAAAATTAAAAAAAAAAAAAAAAGACTGTCTTGCTTTTGAAGGCATCATTTTGAAAATATAAAACTTTTTAAAATGTACTGTGTCAGCTGCAGGAAGTTTTGAATGGAAGTTGTTGGGGTTTTAACTGATCTATGAAAACCTAAGTCACCTGTTACCTAGGCTTATAGTTACCTATACAGCACCTTTGTTTCTGGGTACAGCTCCCTGTTGATCACATTTCAATGCACAGGAGATCAGTTTAGAGCACTGGATCACATTTTAATGCACAGGAGATCAGTTTAGAGCACTGCTGTGGATGTGCTGTTCCTGTGCTGCAGTCTGGAGGAGCCTGCACTCCCCTGGCTCCCTGCCCTCTGGAGGGGACAGCGCAGCCGGTCCCACTGTCGCCCTGAACTGCGAGGCACCGTCTCTCTGCCAGCAGAGAGCAGTGCAGACCTTCGCCGGGACTTCAGGTGCCATAAATGGAAACATTTATGGGAAACAAAGCAGATGAGTAAGGAGGAATACACACAGAAGCACTGAACACAAAAGCAGACCTGGATGTGAAGGTGGGACAGGGAGGATGCACTTGAGGGGGAAACAATGGAGAGTGGAGGCACTGCAAGGTGGGCATGAAAAGAAGAAGGGAAACCCCAAAATGCAGTTGTGCTTAAGCAAACTGGACACCTGAAGGATGAAAGTAAAACATAATGGAAAGAGATTGTGGGATTCCTGTTACCCTATGAGCCACAGGAGTGTTACAGGTGCTGTTCCTGGTGCTGGGCACGGAGGAAGGACAGGAACACAGGATATGCAACCACTCTGTAGTACCATAGAGCAATATAGATGTTCTTTTCTTGGTTCTAGATGTTAATACGCTTCTTGTAGTGAACTGGGGTGAATTATCCCTATGTCTGCATGCTGATACTAATCTGTGACTAACAGAGAAGAAAGAAAAAAAAAAAAACCAAACAAAACAAAACAAAAACAACTCACACAATTATTTTCAAAATGCTGCTCTTGGAGTGCATAGATTCCCATGAAAATGTTTTTGCCAGAGTGCAAGGATAGAGCAACAACTTGTATAGCATTTATTCCTGATTCTTATATTTGGGGTTTTTTTCTGAAGTAATTTGGCGCTTCAATAATATAGTGTATTAAGATGGTCAGATAAATTTCAGCTGCAGAGGACTGTGTTTCCTACATCTGACTCAAGAAGTAAATCAGAATTCAATCAAAAAGTGTGTGTTTCAGGGCACAGAGGAAAGGGGGAAAGGAGTTATCATTTCTTGTGATGGGTACAGCATATCAGCAACTTCATTTTTTTAAGGATTTTTCCCTGATTTTTAGCAGAATGTTGAAAGCAAATTCTTTATTCTCCCCTTCTTCCAGTAGCATCCCCTGAACTCTTTGTAAAATGTCAGTCTGTTATGTAAAATCTGCAGCATTCTAATGGCGCTTTCAGGCTTACTGTGACCTTTTGAAATCATTACAACTCCCCCGCCCCCCGCAGCAGCCCCCCATTTTTCCTTACTTAATTGCACACAGGAATAGGGAAATAGGAATCCAATTTATTGTTATCCAGGTGGCGTATCCTGTTACTTAGCTTTATAGTTTTCTGTATGGTGATTAGTATGCAGAAGCTGGAGAGATGCCTGTAGCTCCAAAATGAACTCTCTGTAGCTAGCTAGCTCTCTCCCTCCCTTCCTCCCTCCCACTCCGCTCTCCTTTTGGTTCCGCCCCTTCCATGCGCCCTTTAGCCAGCAGCAAGACAGCTGTGTTTGATCATAAACCACTTAAACTCCAGGCTCACTGGCGGGGGGAACTTTAGCATGAAGGGCAGGTTTCTCGCGGGGGGGG
>VWZN01000932.1:0-47712 GCA_013396955.1 Regulus satrapa
GCCATGCCGATCCGCGGGGCCCCGCCGAGCGCTCCCGGCCCGGCACCGCGCAATTAACTGTTCAAACGAAACCGCTCTCGCACCGCCTAATTGAGTCCCGGCAGACACCGCCCGCACAGCCGAGAGCCGCTCCAGGCAGCCCCCGGCCGGGCTCCCTGAATCCCCCGGAACATCTCGGCGGCCACCGCCAGGCGCGGCAGCCACCCCCTCGACAAAGCACAGCCGCGAAGAAACGCAGGACTTGTTCTGCAAAAGCCCCAAACTACTGCGCAACAGGAAGAAAACCTCCAAAGTCAGGTATCACAAACTTCTCAGGCTGACGAGAGCAACAAGCCCGCCCTTTCAGACTGCTCGTCGATCCTGGAAATGAGTCCTTGGTACACGCAACTGCGGAGGGAAAGAAACGTGATCCACCGGTCTGATCCGTGAAACATCCGAACGATCTTCTATGTCCTGTTAATCGTCAGTCACAGAAGGACAGCTGTTTACAGAACCTTGGCCTGGCCAGCTCCGCGACACGTTAATTTTGTGACATCTCTGGAGTTTTGGTGGTTAAAAAGGCACAGAAAGGAAGTGGAATCTTGCCGGACCTTCTAGCATGTTAGCAAATTCCTGGAGCACGGGGCTAACGCACTGCAAAAACACATCTCGTCACACGGGGATTAAATCTCTTTATAGCCCCTTTGGAAGAATGGCAATTTGTGAGAAACCCAGCAGCATTTTATTATCCAGTTTGGAGGATGAACTGGGTTACTAAGCTGCCATCAGACAGCCAAGGTGCCTTACTTTATCTTCAAGGCTTTTCTAGCGTCCGCTCTGCTGAAACAAGAAACTTTCTAATTTCCAGTGTAAATGTATTCACTACCGATTTATAGCCATTAAGTCCTTACTATTTTGCCCTTCGAATTAAATAACTCTGCTTCTCTAATATTTACCTAA
This sequence comes from Regulus satrapa, assembly GCA_013396955.1. NCBI lineage: Eukaryota > Metazoa > Chordata > Aves > Passeriformes > Regulidae > Regulus > Regulus satrapa. Next base: position 940 of record VWZN01000932.1, read on the forward strand.
AATGTCCCTATAAATAGCAATTAGATCATCCATTCTCAGTCTTTCTGCTTTGCTTTTAATCTTCTCTCCAAATAGGTTTTCCACTCCTCCAGTGTCCTTTTATGCCTTCTATCCTCTGTGCAGTGTTCTAAACAAGGTCTTAACAACTGCCTTGTACCACGATATTAATATCTTGCCGTCTCCTGAAAATACCTCACTCGATGCATCCCAGAATACATTAGCATTTTTAAGACCACATTACACTGGCATCATAGTTATCATACAGCCAATAACATACCTGGATTCCTCCTCTTGTAATCTCACATCTGATGAACCTCTGCACTCACTCGCAGTTATTCTAATTAATCTTTAAGTGCATGACTTCTTGCTATTACATTCCAACCCATTTCTGGTACTCCAGGTAATAGGTCAATTGTGCTAGAGCAGTTAAAGGTTCTATGCCTTAAAAATGTGCATCTTGTCCTATTCTTAAGATTATTTACCATTCAGCTTGCTCAGAGACTTCCCATTTTCCAGCAGCTCACTCTGCACACTTTTGGCCATGTCAGGAAGGCAGCAAATGTTGTCCCTGTAAAGTAGCCTGGTCCTGAGCTTCTGTGAAGCATCCTGGGCTAGCCTCAAATTCCTCAGCATTTCTTCATCCAAAGCTATCCCTGGCAACACACGAATCTCCAAGAACCACAAGGATTCACCTGTTTCCCTCCAACCTCTCACTGTGCTTTGTCCCTCCGTTTTGTTTTGGTGCAAACTGTGCTAGGCCATTTCTTCTACAAGCTTCATGCAAAATAAGCCACATGTCTTTTAGGAACCTCCTAATAATGAAAAAAACTTCTTTTCCTTCTTTATGTTAAGTGATTAATGAGGAATTCTAAATTTTCCCTAAACTGACCCAGTAAGTCACATATATTGTTAGCATCACACCACCTTTTCCTTCAGTTGTTCTCTCATATTAGGGGGGACTTGTTTTGAAGCTGAAGTGTTCGAGCTGTGTGAACAGCATTAGACAATCAGTACCCAGGTTTAAGTGCCAGCCAGTCTCTCCGAGCAGGGCTTTCTGCTCCTTTCAGTGAAACATTCAGTTTGCCTTTGTTTTGCTACATTAATTAGCACCACACTCCTATAGACTGCAAGTGCCAAGAAGTCCCTCTGAACTTTTTAGTGCACAGACAGCAGGCTCAGGATGTACATCCCTGCACTGAGAACAGGACTGGTGTGGGTCTGCAGTTCTGTGCTTGTACTCAAATGAAACTCATGGAACTTCAGTGAAGTAGGGATAATTAATTTACAGGAAAACGGGTGCCTGTGGGAGCAAAATGCAGAGAAGAATGCTTTGAGTTACAGATATATTAATTCAAATTATTTACAGGTCAGTTAAAAGCTTTTGTCCCTACTTTTAGGGTAGATTTGATTGTGCAAAGGTTGTGAGATGTATGAAGAACATATATTTGTCTTACTGGAGCTACTATTTGTGTCTTACATGGGGAATCCAAGAGTGCTTCTGAAATCCTTGGACCCCTTGTGACCTTCATCTGCAACCCAGCCCATGAATGGAGCAAAAGTTGGTGTTAGTGCAGGAAACAGGGCCCTTACAAGAGCTGCAGGGCACGCCAAAATTGCCCAGGATGGCCAGAGGTGAGGTGGGACCAAGCTGAGTCAGTCTGACTCTCCACAGAGAGCTGGACACAGTGGTTTGAACTCACAAAGTTTTCCATTACTGCAGGGACTTCCTCAGCAAATGCTGTTAGTTTAGAACTCCATGTCNCGGGACTTCCTCAGCAAATCCTGTTGATCTGTAGCTGTTAGTTTAGAACTCCATGTCTTCTTCCAAACTGTGCAGTATTCTACTGCAGTGCTAAAGAACATTTGCCAAGGACTCTTTAACCTCAGTGCTCTGCACAGCTTCTGGGATAATAACCAGAGATGTGTGCTGAAGTATTTGCAGCTGTATTTCTGAGGCCAGGGGATCAGAGGAACTCTAACCCCGAAGATAACCTCCTTGGGTGACTGAGGGACATCCCTGGACTTCTGCTTTGCTCTTCCTGTTTTCAGACTTTGGTTGGCCTGAAAATTATGGCAGTTTTAGCTCTGGTGAAAGGCTCAGCTGACAGCCCTGTGAAAGACAATCCAGTTCATCCTCAAAGGAACTCGAATACAGACACAGAGGAACAGCCTGGACTCCTCCCTCCCCTGCAGACCTGTGCTGAGGGCACACAAGGCGGTGCACTTCACACCATTCAGCTCCTTCAGTGCCCTTCTTAAAGATGCTCCTGCTGGCAGCAGCAGGTGCCAGGTGTGCCAGCAGGGTATGTCAACAGTTACTTTCCTTCAAATATTACAGACAGCTCTCTTTCAAAGGCATTTTGTTGGCATGTAGATTTGCTTGAGCAGGTTCAGCTAGAGGATGAGGGGAAGAAACAGATCCAAGTGATTTGCTCCATACCTTCCCTTCCCCAGCTGCCTGCTTTCTGGTTTAGAGACTAGATTTGGCTGAAGAAGGTTTCAGGACACATCGTTTTAGTGATTTTAGGTAAGTGACAAGAAAAAAAAAGAGGCTACAGGGCCTTTAGTTATACATTCAGCTGGCAGCAGCAAAGCATCCGTAGGCTGGTCTCTGCAGCACGGGACACCCATCTTCTACCTCCTCTCTGTTCAGCTTCTGAACCTCTCTTTTATGTCTGCCTGCTTTTCCCACCTGCATTTTTGCTTCTTTCTCATTTCTCCTGACTGCTTTTTATTGTTTCCTATTAGTATCTATTGTACCTCACTTGAGTTGTTTGGTTCATTTTACACTTCAGATAAGTATAAGAAGAATAAATTCCTAAAACTGTAAGAAGAATAAATTAATGGAAGAAACCAGATTTTTCCCAGCCATGGTTCTGTTCCTTTTACGTATGTTATTTTCCCCTGCCCTTTGTTTAGTCTGTTTAGACTTAGCTTTTCAGAGAGTTTTAATTTCTACTTGTGCAACTATTCCTGTATATAAGGTCCAGCATTAGCTGTGTTTCCCACGTTTGTGTTAGTAATTAAGATATTAGGATATTTTCCATACTATGAAAATCTTCATAATTTTTTAACACACTTGAAGACTTTCCATGTGTAAGGCACATCATACAGGTCACAACAGAGAGGGAAACATTTCTCAGGCCAAAGCCTGGGAGAGGGGAGAAACTGTGAGTAATCTTGCCATTTTCCTAAATTACAGGCAGACGTGCTTAATGCCCTTTCCTCAGCTCACTGTGAACCAAATAGGAAATTACTGCTAACTCTGAAGATCTGTGACACCTGATAAAAATTCCTCCCTAATCTATTTCCTTCCAGTCCTCTCTTTCTTTGTTGGTAAAAAAAGGCCTTTTCCCAGGTCTCTGTGCATCTCCTGTTGCCTCTGGAAGCTCTCTGAGATGGCACAAGTGAAACACCCCATCATATAAGAAACAGTGAAACAGTCCCAAAGAGACCCTAAAAAATGACCTAACAAAAAGCCATCACCCAGCTCTGAAGGTAAAGCTGTTTTGGAGCACTTCTGTTACTACTTAAATACATTTCTTTTTTTCCTTGGCATCAAAGAGGCTGAGAAAGTTCCAGAGGAGAAGGAATTTTCTGTCATCTCCTTGCAGTACAATTTTTGAAGTAGACACCTGTATAACTGTCAGAGAGGACTGAAATATTGTTTGTGCTTGTGGCAGACAGAACACATGAACATTTAGGCACCACTTGCTTTTTCATGTCCCCATGGTTTTATATCTCTTTTATATCTCTGCAGTGTGGGCTGTCCCCATGTGCACGTTACTGCAACAGAACCAAGGTGGACTGCAAGACAAGGAGAGCCAGGCCCAGTAAATTCAGAATAAAAATGAAGCAGAGGGAAAGGAAGAATGGTCATGAAACTGGGAAAAGTTGAGTCTAGAAATACTCCATAAAGAAGATACTATGAGAACTAGAATATTCACCTTTAGAGGGGAAAAAAAAAGCCCCTCTGTTTATACGATATTAACTGTGCTTTTTTATGGATCTCCTCTTAACATTCCTATCCACTTCCCAGCTTCTCATACAATTAAAATTAACCTCTGTACAAGATGGTTTACACCAACACCTACTGCTGAAGTACCCTTGACTTGAGTCAGGCCGTACCCTTCCTACTGTTAACTTGCAAATGCTGCTCATATTGTCAGTATTTCTGTATTTTCACTGTATTTGACTGTGATCTCACCAACTGCTTACTAAGTATTTGCAGGAAGAGATGCAGGGAATGCTTGGGGAGGGTTTAAAGTGATATAGATGGAAAAGAGAGGCAGACAGACAACCTGCTTTTTAGTGATACAATTCAGGCACCGCAAGGAGATTGTGCAAAAACAGTATTATAGTTTACCTGGCAACAAAAACCCAATTCACTGTTTTCAATTTACAGGCAAAGTGATTTTTTTCCCCCCGGATTAAAAATGTTTATGTAGTTTTGGAAAATCCTCATCAGCCCGAGCACAGAAAACCGTATTGGAAGACCTATTATAAACAGCAGTAAAGCAGCCCATCTTGTTTCATTATGCAAGCCAAATGAAACACAGAAATTAAGCCAAAAGCGGGAAAACAACTAAGACTTAAAACTGTGTTGGGAATACTCCAAAGACTCATTAACAGATGAAAAAGTATGATTATCTTATTAGGAGTACTACCACCCATACAGAAGCTCTGATCAAAACAATAATTAAACCACCAATAACAATCTCCCTGCATCATTAAATACTTTTGTACAAATAAATTAACTCTGCCAGCCAGAAACATCAAATGGAGATAATTTACCTCAACCAGTTAATAAGTCCAAATACTCAGAAAGCCTCTTGCATTCTTACCTGGGAGTGTGCTATCATTCTTCTTCCAAAAAAAAAAAAAAAAAACCACCCAGCTTTTAAATAAATGATTTTGACAGCATTCCTATAAATTTTTGTATTTACTCCACCACGGATAAATCAATGAACCATGTGGCTTGAGATAACAACCTGTCCCTTTGCCAGTGGTGAAAACTGATTCTCTTCCAACTAGCACATGCAGCTGGGCAGGAATATTTATTTCTGAGCAAAGTAAATGGACACTCAAGTGCAATTGTTGATATGCAGAATCTGGCAACAAATCAATACTGACTTTAAATACCCAATTTATGCCATCACTTTTTAATACGCATGAATCTTGTTAAAATCCCATAGCGTGATGTCCTGAAGTGACACAGCCTGCTTAATTTCTTTTGGTTTGTGGGTTTATTGAATTTGAGGCTTTAAGAATCCTGTTATTGGTGAGTGTCAGTTTCTAGCTTTTCTCCTTTATTGGCTTCCTTTAAAATATCTCTGGAGCTCTTATATCTTCACTTCAATTTGATTGTTTTTCTTGTGTCTGAGAAGAGTGCAGGTCTGAATTTGGCAGGTGTATATTACTGCCTTGACCTTACAGAGGCAAACACTACTGATATCTCGGGTTTTAGGGGCATTTACACTGCCTTTATTTATGCACCTTTAAGCAATCTAAGGAAGTGTAAATATATTAGACAATTTGCCAGATCATTCAAAATTGCACTCTTGAGCTACATATATAGCAACACTCATGTATATGTACCATGCTGTAATATAATTATCAAAAATCCAAGATCAGGATGAATAAAATTGCCTAGATTTCCTAGGTCAGACTCAACATTTGGACAAATATGATGCAGAAACCAGGAGCTGAAATTCCTAAAAAGCAAAAACTAACCTTTCCAGATGCACTGCCAAGAATGGGTCGGGGCTAAGATTCATCAGCAAAGCAGCACTTGTGGGGAACTTCAGCCACTCCTGCCTACGCTGGACCTGCTTTGGGGAAAGCAAAGTAGTGTAGAATCAGGGATGTGTTACTCTGGAAGCTTTTACTAGCAGAAAGCTCAAGAGGGTGTAAAATTACTGTTTTGAAGTAGATTGGATCCAAGAGCCTTGTGTTACCATGAAGGCTTAATATGTACTTTTAGGAGCACCCCACAAGACAAGTTCAGCCTGTTCATGGAAGTGAGGAGACAGGAAACCCTACTGGAAAAACAGAGGAGAAAGGGAACTTTGTTTTCTGGTGTGCTAGACTCTACACCATCTTTGACTAACTACTGTTTCAGCCTTGATTTGTGAATATATTAAGTGGCTGAACAGGTTTACATGTTTATTCATTTTCTGCCTTAATTTAAGAGGAAGTTGTACAATAAATCTAACTGTACTGCCCTAGGGAAAATCCAGGCTGTGTCCCATGGGAGATGCAGTGATCAGCACAGCCACGAGCACCTGTATTGTATCTGGGTTCCTTAGGAAATCCTACCCAATTTTTGGAGCACTTGTAATGTGCATTATACAGTGAGAATCAGACCTCTTGCTCACTGGTGCAATACAATTATTGCTGCACTGTGGGAAAGCAGGCCAGTCCCTGGAAGTGTCACTGAACATTTAACTATTTTGGGGCTTACTTTGTGTCCTTCTGTGTCATCTCTAAGGAACTATCTCAGAGGAGAAACTCGTAAACCAGGAGGACTGGTCTGATCCATTCTAACAAACCCAATATTCCTAAATCATGCTCTTTAGTTTCCCAAATTAACTTACCTTACAGTTTCCCCTTTGTGCCTGGAAAGATTTATTGTTTTTATTCAACCTGAAAATCTGCTGGCATTAGATATATTAGGATACCCACAGGTGGTTCTTTTGTCATCCTATCACTGCAGTGGGAAGATAGCAAAATAAATCAATAAAAACAATGTCTTGGCTGATGCTTGGGGAAACCAATCTGGGGTTGAATATACAGCTCAGCAGCAGACTGGCCTCTGCACAGGCAGCTCTGGGTGCTGTAGCTTCCACTCACTGGAGATAAGGATTCTGCTTTTTATTTAGTGTTTTTCCACCATTCAAGTTTCTAATTCTTAAAATAACAATGTCTTATTTTCTTTGTTTCAGATTTTCACCAGAGTGAGGGTTATTTTGTCACAAGGTCACGTTCTCTTTCTTTGACTTGAGCACTGTTGCAGCAAGAGCCTGATATAAAGCTGGTTTTCAGTTGCCACTATCCGAGGCTTGTTTTCAAAGACTATATGCAAATCATGCCAGTGCTGCCTTCTGCACTTCCTCCATTTTATTTTCTATTGAGACTGAATGTGAAGAGCTGCAGTCTATTTAGAAGACCATGGTTCTTGCAGAAAAAAAAACAAAAAAACAAAAACAAAAGCAAAAAACCAAAGCTATTTCCAAAAGTGGAATTTCTTAAAATCAGTGTATTTTCTTCTTCTTATAATAGAAATGAGTATGAGCATTCTGAGCCTTTAGTTATCATCCCAGGTCTGAGAAGATGTGAGGAGAAGCAGAGTGGGTATGGAAAGAAAAGCAGTTGATTAGTAAATCCATTTAAGGATTTAATCCTTTGTTAAGGAAGCAGCATCGAGACTGCTGGAGTGAAGTAAAACGTAAGAGAAACAAGTGGCAATTAATTTACCCTGTAGCTGCATTCTCCCAGTTCTGTTCCCCCAGGGATGTAGTGGACATTGGCAGGCACAGCAGCTCCTGCAGGGAACAGCCTCTGGCTGAACTTGCACCCCAAGACCCCCAACTGCAGTGCACACAGGGCAAGGGCTGAGGCACTGCCCACCCTGCACAAAACCATGGCATGTGCCCTACACAGGCACTTGGGCTTGTTGCCCTGGACTATGGGGGTCTTTCTGGAGTCCAGATTAGCATGAGGAACATGGCTCAGAGCTCCAGCTAACCCAGGAAGGAATGCAGCAATGCCTGTCAGAATCTGTGCCCTCAGAAGAGCAGTGCTTTGTCCTGCTTCTGCCATGGATTTCATACTTGAAGCCACGGATAACTGAAAACTCATAAAGACGTAACTGAAACCATTTAACAATCAAAGGCATTGAAAGGCCTCTGCTGGGAAGCACAGCTTTGGTTTTCTGGTGTCCTGTTAAGGGAAGATTGGCACCGTGTGCTTTGCAGATCTGGCTGGTGAATTTCTATTTTTTTTTAGCTTGAATACAGTGTGCAAGTGCAGATCCAAAATATGAAATACAGAAGGGACAAACAATGGCTGTTTCCCTACAGGCTCCCATGTCTATTATACAGAATATTTTTTACCTTGTCAATCAAATGTAGAAGGTATTCAGTGGAGGTAATCACACAATACAAACAGGCCTCCTGTTTTCCAGAGCTTTTAGGTTCAAATTCCCCTTACTGCAGAGCCAGGTGTCCCACGTTTCTGTTGCAGGAGTGAAGCTCTGTGTCTCTCTGTCAAAGAAAGCATTTGTTAATTGCTTCCCAAAAAAACTGGAGTGAATAAACATTTAACTAAATAGCTAAAACATGCATAAGGTGTCCTACGCAATTTTCAGTGCTCTCAGCTGCAGCACAAGATGCTCATGTAGCAAGAACAACCATGCCAGATGTTAGGTAGGAACTGCTTGTTTCCACTGTGGTAGGCTGGTTTTGACTCGATGATAATTGTGCAGAGCCCTTGCTGAGGCAGAAAAAGCCTCTCTCAGCACATCAGAGACTCCTCCATTCTCTGTGCTTTGTTTGCATCCAGCCTGGATGGTCAGAACGCCTTGCAGTGGATTCAGAAGCCAAGAGTTGGTCACCTCATTCATGAAAAACAGAGCCAATGCAACGACGCAATTGCGATTGTGAAGCAGGAAAATAATTTTTTTTTTTTTTTTTGGGTGAACATTCCCTGCTTTCTGCAGCAAGAAAGAGTGTGGAGGGTCGATCACCAAAATTATTCCATCAAGAGTTTGATTTGCTCTTTCAGGTCTCCCGCGCGGTCCGATTTGCGGGGCGTTTTGGGGTTTTTTGTTCAAAATCTGGACAGCAGAGGGTGCCAAACCCCAAGAGGGAGCGCACCCGGGCCGGGAGCTCTCGGGTGTCCCCGGAGCTCCCCGCTGGAAGCTCCGTTCCAGCCCCAGCGCTGCGCGCCGCGCCCGGGACGTGGCAGCAGCGCCAGCCCGCCCAGAACCTCTTCCTTTGTGCATCAACCCAGCCTCCGGCCAGCCAAGTTATTTTCTCTCGGATGTGCAATTGGAACTCAACGTTATCCCGGGATTCTGAAGCCACGTTTTGTTAGCGGGATGTTGCAGGGACGACTGGCTAAATTCAAAGCAAGCGCTTGATCGTGGAGAGCTGAGCACAAACACTCCCCCACCTTTAACACGTGCTGTAAATATGACACAGCCACTGAGGAACTAAATCTGTTTAACTTGACATGGTTCATGCACGGCTTTTTACTTTGGACAAGGAAACATGAGATGAGATGACACGAGATTAAAACACCAGCAGCTCTGAAATCCCATTCCCGTTTTACAGTGAATGATGAAATGAAGTGGCGTTATATTAGCGGGCATTTCCTCCTGTTCTAGTAAAAAGATATGAATTCTACATTTTCTGCAAACACTGCTCATGGGAATGAGATAGAAATTGGTCCTTGAGTAGTAACTAGTTACACAAGCTTCTAAACAAGCTTAAAAATTATTCTGATTGTATTTAGAAGCCAAATCCCAACCTCTACTGTATCCATTCTGTTCTTTGCTGGAGTCAAAAATTGCTCTACTTGGTCCAGGCAACATTTCTTTTTTTACTTTCTTGCCAGTCCCTGTCCTGAGGATGAGCACTGTCAGATGGCCAATTTTACTGCTCACATACCTGATACACATCACTGGCCCATTATTTCTACACAGGAACGGGATCCATCATTCCTAACTCAAAACTGTGCAGATAACAATTGATAATTTGTAAACAGTTATTCGCTTTGAATGAGTTATGTAGGCTCTGTTTACTTAATCCAGCTATTTGTCAGCTTTATCAGTCACTTATCAGCAGAAGCAGAAAGCAGGGCACACATCATCCATTCATCATCCCTCCTGTTGCTGCAACACGCACAATATATATTGCACATGCCACAGCACTGGTGAAATAGCTCACAGTACTACACTGCCAGCACAAGTCAGTATAAGAGTTACTTCCTCAGTGCCAAAAACTTGTGGGATGCTTCACAGAGGGGCAACAATCCCACTCAACCCCAACAATCAAAGTGATTGCACAAGTGTGGCAGGAGGGTGGCCGGGGCTCCCATCTGGGCTGGGAGCACCCAACACTCTATGCAGCAATGTAGGAGAATACTTTATAAATGTGGAAAACAGCAGAAGACTCAGCTCAAGAGGCCCTGTGGTTCCTCAGGGTACAAGGATGTACAATATTTAATTGTACTACACAAAGCACCCCACAGGACTCAGTTACCCCTGTCCCCTCTTCCCTACCTCACACTTCAACCTGTGCATTTATTTTTACCTCTGAAATGTCCCCCCTTGTCCTCCCTGGCAGGGCTTCATCCAGCTCAGGTGCTTCTGTCATAGCTTCAATCAAATCAAAATTGTCGTGAGCCTTTAATAAAAAGATTTAGTGGAAATCCAAGGTTAGAAAATGCCCAACTTGCCCTTGTCCAGCAATAAATAGTTCCCCACTGCAAAAAAGCCCCACACTATCAGCCTTATGCAAACACAGGGCACTGGGCCCAGCACACACAGTAAAACACCAGGAAAAAGGCACTGGTGTTCTGTAACCTTTTAAATAAAGTCTGGCAAGGAGATGGAGATTTAGAAGAGCTTTGAAAAAATAAGCCCTTTCTCCTAGGTCTTTACCAGGAAGGTGGAAAGCTGTTGGAAGGATTTCAGATGTAATATGGCATGAAAACAGTTTTGCTTCAAAAAACCTTCAATAGCACATTTTTAAAGTTATCATTTTATAGTTCTCACACACTATTATAATATTTGGTCCTTATTTCCCCCCCACAAGATGTTCCTTTGTTTCTCTTGGGGACAAAAGTGGGTTGCTACTGTGACTGGCAATTGCCTTTCCAAGGGAAAATTTCTGCTATTTTCAGTCCAAGAATACACATTCCCCTTTTAAGATGAAAAAAAAAAAAAAAGTTAAAGCTTACAAATAATTCAATAATGTCTTCAAATTTTGATAAATTACTTAAAAGTGAGCTGATTATGGCATAGAAGCTGGCAGACTGAATTGGTTCAGTTCATTTTTCACTGGTAGCCCCACACTGAATTAGGAAAGGGGGTTCTTGCAAATCTCCCTGGAATTTGTGACTCCCAGGAACCCTACTTTGAGTTGCCAGAACCTCCTAAAAAAGAAGCTTCCAGGATGCTGCCAAAGGGATTGTGGAGCAATGTTAAAAATCAGTTAATGTGGCCATGCAGCCACTGATCCTTCGCTCAGTTCAGACACTTGTGAATTCTGCAGTGTAGATGAGCCCTTTGGAGAGCTTCACACATTAAGAGAATCCATTACTTTTTTGCTGATTTATTTTATAATGGCTCATTTACATGCACTAAGAAATGGTATTTTTATACTAGTTAGAAAGGCAGAGATTGCCTCTCTGCAGTCATACAGGTTTTCAATTTTACACAAGATCTTAAAAAAATTGACAGTATTATGAACTTCCAAGAGGCTTTTCAAAGTCACTTAGGTTTTTAAAATCTATTATGGTTATTTTTTCTGTCATATTCTGAAGGTTTATATTTTTGGACTCATGGTACTAACAAATCCTGTTATATATGTTGAGCAATATGAAAAATAGGGCACTAATGTTTTAAAGTCTCTAAAACATTTTTAAAATTGACTGTAAAATGTGGCATTTCTACAATACGTGATTGTTTGGCAGGATATAAAAGCTTACTGGTTCTCATTTGGGTGATTTGCATAACTTGTTCATGGCATCATTTGTAAATATTATGCCCATCCCAAGCTGCCACTGATAAAAAGAGTAAGATTGCTTTTGCCAAAGCATGTCATAATATAGATGAGGAAAAAATGCTTCCTGTCTAAAAAGAAGGAAGTTATACAAAGCGAGTTAAAATTTTATACTGCATTAATCTCAGAAATCACTTTTCATGTCTGTTAGAGAACATAAAAGGGGGAAAAAAATCCTTTTGCTGTGCAAAGTGGTTCTACAAGGGTTGGACAAGCCGAGGAGGCCTTTGCTGAGGGCAGGGCTCACACCAGCATCCAGAGAGCCCCTCTGCCTGTGTTGATGGGCTGGGCTGAGAACGTGGCTCTGGCTCCCAGGCTCACAATTCTGTCTCAGGCAGACAGGTGACAATTCAGACACCAACCTCTGCTGACTCCCCAGTACTAACAAAACCAAAGCACTGCAACACATCTATTTCACCCAAAGAGACCCGGTACAGAGGGAAAGCTCATCTTACTTAGCAAGATGGGGCAACTTCCATACAATCATTTTAGAGCTTGATTCAATATCCATGACTGTACTAGAGGGTGGCAATTTTGACTCCTGCTACAGAGTTGCCTGTGCTTGCTTAAGAAAGGCCCTTTGAGAGATGCTTTATTCCTTGGGGATGGAGGCTGTGGGGAAATGGTGATGTCTGTCTTTGGAGGCTCTGTCCCAGTCACCAAACAGAAGGATTTCTGGAAAGCACATGTATTTTCTTGCCTTCACAACCAAGAATATGTCATTGTGGCTGTTTTGTGACCACCCTGATAAAGAGCTCAGATGAATGTTTTTGTCTCTGGAGTTCTTTAGTGGGAAAGAAAAAGAGTAACTGGGATGCAGAGAGTTACCACGTCTGTTTGTCAGTCATTCAAGCTCACTGCTGGCAGCTGTGCCAAGATTCTTGTGCTAATTTTTATGCAATTGGTTGAACTGGCAGTTGTAAACTCCAAGGTAACACACCAGGCCCTGAGAGATGGTGACATCTGTAAGTGTGAAGGTACCACTGTAACAAGGCACCACTTACACATAATCTGTATCTGGGCTCTGAAGTTACCACTGTGCTGCTGGGCAGGGATGGTAATACACTGCTCAGCCCCACTAAACCTGACAGCTGGCCTAACTAAAGTGTTTGTCTCCTCCACAATGACCACAACACAGAAGTATCTCAAAAAGATGCTCTGGCGTCTGAAATCAGTGAAATTTAATGGCTTGCTTTAGGTACTGCTTTTTCCACACACCTTGCATTTTTCTACTTCCTAAATTTAACAAACTACCAATAAATGGCTTTTTTCAATCAGACCTTAAACAGGAGAAAGAGATTGTAAGCCAGCAGCCAAGGCAAAGGAATCCCCGGGGAAAGTGTTTGGTGTTATTTCCTGTCGTGAATCTTTTCCTGCCAGGTTGAATTTGGAAAAAGAGATAGAAAAGAAAGTTAGAATTTGTCTTTATCATGAAAGACGAAAAACAAGGGTAGCTCACTAATTATATCTCTAAGGTGATACATACTCTACTGCTTTAGTATAGAGATGCCAGTAATAACCTCAGGTATAGAACAGTGCTGCCACTTTAGTAGATAAAGAAAATGAAAAGTATTATAGATTGTGCTCTCCCCATCTCAGCTGCAACAAGATTCAAACACCATTTTCAGCCCTTAAAGCCACAGTGTTTTGGCAAAGTGAGATTGGAAATGCTTTTAGGAGCATAATACTCGATATACCTTTCTTATTTGCTACACAGCAAGATTAACTCAGGTAATGAATTTATACTGATGAGTGGAGTTCAAGGTTAGGGATTTTTGAAAGCAATCTCACTATGTGGGCAATAAAGCTTGGAAGTGCGTAAAAAAATCTACTTTTTAAATAAGTGCTCTAATCAATAATGCTACATTGCAGTGTAGAAGGTGCAATTAACTTTTCAACCTGGTTCTTGAAGCTCTGTATGGCTGATTTTTAGGTCAAGCAAAGCTTTTCTTTAAAAGCTGTGGAGAAGCCGAGGCTTGGTTTGTGAGAGTATGAAATAAGGCAAGATAAGGATTTGTATTTTAGAATTTGCTCTGAATTCAAGTTCCTGGTCCTCTGATCTTAAAGAGGAAATTGAAGCCAAGAATTTCACCTTAAATACCAGCAGCTGGTTATTCAGGAGGCTGATCCAGCTCTCTAAGTTTAATCAGAATCAGATCCACAAAATTATTCTTAAAAGCCTTCCCACAAACACTTTGCTTTGACGAGCCCATATTCTTAATGAAAAAGCAGGGCATAAAAATGCTTCTGCATACTGTTTCTCTAGATTATACAAATAAAGTTACTTCATGATCCCTACTTAATTACTGCTATACATGCAGATAAGCACTGGGTCCAGAAGACTCACAGAACAGAATTAAAACTAGATGAGGGAATAAGTAGCTAAAGAATGGCTCTGTTAAGGGAGCTTGAATAAAAGCAAGCAGCAGGAAAGCACGGAACCAGCAGTGCCCAAGCATTGTCTGTGCTGTACCTTTCTGACCTGGCTCAACAGAACATGAGAGGTCACTGCTCGTGCACAGAGCAGAGGTGGTCCCAGGCAGGGGTATTCCCAAAGGACATCTTCTGTGTGCTGCAGCCAGCTCCGCTGAAAGCTTCTCCTTCAGACTTTGAGCCTCAGCTGGGATTAGTCCTTCACCGAGCTTGGGAATGGGACCCAGCAGCAGAAAGGAATACCAGCCTGAACCTTCCCCAACAGCTTTCAGGAGAGCACTGGAACTTGTCACAGAGCCTGTGGAAAGAAGGACCTGAAAGAATTAGCAAAGCCCCTGCAATGTAGGTGCAAAGCCTAAGCTTGGGCCACAACAAAATGCCAAGATTATTCACAGGGCTTGGCTGGAAATGTGGCAAGATAAAAGAGAGTAAAGTCAACTGAAGCTGGGGGGGAGTGGGCTGGTGTAACTCAGTGTCCATGACATGAAAAACAAGGCTGGCCAGGAGGAATGTGTGATGGGATGATCATGGCTCCAGCACAGGCCCACGGTCCTGTGTCTGAGGCAGATTTAAAGCACCTTGAGCCATTCCCCAGGATCCAGTGTGGACCTTTTGTTTGACTAAATCTCCCTCTGCACCAAAGCTTAGGTAGAAAGGCAGCAGCTGGAAATCAATAGATGGGACCAGCAGCAGGAGGAAGATAAAAATAAATTGCACCTGCAGAAAGATAGTGATGTGCATGTGTTAATCCTCCTCCAGTATATAAATCCAGGAGCTATTGCAATTATCATGCTGAGCAAAGAAAACCAAAAAATATAATGGCAGACGTTGCTTGAGAATCTGCTGTGTGCTCCAGTGAGATTTTTTAAGGAGTCACTCACTTCTGTTTCATTCTTTCTGAACACAGAATGGTTTCTGGTTATTTAAACTCCACTGGACAGAATGGAACCTTAAATCAAGGGAGGAGGAGGAAGCACAGCATCACAGCTGATGCTCTCCCATCTTAAATCAGCTGCAAACACCACTTTTGTCATGCTTCTCAGTGCTCACTAACCTTTGGGCTGACTGAGGGACCCCATAAATTGGTGAGCTGTGCTGTGGATGAAAGGAGAGGGATTAATTCTTTGAGCAGGACTGGGATTCCCTGCAGGTCTGTCGTGACAGAGCATCTCAAAACCCTGGGCACAACACTCTGTTGAAGGAAAACAAAATTTGATCCTTTCTTTTTAGAAAAAAAATTCCTTCTTACCATCAAAACAGTTTGAAACAACAAAAGAAACTACAAACATGTGAAAACCAGGCTGGAAGGTCTGATTTCAGTACAGCAATAGTTGCTACCCTGACAGTTATAACACCACAGGTTGTATTTTCATTATATTTGATTTTTCTATCCTTAAAGGACTGACCAGAAAATAAACCTTGACATAGCCAAAATTGGATGGTACTAATGAAGCACCCAAGAGGACACCACACTGCTCCTCTGTGTGAGCAGCAAATGATTGATAATTAAATAGCTGTCAGCGGGGGGGTGCCTGATGTATTTTTATTAACTTTTTGTGTCTATTGCATACATGCTCCTGAGTGACCAGCTAAGGTAGGTTACGTGGCATTTGAAGCTGGATTTCCTGAGGTGCAAACCTAATAACCTGCCAGAGCACAGCACGGGAAGTGCTTTGACCTGCTCGTTTTCTTGTGGTGGGGGCACAATTAATTTCTGGTCTGGAAAGGCTGACTGACATTTACAGGCAGCACAGACACCTGCTTTAGAGCAGGGATTTCTTTCTCTTCCTATAAAGTACAATACATAGTTCAGCCAGTATCAGATAAATAAGGTCCATTTGCAGCTGCGTAGTGATCTCGAGATTTTTTTTCTTTGGTAGCAGAAAGTGAACACACATGGTACAAAAAGGTTTGGTTTGGGGATTTTCTCAAGTGAGAGTGTTGTGCAGTACAAATAAGTTTAACAGATAAATGCCATCATATTTCACACTGAAATCCAGAGATTAACTGAGCCCAGCCTGTAGGATGCACAGTTAAGGAGTGAATATTTAAAACAAAATCTTGTATTTTCATTTTGTCTTATTACTGCTTAGCAGAAGGCATAGAATGAGCCAAGAGAACAAAATGGGCACACACTGTTTGAAAGACTTTGAGCTGTTAAGCAACCTGATTTGAAGGGAAGATTGCAGATGACAGGCTGCCTTTTAAAGGAAAATACCAAATATTAACACAGTAGCAAGTAAGAAGAGATTTTGATGATTTGCCAAAAATTCTCAACATGAATCCCAGAATTGATTGGGTTGGGAGGGACCTTTTAAGGCCCCTCCAGTTCTGACCCCCTACCACAGGCAGGAACACCTTTCACTAGACCAGGCTGCTGAAACAACAGCTCTTGTTGCACTGAAAGTAACACCTGATGAATAAGGACTTGTAATCCCTCCAGGAACAGGACCAGAAGCACAGGCAGGGGTGACACACATCAGGAATCCCTTGAACACTGTGGCAAGTCTGGTGGGTTTTGTTAGAAATGTCGAAGGGAATATTCACCACACGGTCCTTGACACAAATGCTCTACTGATACTCTGCCTTTCCAACAAAAAGAGAAAAACCACAAAGCACCTCAAATTCAGGTTTTGTCAGTACTTCTCCAAAGAACGCCAAACGAGGTTTGTTCTTTTCCATGAGATGGGGCACAGCTTCCATCTGTGGGATTGTTTCAATGGATTGAAGGGGTGTTTTTGCCCAGGTCCTGCTGCTGTGGCACCATTGGAGAATGGCTGATGCTGTGAAGGATCGCTCTTGAGGAGCGGGCAGCTCTTCAGGAAGTCCTTTATCCACAATACATTGCACTGTGCCACTTAACCATCTAATATTCAACTACTAAGCTGCCACATTTTCAACAAGTCCTTGGAGAAATGCAGGAATCCTATCAAAACTGCAGCCTTATCACTCCTTGGAAATTTTCTGACGTGCAGGAGCGCAGAGGGCATGCCTTATACTGAAAATAAGATCAGACACTTCCTTTGCCTGACAGCCAACTGTGCCTAATGGGATTCTAATTTAATCAGAGTACAGAACAGGGCAGATGTAACACTGATAAATTATAACAGGGATCAACATGCAAGAACAGTGCGGGTAGGACTTGCCTTGGAGAGTGACAACTGCAGGGGAAACTCCCAAGTGTCTAGAAAGGACTTTGCATACAGCCACGGGTCAGTCCCACAGCAGAACAAATGGAAGCATACCTGGACTTTAAAACTGCCCTGAATGTTCTTATATGCTGTACTCTGTCCAGCCCTTCCTGAAAAGTCACCTCATTTCTCAAAGGAGGCTGCATTCTTTCAAACAGGACCATAGGTGCACCTGCATTTATTGAAGCAGACTAAGATGCAACCACAGAGCAGAGAGAAAATGTGAGACTACAACTCATCATTGCTCCCTGAACATGAGTTACTCCTGCTTGCAAGGCTTGGATGTGTGGTCATCTCCTTTATGCAGCCCTGAAAGCAGCCCAAGGTGTTCCATAAGACTTGCTCTACTTACCTTCCACCACTTAAATCTCTCCTGGAACTGATGCTTCAGGCAGGCAAGAGGAGAAGCTGGAAGAAGATCCTTGCCACCACTGGGCCTCCTTGCCACATGAGATTGCAAATGCAAGAACATAGGGATACCCAACTTCCCGGGCAGATTAATGGGAGACAGGTTCTTCAAACCAGGCACAATCACTGGATGGTTCAGGAGTTATGCTGCAGGTGACTGCAGGCTGGGAGGATATTTTGGGTAGTATCACTGCCTGCTTGCCCTGTCTCTATGCTGTTTAAAGCATTTGCTGCAGGCCAGAGACAGATTATTGTAGTAAATGGGTATTTTCCTGACTTGATGGCTTATTATTTTCTGCAGTGGTGGTAAATGTCCCTGTCCAAAGATCTCAGTGCTTTGCAGTAAACATGTGGATGTGTTTTCCTCACAGTGATGATTAGCTGAGTCAGCTGCATAAATTAACCTCCCCAGGCAACAAAGACAAGCTGAGTGCTGTGTGGATACCTGAGAGGTTCAGTGCTGCCAGGCTGCTTGGGGAGGTCTAGTTGTTAAACTTTAGCAAGGCATCTTTAATATATGTAAATAGGCTTTTTACAATGAGTAATGTTGCCAAATTTTCCAGATTGCTAGCACTGTCCTCCATTAAACTTGGAGGACAAATTCACAAATATATTATTAGGGGAGGCAGCAGTAATGTTAGTGTGTGAGTCTGGTGATGTTCCTAATCTTGGAAAACAAAGAAAGGATGTTCTTGCTTCTTAGCAAGGTGAATGTTGTATATTGTCAAACTGCTAGAAACAGTCCATGGTATTATTCCTGCAAATGTAGTCAGAATACACAAAATTAAGTAAATCCCCAAAGAACATTATCATAAAGGCTAGAAGAAAATATTCCTGACAATAAAATAGAAATTATATTACTTACGGGATAATGCAAGTGATCCAAGTCAAAATTTCTCTCAAAAGAAATCTTTAAGTATGAAGCATTGCAAAGACGTGCTTAGACCTACCACAAAAATAAGAAAACATTTAAAGTGCCATATTGCTAATGTAATTTATTCTAATCTGGAGACAAAATCTTCAACCATCTTAAACATGTGCTATGTGACTTCACAGGGCAGAGTTAAATTTCTTTAAATGCTAGAATTATGTATCTGAGAAGCCATTCTATATGGTCACTTCCCTTCAATTTCAGGTCGGTGAAAGATAAAAATGCAGAAGAAACTTGTCTGTGGCAATGTAGATATTTGAATGGATGGAGCACTTTCAGTCAGTAGTGTGTGAAGAACGCAGCTCTAGGAAATTAATGCTATGAGCATTAGCCAAAACAGATTTTGGATATTCTTTCAACACTCCATTCATCTTTCTTAATCTATTTCATATTTTATTCATGATTTGAATTCAACCACAATACTTACCTAAATTGGAATGTTGCTAACAGACCTTTAAAAAAATCCTAATGAACTCCTTTTCAAGGTGGTATCAAGGAACATATTATTGAAAAATAGCTATATTATAATCCTTGGGAAAGCCATTTAATAACTGCAATAACACACTGAAATGTAATAACACACGCTATTGATCTGATTATCACCAGACAAACACTCCTTGGCTGGTTGAATGTGCCAGGCATAATGCACCCACTGCAAGGAACTTGGTCTGAGTGCTCTTTGTGACCACGTTGCCTCAGAGGCTGTAATGGGACGAGTCTCCTTCAGTGATTGCCAAAATTACTGCCCTCTGGAACCTTTTATGAGTAGCAGCAACAGCACAACCTTGTATGAGCTCCAGAACTGTCCCATTCAGGATACCTTTCACTTCAAATAAATGCTGGTCAACAAACTGCCTAAAATTCAGGGTGGGATACATCGTGGTAGAGGATTGAATTTCTGGTTTGAGGCTCTCATGCAGCAGTTAGGGAAGCAAAATATCATGGAATGGCAGAGCTGGAGGACCACCAAAGTCCACAGTGCAGAAGTGCCAGCTAGAAACAGCCTATGACAGGCAGATAACTCATTCCTGCTGCAAAATCCTGCAGAGTCCTGCTCTCCACAGAGAGCTGGGGAAAGACAAGGCCTTCCAGAAAGATCATGCTGACACAAATACCTCACTGATAGGAATCTTATACTGAGTGTGAACAAAACCTTCCACCTGACAAGTCAAGTCTGGCCTAGCCATATTCTTAACCCCACTGACCAGGGGGTGCCAGGGATGGGCTGATCCCAAGGAAGGAGTTTGGCAGAGTCCTCCAAGCAGAGAGCTGTGTCAGCACAGAGTGATGGGCTTTGCTTTTACAGCTACCAGTGAAGAAAGAAATATTTGTATTCTGGCAGATTGTGCGTGCTCAGGGACAATCCAGATACTGGGATGTGCCAGGAAAAAAACAGGGACATCCACAATGCATCTGAATCTTGACAGCCAGGAGCTGTTCCAGTCACCAACTCTCTCAGGAAGGATTAACCAGAAGTGGAGAACACATGAAGATGGGCAGTAATCACAGTTATGGAATGGCTTCTGCTTGTTAAATGACTTCAAATAATTTTTCTCAGACTGCTAATGCTGGGGAGGATATGACTGCAGGGGGTTTGGTCACCCAGTGTACAGCTCAGCTGTAGAGCCTGTTGCTGAGCTGTTGCAGAGGCTAAATTGGATGTGAGTTCTAACACAACTAGGCAAATTAATAGGAAAAAAAATCACTAGGCAGATAAAGACAGCGATACCATCTCTGACTCAGGGATCAGAGCTGCAGCTACTTGGGCAGAGGGAGAGTATTTCCAATGTTTCTGCATCGCTGTGATCCTCCCTGTGGGCCATGCTGTCAGTCTCCACTTGCGACAGGTACTGGTCTGGATGGGCTTTGTGTTACCTATTCTGTCTGGTTTCATGTTCACCCTGCAGCTTTTCTGCATAAAGCTTTACAGTCACACGCTGAAATATGCCTTTTCTCAGTTGCTTTACACCTGGGGAGTCGCAGAAAACCCAACCACCAGGGAGGAATCTTCCCCCAGCCCCCTCGGCTGTACATCAAAATGCTGATCCTCTTCCCTGCTCAAAAACCTGACAGCCCAGAGGCACACCAGGGGCAGGCTGGTGTGGGCACCCAATTTCCCCAAAAGAGCCCAGCAGGGCCTGCTGCACATGCTGGAGCCCAGCATCCCAGCCCCTGACAGAGAGCTGAGCCCAGCAGAGGGGCGTGAGATTCAGGCAGCTGCAGCATATGGGCTGGTGTTCTGAATCTCTCCTACTAATTTGTACAGCAAACCTGCACTTTCTGTGGTAGCCATGGAAACTGAGGTACTGGAGCACAATGAAGCACATGTGTGAACGCTGTTGCCACCACTGAGCGTGCATCACTCAGCACTCCTCGACAGCCAGGGCACACAGGATATCTGGGCAAGCACAGGTTGGCCCTGGACTCTGGGTTTACTCCAGGCCAAACAGGGACCAGAGCACAGCAGCTCCTCTGCTGGGACCAGGGGGGAGGATACCTGCTGGAAGGCAAGGCCAAAGCCAAGCAGGACAACCCTGTCCACTCCAGAAGACCAAAAAACAAAAAATGGTTGGGAAAAAATGCTCCCTGGTGAGCTGCACAAAAAAGATGGAAATCTGCCTCATTTTGTCTCCTTTCACATTGCTAGTAATATCAACAGCCCTAAACGTTTGGGGTTTGATGGTTTCTCAGTCAGTGAACTACAGAAGTCAATGGAGTCATCTCACCTGGATTAACAAGCAAAAAATATACTCCTGCCAATCAATCTTCTTGTGAAAAAAGTGTCTAGAAGCTGTGGAGGACTCTCACTCACTGTGGAGCATAAAGCTGTAAAGAACTGCAAACTAGGGAGGCTCATCCTGCAAAATAAAATAAAAGAAACCAAAACATTATTTCCTTCAGACAAGTTCTCTGTAGATCACCCTGTAGACATCTTGCTTCGCTTCTGTTATTGAGGCCAGAGTTATAATTCCACCCAGACTCATCAAGTGTGTTGGTTTGAGTGAGCTGTCCTGCTTAGGATTTTAAATTTGCTCAGATCAGGCCAGTCTGGCCAAAAGGATTTGAGGCAGACCTGAAAATGGAGATGGTGACTTCTCAGGGTGGTTTACACCAAGGAACTTGAGCTGTACAGCCTGGATAAGAATTTTAACAGGGAACAAGCACTGACAACCCTTCAAACAAGTTGGAGTAAAGCAAAAAAAAAACCCCCAATCTGTATTGTTTAAATACTGAGGCTGTGTACAGGCAAGTGACAGAAGGGCTTAAAATAGGGCAAAGCAAAAAAGATTGCTTATAATTTCCAGCAGTTTCTTGGCTTGTACCTGTAGGCAAGCTGACACAAAAGGTCTCTGACAGAGGGTGGTGCAGACTGAAGTGCTGCTGGTTGAGCAGAGAGGTGAGCAGGGAGCCAGCTCAAGGGTCAGCCCAGCACAGGCAGCTGTCCTCAACACTCCCTCCCCACAGCCTGCAGCACCTGCTCTCAAACACAGCAATTAAGATTTCTAACATGAAGAGGTTCTTAACATTCATCAGGTGGAAGCTGAACACCGTGGTGGGGATGCCATGTCTTTGGCAGGGAACCCCTGCATCATAACCCCTAATTAGGGACCTCTGAGTTCACCCTTTTAATGGGAACAAGCCTTGTTACCTACTTAAATCCTAAAGATCAAAACATAAGAAAGAAACTGCTACGTGCTCAGTTTTGATTTTTACCTTTGAAAAGGAAAGATCTCTGCCACCACTGCCTGCCTGTAAAGCATAAATCCTGGAGTCTGGACGTGGCATTTTTCCAAGCAGTGTCACTGCCCTTTGTACCTGTTCTCTAGCCAGGATGTATCTATACATTAACTGTACCTGCACCTGGGTGTGAGGTGAGGACCGAGCAGAATGGGCTCCATTTCATGGCTTTTTCTGTACTTTGGGCTCCCTAACTCGTTCACAGCCACCTTACAGGGTATCTGCCTCACCAGTTGCCTGGTATCTGCAGCTGAAGAGCACAGACACCGTGTCATTTGGGATGGCAGATTTGCAAACACAACAGCTCTGTGACTGGATGGTCTCTGCAGCCCAGCCTGGTGTGCTGGCTCCTGAAGGGGCCTGACTGGGGATTAATTTCACAGCCTTACAGAAGTGGTAAACTGGACACCAGGAGAGGAGGATGGATTGCATGCATGAAATATCGCAGTATTTCATAGGGGATCCTCTAAGCCATGACAGGCTCCTCCAAACAACTTTATTTCTGCCAACACTAATATTCCTAGACAATGTGCAATTTCAGAAATAAGCCAAGATTTAAGTTTATAAAAATAACCTAAATGTTACTTATGTTCCAAATTCTGTTCACTTTCCTTTCTCCCTCTCAAAACTCCTTTATCTGAACTTTTATGTCCCTGAGTACATGATTCACAATTTTTGGGAGGCGGAAGATTTCCCATTGTCCCATTTCCCCAGAAGCACTTTCCTCACAAGCCCCTTTTTCCTGCCTGGCCTTTCCAGAGACATGTAATATTAAACTACAGCAGAGAGGAGCAAAGCATTGCCATGGGTTACAAAAGAGACACTGAACTTGGATGAAACAAACTCTCAGCTCTGCCAAAGGGACAAGGCTCTACAGGAAAAAACTACAGTAAATATTCCCTGGCAGTTGAGGAAGAAAAATGGGAACTTAGTCCACTGGTCACTGCAGAGAAGCAGAGGGAAGAATCACAGGTTAATTCTGCTCTGAACTTGAAAGTCACATAAGCAAAAGAGATCATGGATCCCTTGTTAATCTTCTCCTTTACAGCCTCCACGCTGTGGGGCTGTGGCAGGACAGATGTGGTTATTGATAGCCAGGTTACTCAGAAGAGCAGTGGTGGGAGGGAATTACATGAAAACAACCTCCTAATTGCTGCTCCTTTTCTGCTGAGGATCATGCAGTGCTCATGGGCAAATTATAGTTCAGATTTTAGCAAATGCACAGCCCCATTGCAAGTGTCCCATAATTTCTAAAGTGGAATAAATAATTTCCAGTGAATAACTCGGTTTCATTCTGCCTATGAAACTCATACAGTCACTGTCCTCAAATTATTCCTGGTCAATTAAACTTCACAAGTTCAACTTTACAGGCTGTGAATATTTGAAATTTGAGCTGCTGCTCGGGGGTGATATTGATTCTCTTCTCTCTTTGGTTGAGTGCACAAGCTTGTCTATGAACACTTACATTTAACAACTGAAAATTCATCTTTTGCTAATACACAGGTGTAACTGAAATTTGTTTCCTTCATAAAATTTGGCTACTAAAATTCAATTACTGAAGTTAGGGCTTAATTTGATTGTAATTTTGTGTTACAGAAGCACCTAGAGTCAAGTCCAGACAAGGTTAAGGTACTCTGGGTACTACTAAAGCAGTCTGTGTCTTGCAAATAAATGTCCTAGAGCCACATAAACATTTTAGAAATGGCAATATGTTTATACACAAAAGAAATCTCAGAAATTTGGGGTAGTTGCATTTTTTCATATATTTTATGGCTACTGAATAGTCACAGAACAATTTTGCATACCTTGGGAGACTAATAAATTACAGCATGCGACACAAACTCTCTACACAAAAGTCTGTTAACACAGTTTTCAGTAGTAATTCAAACCTATGCTTAAGCAGTCTCAGCCTTCACAAATGAGAACAATATTTTGTTATTTTAGGTATTTTTAACAGAAAAATGTGAGCTCAAACAAACTGCAGTTGACCTGACTGAGCTATTCAGTGAGTGCTTTTGTAGTGAGGCTGCAGAAGTGAGAAGCAGATTAAGCAAGGAAAGCAGGGGAGCAGCCCCTGTGGCATCAGCAGTACCTGCCTGGAGGCTGAGCATGTCCCGGACCTGAAGTACCTCAGGAGAGGTCAAGGGAGCAGCCCAGCAGGGATTTCTTTCTGGCAGACACAGCTCTTGTTCCATCTCTTGTTGTCCCAGTCGAAGGCAGGAGGGTCCCCCTCTGGCACCAGGGCAGGGGTACAATGAGCAGTCCATGTGTCACTCCTCTGCAGCGTTCCTCAGTCCGGGAGTTTCTGGGTTTGGAGACAAATTTGGAAATGGCATCATGTACAATGGGAATGTAAGGTGTAGACCCCTTGGCATGTTTTCTTTGTTATACCCTCTCTCTAAACACAAAGCCTTAATCTTGGTAAACCCCACCTTGCTTATTCAGAATTAAGAGTTTTGGAGTTACTGAATGCTGGTATTTCTGTCCTTCTCAGCTTTCTAATGGCCTCAGAAATTTGCCACTTGTGTAGACTACTTAATATGGACAGTTTATAAGCTTAAAAATGTGATTTTGAGAGGGACAAACACCAAGTTTTGGACAAAGAAATGGAGTTAGAAGAGTGTGAAATACTTGTATTTTCTTTATTTAGATTTCTTCACTAGATAGTGAGTGGAAAAGGCAAACAGGCCTGGAGGTACACTAGGAAAGAGATCTCTTTAAACAACAGGGTCTTTTTGCTTGCTCAAGTGGCAGTTCAGTTATCATGCCCTTGGTTTCGACAGCAGTGGAATTTTAGAGCACTGAGACCTGACTTTTTGGGAAAACAAAGCAAGGACTCCAGCGATGCACACGGGATACAGGACATGGCTGTGGTGACTGAACTCTGCAGTTTGCTGGCCTAGGCTCTGATCACCAAACCAGCTTCCCTGTCACATGGGTTTGACCCCATTTGGGCAGTGCAGACAGTCCCTGCAGAAGGGGACTCCGGACCCAGCTGTGCTGCTCTCCTGATGGGACTGTCCTCACACAGCCCCACTCCCATCTCTTCTGACTAAATTCACCAGGTAGCCAAAACTTTACCCTTTGAAAGTTATGGTCTCCAAATAGCCTAATAAAAGAAATATCTGGCCACCTTTAGAAGTTCAGGTATGTCCTGTTTGAATTACGGCAAGGTTGACAAGAGCAGTGGCTTTGCTGTCTTCATAGGTGAACTGTTCTGATGTGTGGTAGAGATTCAGTTAAGAGAAAGCCTGGCATGAGCTAAGTAGAGCTCACACATCTCAGAAATTGAAATCATGACCTATTTTTATACAAAAAGTAATTAACTTCGGGTACCTTCATTTTCAAATCTCGAGTTTGGAACCCCTGTGGGCCCAATTTTGAAGTGCTGAGCAACAGCCTCTAGAAAAATCACTTCATTATATCACAGGTTGGGAACTTAAGGGATATTTTGGAGAAGCTAATCAATAAAGATATACCAGCCAATAGACCAAGAAGACATTATTCTCGCTGAGACATCAGCTTATGTCTTTCTCCCCATGAAGAGTTAGCAATTTTATTTAAGTGAGTTTTTATCATGAAGAGACACTCCCTGCAACTGGAAGAAAGAGCACTGGATTTCGTTACACTGGGATAAGTCTAAGAGGAACTCCTCTCAATTCACCGAATAAACTTTAGCCAGAGGTGAATAACAAAATAGGAGATGTGGCAGATGGTGTTACTCATGGAGTCACGTGGTCCTATTTACATTCTCTCCCACTGAAGTGTTCAATGATTTTTTAAAAAAATACTCCAGGCAATGGATTTGGAAATTTCTTAGAATAATCCACTTAATACAGGAGATACCGAAGAATTATTTCCAAACTGGGATTTGACATTTACACTAGCAAGAATAATATCTCTAATAATACTGGGGAGTTTGAAGCCACAAGATCTGTTAATATTTCCGTTTCAGTACACAAACTTGTAATCAACTGGGGGTAAAGAAATCACACCACACTTAATTAAACAAATTAGGGAAAGGGTACAAGTGGAAAGAGAAAAGGGAAGGGGACAGGGAATGAATTATTCTTCTTTTCCGAGTCCATTCATCACTGGTTGCAGTTAGCAACAAAAAATCAAATTAGTTGCACCAGTGGTCTGTTCAGACCTGACAATTTCTGTATTTCTAGTTTAAATTAGAGTAGAATCAATGGGAGTTTTACAAAGATAAGTTAAAGGCAAAGCTTACAAGGCACAGTGTTCAATCTGCCTGGCAAGACAAGGTTTAGCCTTACAGGAGTCATTAAGGTTAATGCAATCTATACTGATGTGATGGGGAGACACTCTATTTTCATTACACCAGAAAGCAGCTCTGATTCTCTGTGCTTAGAGCTAATTGACACTTTCCAAATCACATGGCAGTAATTGTTTACAGTTCTAGAAAGGGAGTATATTGTTTTCACTGCTGGTTTACTTGATACATTTATCCACTTAATCCCTCTCACTTAATTTTCTTTGATAGGCAGAAATAAAAAATAATTTAATTGTAGTATTCTTTGACACTTTTCAGCTAAGGAACTGGTTTGCTTTTCAAGTAGGAATTCAGGTCAGGGGAAGAGCTCGAACACTGCTGCCTCTTCCTTCTGAGAATGAGCAGCCAGCTAACCCAGCCCTTTGATTCGGTTTGTACAAATCAGAAGCATGTTCAGAAAACTGAAAGATGCATTCAGAGTGCCACAAAAGCTTTCTTACAAAACCACAGCGCACACTCAGCCTCCTGTGCTTCTGACTCATCTCTCCCTCCTTGTCCTGCCCTCTAGGCCCCCTCATGGTGGGCCCTGTTCTCCGGTGTGATCCCATTCACTCAGTGAGAGCCCGATCCCTTGGTGCGAGTCCCATCCCTCATTGTGATCCCAATCCCTCGGTGTGATCCCTATCCCTTGGTGTGCTCCCATCGCTCGGAGTGCTCCCATTGCTGCTGTCCCTGAGGGAGCCGGGCACTGCCTGGCTGAGCTGTAGGACACCCGGGACACACAGAAGGGCCCAGAGCAGGGTTCAGAGCAGCTCTTGGAGCGTGGGCAGGCCCAGGGGACACCTTCAGGAGGGGGTGGGTGGGAAGCAGCGAGCAGAGGCAGCCCCAAGCCCTGCGTGGCTGAGGGCGCAGAGAAGGGCCCGGGGTGATGGCGGGGCCTGCCGGGCGCTCCTGCACTGACAGGGCCACAGCGCTGCTCTGGAGGGCTCCAACAAACCTCAAACCCCAGCAGTCCCAAACCCTTCTCCTCAGAACTACTCTCCTTCAAGCCCTCCCAGCTTCTGCCAGGCTCAAGCAGGACATTTTGCAGCATGGTCCTGCCTGCAGCGTTCCACGCAGATCCCAGGAATGCTTCCATGCTCCTGGGCCCTTTGGAAAGCTCTCCCAGACAGGCACATCCAGAGCTTTGAGCTGCAGGTTCTGGGATGGCCTCAGCACGGTGGTCTGCTCATGGGGCTCCCACAGGGACACGTGCCCCATGAAGAGCATTTTCTGGAAGGGAAGCACAGGGCAGGCATTCACTTGTCTGGTGAATACAGGAATAAAAGACAGGGAAGGGAAAGAAAAAAAAAATGAAAGAAAATAAAATACATTTATACATTAATAGCCCACCAGGCCAGGGTGACAGGGAAATAAGACTGAGCTGGTTTGGCAAGGCTGTGGAAGGCATATGAACATCCATAATGAAGAAGGGAGCTTTAAAAAAAAAATATATATATATATATGTTTTTTAGCTATACATCTATAGAGTCAAGTATATTCATTGAACTAGTACAAAATCAAGTTCCCCTCTAAAATAGCATTAATTCTGTATGAGTTAAATAAAAAGCAAACATGTTATAAGCTCAATGAGTAACTCTGACTGTTTGATGGTATGTAAAAGTGACCATTCTAATACTTAATATCTTTTTTAAACTTCAAAATTAATTCAGGAAACTTCTGCTATTGAGGATGGCACCATGTGATGTTACCCCTGCTGAATCAGGTAGTTCATGCTGTAATAAATCCCTTCCAGAGGCAGCTGTATCTAAATTGAAAAACAAAGGTGTAAAAGCAAGTGCATACAGTCAGGTCTGGTAGGTCCTACCCTGTTTGTCCAGGGTGAAATATTAAGAAAACAGTAAATTGTCAGATACTGGAAGTTAAAAGATGAACATGGTACCATGGCTCAGGCACCAAATCCAGTGAGAGTTGCTGAAGGTGATTAGTCTAGGGTGAGATATTAGACCCAATTCTACAAAAAAAAGGCAGCTCACAACGTGTTCTAGTAGTATCTGTGATGGCAGTGAAGCAGTTAAGAGAAGCAGTGCTAAAGAACAAAGTTAATTCTGCTTCTAAATCTGTGAGTTAAAGTGTTGTCTGTTTGCACAAGAGGTCTCTGAAGCATCTGTACACACTTCCTCCAGCTCCTGCTTTATGAATCCTGCAATTTTCTCTCCACATGAGGCTGCAAACCTCTGTAATTCACTGTCTTTCCCTGCATGTGCGAGTTCAGCATCTTCTCCTCTCTTAGAGTGAGTGATGGGATTTGCCAGAGAAATTCAGCACAGAATTGCTTCTTCCAAACACAGGCATTTTCAGACTCTGTTTTAAAGCATAATGGAGATGGTAGCAGGCCCAAATAATTTCAGGACTCTACAAAATCAATATCTTGTGGCCACATTCCCAGAGCTGTAGAGTTTGACTGTATGTCCCTTGCCAAGGCTGTCCTTTAACACTAGGTCATTTGTCTGTTGTTTTAGGATCCCTGAATCAATGAATCTTTCAGAAAGAAGTAATGTATTAAACTTTTAAAAATGTAAACTCATTCATTTTCAGTGCCCAGGACTGACAATAACTTCCTTCCTCTATGTTTCTTACATAATCTTTTATCTGACTCAGTTGGCAAAGAACAGGGCGATTAAACACATCCTCTGAATCTCCCACCACATCACATCTCTCAGCTGAGATTACTCAGTCAGACATTATTATGCTGCCCTGAGCAGGCAGTACTGAAAGGTATTTCACACTGTCAGGTTGCTTTTTTTTTTTACATAAAGTTTTATTGTTATGTAAATGGAGCATTTGTTATCCTTTCCCTAACACATTTTACTTCCTACTCCCATTTAGTTGAGTGCTGCCAATTTTATTTGTGCCTGGTCTCAGAATGTTGAAATATCTGCTATATGTCAGCAAAACTCCCACTTGGTTTCAGAAATCATTATTTGGTCTGGTTGAAATGGGGCTGTTGGGTCATAGGTTGGACTCAATGGTCTCAGCCTGATTGATTCTGTGATTTCTGTGAGATTTCAATCAGTGCTGTTCTCTGCCTTCCTAAGGTTCCAGGTAAAACCTGTACATTTGCAGAAGCTTTCAGGGTTTTTGATACTGTCCTACACTAAAATACAATTATCTGGTGACAATTAGACCTGCAAATAATTACTGGAGCTGAGTGAAATGGGAAGGTGTAAACAGAGGTTTGTAACCACCTCCTCTGTTTGTCACAGCACAGCAATGTGAGTGGCAGTGTCCTCCTGTCAGGAAGGAGCTGTTTCACTTGGTTTCGTGGCTGGCTGAGCCCCAGGCTCTGCTCCCAAAGCTGCAGAGGGCTACCCAACAGGATGGACCCCCAGAGGAGCAGCTCCAGATGTGTTAACACAGCTGTTTGCAAGTGCTGGAGCTCTGGAAGTGCTGCACACAGGAGGGAAAACTGAAATTCAGATTCTTCTCATGTGTAATCTCACTTTCAGGGCTCTCCCAGTCACCAGTGGGGCTAAACCGAGGGTCCTAATTTCAGACGGAAAGGTAAAAAGAGGTCCAAATCATGATTTATTGTCAACTGAAACACAGCTTTGAGCTAGCTGCTCAGAGATTGATTAAAATTAAAAAACTGAAGCTGTGGCCAGACTCTTCACCTTTACTGGAGAGATTCTGTCAGGGGTTAAAAAAACCTGCCGGAAAAGGAAATAGCTGCAGATTTTCAAACTGTTTTGCCAGCTACTCGGGGGTTTACTGGAGCTGCCCAATGCCCAGATACAAACAAGAGGCTTGGCATGGCTCATGTTGTTCCTCAATGACTTTTCTTTTCTCTCTCAGGCCCGGTATGTGTTAATCCTGTGTTGCTCAACACATGTGCGAGATCTGCAGTGACTGCTGAGCATTTCAGCTGCTCATTCTCCTCCCAAACCTTGTAAAGCTTTCCAAGCTCGAGCAATTTTCAAAATTCATCTCAGGTCTGCCTGAACAAAAGGTGTCACATCTTCATTCTGACACCAGCAGATGCCTGGCCCTGCTTCACCACCA
The DNA here is from genome assembly GCA_013396955.1 of Regulus satrapa. NCBI lineage: Eukaryota > Metazoa > Chordata > Aves > Passeriformes > Regulidae > Regulus > Regulus satrapa. Next base: position 31,726 of record VWZN01000932.1, read on the forward strand.
GATGAAACTGCTTTTCTGAGCAGAGTTTCACTCTGCATTTCCACAGGTGGAGACCCAAGGAGATTCTTACACTGCAAATAACTAAGTTAAGAGTCTACAGCATCTCTCTGTTGGGTTTTGCACAGTTCCAGCAGGCCCTGATGTTTAATTTGTTTTCACTGTCATCACCCAAAAGAACTTGTGCTGCAAATTACAGCTAATCCAATGCAAATGCAGAGTACGTGCATGGATCATCTCTCACGTTTGTAAGCAAAGTACAGACTGCAGGGACTTCTGTGACCTTGGGCAAAAATTGTGTGCATGAAATGCTGCATCTGCCTTTGAGAAAGCCTTGTTGGCAATGCCCATGATCTAACTCAGCAATCTGAGCTGGGCATTGTGAACACTGTCTACATGTGGGAAAGAGCAAAACTCCTTTTTGTGTGAAGCTCTTCCATAAATCCTCTTCGATTCCATCCTCTGGGAAGGGAGTAGCTCTAAGACAATTTGCTTACACTGCTCTGTCAGCAAGACTCTGACTGTGGTTATGGAAATTTCAACTTTCAATCAATAAAATAGGAGTAAGACCTGCTTATCTTTGGAAAAGAAGGAACTAAAAAGCAAACCCTACTGTAATCAACTAAATAAAGGTGTACATGTTGGAGCTCATGTAAATGCCAGCAACAACAAATGGGCACGGAAATACAGGAGGTGAGCATTTTTATAATTTCTTAAGCTATTTCTAATACACTGACACTTTTGTTGACATAACAGGCTGAGAAAAAAGATTACTAAAACCCCACAGTGACACAGCCGAGACCCAAGTGTTGGCACAATTTAGCTGATGAAGTTTTCAAGGATACATCATGCATCTAACATATGGTCTGTAATCCTTCCTGTGCATGTGAGGAAATTCTCTGGGCTTTCTCCCAGCACAGCTCACCTGTGCAAGCACAGAACACAGGAAGGAGTGACTCAAACTGGCACCACTCTGAGATGTATGTGCTGAAAAGACAATCAGATAATCAGTGTGAAAACTACTCCTGTAAGACTTTCAATCAATTATATCTACTCTTTTCCTCTAATCATGCTGGCCTTTATTTAAAACTCTTTCTCCCCAGAATGTACAGCTTCCACACAAGATAAATACTTACCTTTCCTCATATCCACCTACCAAAATGCACTACACTGATTCATAATGGGCCATTTATCCCTCTAACCATGCAAAGAAAAATTTTACAGTAGCTTTAAACATGAAAGATAAGTTTGGAAAAAACCTGGAGGGTTTACACCAAATTCTGCAAAAAATCATTCTGTATATTAAGTGCTACTTCTGGAACAGATCATCCATACCTGAAAATGCAGGTAACTGGAGAATCTTCTCAGCCTGGAAAGCAGCAGCCACACTCTTGGAATGCTCAGCCTCCTGCGTGGTGGAACTTGCATCAGCTTTGCTTGGGTTCACTGATGAGCTCCAGTCAGGCAGGTGCCATGAGTGATGGGTATTGTTTCGTTCCTGTTTCAAGGCTGGTTGAGATTTTTGAAACAAGAAAACAATGAAGAGGACACATTTATATGCAAATACTCACATTCATATATACATTTATGTGTTTGTACAAAAGGAGTTGATTCCTGCATGAAATTAAAGCCTTGTAGATATTTAACATTATCATATAGAGAAATGCTTCAAAGCAAGGCTCACAAACAGAGTTTAAATTTATGTTCAACAACTAAGAGACATTATTTTTCAGGTGGTGGTGGTGAAAAAAATTTCATCTCCTTTAAACAAAAGATTTAAACCACTCCTCATCAGAAAACCTGTACTAAAAAACATTCAGCCTGAGTATTTTTAAACCCAAGCACTTTCATGTTGACTCTCCCTAGCTAACTGATACGTAACTCCTGTGGATTAATAGCCACCATAAATGAAAGAGTACCATATAGGTCTGCAGGGAGCTAATGCTCCGTATCTACTTTTTTTCCCTCTCCTCTGTAGCCCTCTCTGCTTTGAACGTGGTTTTTGTTATTGCTCTGTGAGCCTTTGGCACCAAAGCATTGCTGTACACTTGTTCTCTGAGCTTGGCGTGGCCACGCTGATTATATTAAACTTCTTACAATTTACAAAGTGTTTGGACTCATTTGGTCTATCCATTTCTGCTGCCCAACAAAAGAACTGAAGAGAATGAATCAATTTTTAAAACAAATAGGACTTGACAGCCGAGACGCAGATTTTTGTGAATGGCAAAAGGTGCCTAATTAAGAGCTCTAGGGATGATGAGCCTTTCATTTCTCTAATGAAAAGGAGCTCTGTGGCTTCCAAGTGTTATCCAGCTCCAGCAGAATGGATCTCTTCTCCAGGGAGAAAAAGACAATTAATTTTTCGTTTTCACTTAGTTACTGTTACTCATTTTGCCTTCTGTGTGAAACTTGGGTCAAAGCTTTCAGGTGACAGTAATTTCCAAATGCACAAAGACACCTGGAATGGATGTTTTCAATTTCCGGGTAGCACAGAGTGACATTTCTAAAATAAAATTTGCTCACCATGTTCCCTACTGACTTGCATTAAATAAAGGCAAAAGATCCCAGTTTTTTACTCTGTGTGTTCCAGTCATAATGGCAACACCAGACCTGGATATAAATAAACCTGATTAGCCAAGCACACTGGTTTCCCTACTCTTTTTCATAATAAAAATAATACAGAACATAAAATAAAGAAGTTAATAGGCAGGGTTGCATCAAGTCTTGCAGTATGAGGAAACCAGCGAGGAGGTGGCTCCAGCCAGCCACAAAGCTTGCTCTGAACACGGCTGCCCACTGAATGTCCCCCAAGGGGAAAGGACAGGGTGTTTCCACATTTGATTACTCCTTGTAGGATTGAACTGGGCTTGCTTAATCCTCACCCACAGTGTGCCTCATGTGTCTCCCTACAAAGCCCATTTGAGTCATTTAGAGGATGCTAAAGCTGAAGAAAGAGCCCTTAAAGCAGCAGCTTTACTTAGTTTTCTTTGTTCTGTTTTTCATATAAAGAAACGGGCCCCTGTGCAAACTGGGGAGGGCCTGGGGCTGCTCTGGCCCACAGTCCCAGTCCTGTGCAGCTGCAATTACTCTGTTGGTGGGGGGCTCAGGGCAGGCGCCAGGAAGAAGCCAAACTGCTGGGTTTCCACTGTCTTTGCAGTATTTAAACTTTCTGGAAATTGCAATAACACCAGCATCCAAATCGAGCCCGTGGTCTGCAGAAGGAATTTTATTGTGCTGTTGCTTGAGCAGCAGAACCCTGGGGGCAATATTATTTACAGTCTCTGGATGAGGCTGGACTGCTTCTTAGCCCAAGAGAGCACTTTGATGTGCCTTCCTCAAGTTATTCATGCCCTTTTTACGGAGCTTGCTCTTTAACCCTCCATCATTCCCTGTGATACTCTGTCATCCCAATTATTTTGGTCTGGAATGAGATTAATGTGTAATAGCAGGGCCCCCCTCGTGTCCTTGGGGTTCCTTGGCACCAGTGAGGTGCCCCTGGCACTGCTTCCCCAGGAACAGCCCTGCAGGAACCCACAGCAACACCTCCAGTATGGCTGCACCCAGGCTAAACCAGATGTGGCCGAGGAAACAAGGAGCAGAGTTAAAAATGTGTTTACTCCTCAGCAAAGCCATGATTTAGTGACAATTTGGGACAAGTCCCAGATCTTTAGCAACATCTGAGTTCGACGTGCCTACAAGGAAAGGATCTTGTTCTGGTGTGGAGGAGATCCTTGTGAAAAAGCAATCCCAAAGAGCCTGGTGCCCACCATGGCAGTGAGCAGCCAGCCAGCCTTGGGCAGGGGACAGTCAGAGCCTGATGCAGAATATTCGTGTGCTGCAGACCATGCAGGTGATAACACTGGGCATTCTGGCTACTGTAGCCATAGGGAAGGTGCCTCCCAGCACAACCACCTCCACAAGCACCAGGGAACCTGGGATGGCCAGCACAGACCATGTTTGTGCTTTCAGTCTGACCTTATTCATGACCCAAGAGAGAAACATCTCAGTTGTACCTAACACTGAGAAGCAAAGAAAAAAAACAAATGAGAGAAAAAAGCATTTCCCCCCTATTTAGGCAGCACAGATGCTGAGGCTGCAAACCCAAGCATGGAGAAGGTACAGATGGAAGCTGAGAGAGAGTCTGTGCACAGGGGTGGATGCTCTGCATCCAAACAGGCACAGAATGGCAACTCCCCAGACAACACTGCTCTCATCTCAGAGCCCAGGTCACAGAAAACAGAGCATACCTTGGTACCCACCTACTTATAAAATATTAGCGGTAATGAACTTCAACAAAGCATCTTGTTTTTCCTGGCAAACAAAAAGGAAAGTCATTTTAACTAAAGTGGCTAATGTGAAACATGAGGAGCTGCTGCCAGCAATGCAATTTAGGACTTTGTTTTTTTCTTTTAGTTCATAACCTTTCAAATGTACCCACTCACTGAGGATAACTTTCTGCTGAGTGGGACTGTTTAGTTCACCAGCAGTCTTTATAGCTCAGTGGGGAAAGTTTCTCTTTCTTCCCATTTTCTCCAAGACAAAAATGGTCAGAAAATTTTATAAAAAGGGAAAAGGACAGCCGGGTTTGCTTACTCAGCTAGATACTCACTCTCCAGTTTGAGCTATCACACACACACTATTGTTAGCAAAAACTAAAGACAAAGGAACTTCCCTGTAATTTCATTCAGCATATAAGTTTGTACTTAACTGGATAGTAATAGTGACAAATTAACTATATGACTCCAAAAAATCCATAAAGATCAAGAATTTGTCATTTTGTGAGCTTAAAATAGAATCACAGAATGATTTGGGTTGGGAGGGGCCTTAAAGACCACCTAGTTCAAATCCCTCTGTCACGGGCAGGGATCCTACCTACAGCATCTGCTTGGACTGAGGGGAAATACAATACACCATTGTATTTCTAAAGTACAGCCTGACAACTGATGTTCCAAACCTTCCCAGAAAAGCCTCATTTTGAAGATTTCCGTAAATATGTACACTGTTAGAAATTTATTAGCGAGAAATAAACCTGTCCAACCTGACTCTGCAGCCCAGGAATCCATTTCTTTCATGTCTTGGCTCTGAAAGGTGGTCTGGAAAATACAAATTGTAGCCAGATTTTAATCTATATATGTAAACATTTGCACTTTCAAGTAGTGATTTGGAATTTTTTTAAAAGCCTCCAAAGTAACAAAGCTGGCAATCATTCCAAATAGTATTATTATAGGAACACCTCATGCTGCTCTCAGAATACCAAAACCAAACTCAGTTTGAAGTCCATCTTGAAAAATTTCAAAGTGGATTCAATATTACAAAATGCAAACGTGAAAAGCTTGATTGTGCTGAAAAGGATTCTACTTGGGAGAAGGTAAAGCAATGGTCCATGGGGAAAATGAGGAGCAGCCTCAGCGTCCTCCTTTCGGGTTTCACTTTAAGTATTTATCTCCACTCATGCTATCTGGAACTGTTGATGGAACCTGCCAATTTTCCAAATCTGATGGTGGTTAATCTCTGCTCTAAAGCAGAACAGACATTTTTGCATCTTTTGGAAAACAGGTGACTCACATTTCAGTACTGATGACTCAATTTGTGGCTTCTCAGGCCGATTTAAATTGAAATCCCCAAGTTCAGTTTTGATTTTCAAAGGAGTTTTTTCCAAGACTAAGTAGGCCAAGATCATTTTTCAAACCATGCAAATCACCCAGACCTTTTCTCCTTTAATTCCTGTACATTCTGCCATCAAGCAACCTTCTCTAAGGAACTCTATGGAGTGTCCTGGACCTTTTGAGTTTGAGGAGTTCTGGATGCGTTCTGTGAACAATACATAGCAAGGTCTGACTTCTGGCTGTGAAGTAACCAGAACCTTTTAACTCTGGAAAGAATGAGCTTTAAAAAAGGAAGAGAAATCCCATACCTCATATAGGCAGGAATTAGCAGGTGCTCCCAGGAAAATTAAGAAAAAAAAAAAAAACAAAAAACAAAACGAGAGTAAAAAAAACCCCAAACAACCTAATTGGTTTCTTCCAATATCACAGTGTTTACTTTAGGCTCAGCAGGAGTCTTGAGCCAGAATTAGAAGAGAAACCTCTTGGAAATTGTTTTTATCTTAAGCAGGTTACCTTTTCCCTCTTTATTCCCCCACACTGTTATTCATGGATTTAAGACCACAAAAAGCTCTCAAAAGGCTGCAGAGTAACAGTTACTATTTATTTTCTTCTAACTGAAACTAAGGACTATGGCCTTGCCTCCAAGGGCAGCATTTTCTTTGGTTTTATATCCACACCCATTTGAACAATCGGCTTTCCAAACAATATTTCACTGAGTTACAGGCCCTGAGTAATGCTGGAATAAAATGAATGATTGTTAAACACTTGGCAGGGTTGTGTTTTCTTCCTGGATTGCAGACATTGCTCACATGAGGGACTGTTCCAGATCTCCAGCTTCTGAGCCTGCCTGTCCCCTCTTACCCCTGACAGATAACACATCCCCTGTGTTTACTCTCACAGCGAAAAACTTTGTGCAATATCATAAATTTGGGGATATATCACTGTGCCAATTATTCACAAAGTCTGTGTTACGTGTGGGGTGTTGTAATGGTAAAAAGGAGTTGTAGCGTTGTATTTGTTTCATGCAGACATTTCATCATAGGCAGCCTTATACATGGCCCACTTGGAATCTTGTTTCTTGAGTGAATAAAATCCAGGCTTCCTCATCTTTCCAGACCTTCCTTTAAGATATTTTCAGACTGTGGCATTCAGCTTTATATGCAGATGTAGAAATTGGGCATCCAGAGGGTCTGAGCATTGAGGACCACCAGCCTGTGGCTCAGGAGGTTGTGACACGGAACTGACTTTTATCCATCAGCTTAATTTCAGTATTCAGATGGAGGAACTGCTCTTAAAATGGAAAGCAAAAGTGCTTTTCCTTTTATTCTTTCCCCAGGCATGGTTACACATACACGCACACACACACGCAGAGAGGGTTGCAGGTAACCCAGAGCAGCATTGTTGGAAGTTGGAATTTCCCCCTGAACACATCAAACCAGGGCTTGAGGAAGCAGCTGATCATGACAAGGAAGACAAATGTTTTGCACGTTTCTAAAGCACTACCTCATTCTGCACAGTCCTTGTTTGCTCCTTGCACTTTTGTCCTGCTGTGTCAGAACATAAAACTTCCTCCAGCTCTCACCAAAACTTTGGAATCTTTATCAAAACCCAAGCTTCCAATCCAAGGCTTTTTCCTTTTCTCGGGAACTGTCATTTGTCATGAAAAGCAGAAAGGACCCACCACAGTCTGCAGCTCTGTAGGAACTCCCTTTCCCAGTGGAAAGAGCAGGTTTGGGCTGATTTTAAGCAATGCTTTTCCCTTGGCAGGGATCTGATATGCTATAAACTTACATTACGTGGGCTGGTTTTCTATCAATAGGAAGAGATGAGAAAATGTTCTTCATGGCCATGGTTATCTTTTCCTGAGTAGAATTTCCAGCACTACCATCCCCTTTTGAGTGCTCATCTCTTTAATGGATGTGCTGGGTTGCCCTGTCCTAACAGACCCTAATCTGTTCAGCACCGTCCAATCTCTCCCATCTGAAAAAGCAGGCAATTTTATGGTAAAACACAGAAGTGCAAAAATCTGAGATTATGACATTTTGTGCCAGTTCATGCTCCTCTACTGAAACAGCTAAGGCAAAAAACTTTCTTTACAGATCACCCATCCTACAAATCAGGTGTGGCATCTACCTACCAAATCCAGCAACACCAATCTGCAAATGCACCTTGGGAACTAAGAAATGTGGTATTTTTCTCTGTCTTTGTCTTCCAAGATGCAAAGGAGCTCTCCAGATCTTGCTTCTAGCATTGTAACAAGCAATGAATGGATAAACAGAGCAGGAAACACCCCAAATGCAACCCTGGTTCCACAAGCTTGACAGCCCAGAGAGGTTCTGCAGGGAGAATTTCATGCCCTGATGCAGCAATGAACCTTTGAATGTTGCCACTTAGTAGCAAGCCTCATTAAAAATTGGTTTGTTCTTTAAGAACAGAAAGAGGGCAGTGCCAGCCCCTGCCCCAGGTGGCTGGGCCGTGGATGCTCCCCAGCAGCAGCACTGGTGCCAGTGCTGGGTGCTGTGGTCTCATTGGTTCCCTCACTCTTTTAGGGACAGGAAAGCTTTCAGAAAACTGCCTCTCACTCAGCTCTGCCTCGGCTCAGCTCCTGCTGCAGCAGAATATAGCCCCAACCCCAGACAGCACCATGGTCTGGACATACAAACAGAACTTAGATTCTTGACAGTGCTCACCAGGATTTGTATTTCTGCTGCAGGAAGAATTATGGGCTACATTTTGTACAGCAGTTAATCTGAGAATGCAATTCAGAATAACTTGGTTTTGTATTTAAATAAATCAGCATTCTCCCTGCCAATGATTCCTTCTTCTCCAATATAATGTAAATAACACTTTATGCATTTCATTTTTATGGTCTCTCTGATTGTATCTTACACTTCCCTTCAACAGCAAAAATTATTCATAAATAATAATACATTTTTCCAGTAAAAGGAGAACATTTAGATTATTTTTTTCCTGCACTCTTTCAAACACCTTTACATTGTGCGACAATTACCCATTCACTGGACTCCTGCTGCTGGAACAATTTTATGATTTTATTTCCTTGCTCTCAGGCTCAGAAGTAAAGAAACCCAGTGCACCATACAGATGTCTGTGAACTCACTTCTGCCAGTGGCCAGTAAGGACAAGAACCCTGTGCAAGGGAACTGGGCCAATACAGGCTCCTTCCTAAGGAATGCTGAAGCACAGAGCAGCACCATTTCAGAAATTACTTTCCTGGCATTTCCACACAGAAACAATCTCCTCTCCATGGGCCATTATTGTGAATAATTAAGAGATCTGAGGCAACTCTGAAGAGATTACACCTGGAAGGACCCTCTATCCCTTACAGTCTATAAATGACCCCATTTATAAGGATGGTGACCAGAACTGTTCAGAGACAGATGTCACACAGAGGCCTCGAGTGTGGCAACATCAGGAAACATCAGGTGGCAGCTTTAGCACATCTAATTCTGTGAGAGCCAACATCTTAGAGTTGCATACAAATTTTTATGCTAAAAAGCATTAAACGAACACAAAATTAGAAAGCACTGTGCTATTAATCCCCACCCCAGTAATCATTAACTTCTTTAAAATGCTCTAACAGCAACAGGCAGCTTTCAATTTTAAGTGATCACACATTTTCCTACCAATGTGCACAACTTTTTAAGTAAGTGTTCTATTGGAGCATGATAATAAACAAATTAATTGTGCTGAAAGCTCCTCTGATCACTGCACAGAAACGCTTGCATGGATGCAAAAAACCAGACTTGCAAGCCAAAGCTTAACTGCTGCAGGCAGGAGTGGAGCAGCCTGTAAGAACTCATAATGGAGATGTGTGGGAGACTCCAGGGCAGCCCAGCTTCCCAGGCAAGATGGAAAAATGGAATTTGCCTGGCAGTGGGACACGTGGTGACCTTACAAAACACTTTGCTGACTCTTGGTGAGCCTTGAGTGGCCAGTGCTCAAGGAGCTGGATCCCATCTAAGAGGTGGGATCCTGACAGCATGGGCCAAATCCTCAAGACAAAGAGTTTTCTTTCCTCTCAATCTCTTGCTGCAGCACCCCTCCAGCAGAAGAAAGCTGAAAAAAAAAGAAAAAAAAAAAGAAAGAGAACATGCTATGCTATTAGTGTAGCTACAGGGACATTTATAAACAGCACAGAGAAGGGAGCTGCTTCTGAAGCCTGTTGTCTCTTGCAGCACTGCCAAGAATTGGAATCAGAAAGTAATGATGATATTCTTTCCCACAAAGAAACCCCCACCTGCCCCAGGCTGAGTGTCTTTCAAGGAAACCAAAATTTTTCTACTGCCAATAACAGAGCTTACACCTAAAAATCAGAATGGAACAAGAAAAAAGGGGTTTTTTGGTCATGTGATGGACAAGCTGGACTTCACAGCACAAACCAAGTGCTCGTGGTAGCTCAAATACCCCAAAGGAAAAGCTGGAAGGTGATCACTTTCCAGAACAGCTTCAGGTGGTGTGCAGGAACACAGATGAAGCCCTGCAGCTCTTGCAAGCGTGTCCCTGCATGGAGAAGCACCAGCAGCTGCCTGCCCATCCTGCCTGCTTGCGCTGCTGCTTCTTCCTCCCTGGGCACCCATAAAGGCTGAACAAGGCAAAAGGAGCAGGGGTTTAAAACCACTCCAGTTCCATCTGTGTTGGATAAAAACAGGGAGGATGTTCTCATTTAGGTCAGTGTAAATCAGCAAAGCCTGCCCTGACAAAGAGGCTGGAATCAAGCTGACAACAATTAGGACTCTCTCGTTATTTTTCTCCTCCGCTCCAGTTGCTTGTTCCCCGCCTGCTTCCTGCTTTTGACATGGCAGCAGAAATGCATTTGTTCACAGTCTCATGAATCCTTTCTTCAGAGCTTTCCTAGAAATGTTCAGATTTCAGATGGTCACAGGGTTTTGCCTTTAGATTTCAAGCTCCTTGGGGCAGAAACAATGTCAAATCAGTGTGCAGCATCGGGAATGCTAATGAGGCCACAGGAGGGGTGACTGTACATACAGTTAACGCAGCTCTCCTAATCCACATCCCGTAAGCACTTTGTCATCCAAACTGCTAAGAACCAAGGGCAGAAGGAGCAGGGATGTCTTGCTCCTTCCATTAGATTTTACAGGTAACAGTACTTTTTCTGGTGTGCTGCAGCACATCCAGCTCATGCTCAGCCGTATGCCGTGCTCAGTAATCAAGAGATCTTTCTTCCCTTCTGCCACACATCTTAAATCACTGGCCTCGGTCACTTCCAACGTGCCACTCCCCAGAAAAAGTTAATAAGACTTCATAAAAGTGCTGTATTATTACAACTTCTGGCAGTGGCCCATCTATACCAATCACCTCAATACAGGATTTTTGGCAGGTATTTACACTTAATTCTCCATTTAAACAGCTCTTTTATTAAGAGTTTTCATGTAGTTTCTTGGCATTTCACTTGAGCAAGGATGAGCCTGGAACAGACACCTGCTGTGGCAGTGGGTGCTGGGCTCAGAGCAGATACGGGATGGCAGCACCCAGAAATCCCATTCCCTCACTCCAAAGGGTGCGAGACTGTCAGTGGAGCCCCATCCCAACCTGACAGCATGGCTTTAGGCAGGCACGATGGGCAATCCTTCACTGAATGCCCCAGGAATTTGGGATGGGCAGCTGAAGGTTGTGCTGCCTCGAAACCTTCCAAGCTCCCACAGGGCTGAAACTGAGTGAGCTCCTGTGCTGCTGAGGTGACCTTTTCTGCTGCCCTGAGTTCATCCTCACAGTTTCAAATGTTGGCACTTTAATATCAGAATCTAACACGAGCCAGCAGTTCAAAGGTGAAAAGTGTTTTACAACAGAATGAAAATCATAACAGTGTTCAGGAGCCTCAAAATGACTCATTTCCCAAGAGGAAATTATTGGTATTCCCTTTCTAGCAACTCTGCTGATATCAGTGTCATTAAAAAGAGGGAGTGGGGAAGGCAGATAAACAAAGTCTTAAAAAGCAAATATGTTCTAACTAGTGGTTATCACCACACTTAATAATTAGGGTACTAATTAAGAGGATAAGTAACACACTAGCTATTAGCTTCTAGTAATTAGTGGGGTTTTTTTCTCTAGATAATAACAAGCTAAAAAGAAAATAAAAAGACCTGAATCCATTTCATCATTCACCCTGTCCACATCAGGAAACTTATTACACATATTAATAATAATTAATAATATTAATAATACGAAGCAACACTTTCAGATTCTGCATGTAACTCAGTGTTTAAACTGTGGCTTTGTGCATGAACAGACTGGACTTTGGTGATGTCTGATGGGGTTACCTTTACATGCACAAGTCAACTCCTTAAACCACCCAGCCCTAACTCTGGCACTCCAGAGATGCCCACAGATGATCCAGAGCTGGGCAGCACAGTGCTGTCACAGGAGGGAGAAAGCACAGAGAAATTCTTTCTGAGAGCAGGGCAAACACTTTCCAGACAGCATTATCATAGGTGAGAGAACTGGATTTAAATACCTGAAGCTGAATCAGCCAGGGAGTGAGGATGAGTATTTCCATATCCCTGCCAGGTTATGCTCAAGGATAATTTACCCCACTATTCACAGCCCTTCTGTCTGACACAGGGTTTCCCAGTCTTCCTGCTCAAACCATGGCCCTGCAAGTGCTGTAAGGAGCAGAGAGCAGTTCCCAGGTCCAGCTGTGTTAAGGCTGGAAGTGGGGGGTGATTTCCAGGCAGGACACAGCAGAGGTTGCCCTGCCCCTGCCTTCTGGTTCTGTTTGTGCACTGGGAGCCTCAGCGGTGATCAGATATCAAAAATTGGTCAAGAGCTGAGCTACATGCTCTGAGTTGGCTTTTAACACAGATCTTTATGTGAGTAGATTAATACTCTCAGATTTGCCCATGGATAAGAATATCCATGCAGCTCTATTACCTACCACAAATCAATAATGTAAAATGTACTGTCTTGCTAAAGCACAGCTCTTTCCCAAGCAATATGTCAAATTACAGTCTCTGGACAACACGAAGAGGTGTGAGATACCACTGAAATAATGTCCTGCCTGGGGTAAAAGGAAACCACTCTAGCTAAGTTGCACAGGTGTGATCAAAGACAATGAAGAAATCATTCCATCTCAGGTTGCTTTTAGATGTACCTGTTACATGGACCTTCCCCCACACTGCTAGAAAGCCCAGGAATGGTTCATTCTCCTCTGTTATCTTCAGTGAACTGGACTTTCCTTGACTTTTAGAAAAAACACAAGACTTGAAACAATGAAATCGAGAGTTATTGTCTGCTAAGCCACATTCCTATGCTCTCATACTTTTCAGTACCATTTTATGAGCAGACATACACATGTGCACACACATTGGTCCCACCGGGGAAACGGGGTTATTTTTAAAAATCCACATAACTACGAGCAAATATGAGCTTCTTAGAGGGTTTCTTTTAATTGGTATTAAAAATGCATCAGTTGCTAAATTTAAAATTGTTGGTAAGTAAACAGTAGGTAGCATTATAGAGAGCCACTTCATAAAATTCTAATTATCCCTTTCCTATTTGTTGCGACATGCCCTCGCACAGATTATGGGTTTGGACTGGTGCCCAGTCCTCTGCTTTGAAAATGCAGAGTAAGCAGGAGAGCTTTGTGTAACCTCCAGTTGGGTTTGTGAGCGTGGTGAGGACATTTTGTGGGGCTGCTGCAAGTGAAGGGAGCTCGGGCTGTCTCACCTGCTTCTCCTCACCCTTTGGTCACCCCAGAGCCAGCAGTGTTTCCCCCCACTGCATGGACTGCACTCCAGGGCAGGGCAAATGGACTCCAAAATCATTCCTAGAGGGCATTTCTCTCCAGATACCCTCCAGGGGTATCCAGCCCCCCACTCAGGCCTGTCCATGCCAGGCTGTTGGGTGAGTGCAGAGTTATTCAGTCGCTGCCCTGCCCTCTCATGGGAGAGCAGTTCCTCCTGCTGCTCCCAACCACTCCTTGGGATGTTGGAGAGTGAAATTCCAAACACCCCTCTCAAGTCTTTCAAGTTCCAAGCAGGAAGTAAGGAAGAGGAAAACTCTGGTGGGTTTGGGATCATCCAAATGAGCCCCCGGTGTTTCTTGCAGGTGAGCCCTCTGTGCCCCAGAGTTTTGTGTCCAAGTGCATAGGGTAGAAGCCTTCCAGGCACATTGCAGAGACAATCTCCCCTCAGCCCTGTGAACTGCTGGTGGGTACAGAGCCCTGAGCATGCCCAGGGACCCTGGTGGGCGCAGTGGGATGGGCAGGAGCTCTAACACAGTGTTGGGTGCTTAACCTCAAGGCTGTTACCATTATCCAGCTTAGCCAAATGAATGGAGCAGAAAAACATTTACAGTTGCCAGAGGATTAATCTTCTGAATGATGCATGGATTTTAGAGAAATGCCTTTGATTTATATAATGCTATACTAGGGGATATAATTTCAATTAGTAATTGCTAATTTTGATTTAGTGTGTTACATACTGGATACAGCAGTTTTATTATGGTTATATTATCTAATTTATTATGATTTATATTTACCTTAATGGGAATATATATTAATCAATAGATACTCTGATTAACTAGGGATTATTAACTATCCTGCAACACTGGAATAACATAATCAAGACAGTAACAGACACAGAATATCGTCAGATGCTGTGACTGATGCATCCAACTCTGAATTTTACCATGGAATAAATACAAAAAGTAGGTAATGATTACCAGATTCATAAATGAATATATCTGTTTTAACGGGCAGCATGTCAGATGCAGTAGCTAAGCTACTTGTCCACAGAGTCTAATTCTTCTCCAAGTGAAAGATTTATATATTTCAATATGAAATGTATCACTCACCAAACAGCTCCTTTCACTATGTGATATATAAATTCCACCTGTCAAGCACATTTTGATATTGTAATATATCCTGTTGTCTTGCTTTTTTCAGGAGAGCCTGTTTCTAATTCCTTACATGTTTCTTGTCTCAGACTGATATCAGCAGCATCCTTCATAGCATTACTGTCACGATGGCTGCACAAAACCTCTGCTTAGGGCTCTGCACAGAGGTTTAGAAGCAGCTGAGGTGCCCTGGGGACATGGGGACCTGGCAGAGATCCTTTTGTGCTCTGCTCCTGGGCATGCCCTGTGCTGCTGCCCAGCAGCACGGGAGGCTGCTAAAGGAATAAGGAATAGGGAGTTTTATCCATGAAACCACTTTACCCCTCACTCTTTGCCATCAGCATCTGATGAAAGGTTTGGAGAGTTGTAAGACTGAGAGAAGAGGGACAGGACCTCTGACCCCTGCCAAAGCCCTTAGGAAGAGCTGTTTGTGAGCCTGTTCCATTGTTTTGATACAAAAACATGTACCAAGCTAATGTGGGAATAAGGGCTCTGTTTGAATTTTTGGTTTGAAAATACCTGTAGATTCCAGCTGTTTTTCAGTTTCAGTGGCACTCTGCTGCCTTGACGGATGGTGCTTCTGTGCTGAGGGCTGGGAAAGATCTTGTGGGAGTAGGCAAAGACCCCTCCTTGCAGAGGCAGGACAAGCATCCCTGGATCCCTCTCCTTCCAGCCTGTGAATTATTTGACACATGTCAGTCAAAGGAGCAGGACATTCCCAGCCAGGTGGGAGGAAACCAGCACCTGGCTGTGAGAGTCATCACAGCTCCAGTCCCGCCTCTGAGGGAAGGGTCCTTTGCCATCCTTCCCCCAGGGACCTGGTTCCAGAGCTGCATTTCTCAGCCTCTGCTCTGCTCAGGACCATTCAAGCAAGATCCCCAGTTCAGCAAAATTAACTCGAAAATTTAGAGAAACAGAGGAGAGGGCAAGCCATCTTTTGATTACCAAAACCAAACTCCTTAACTCCTCTTCTCCAAGGCAGATCTAGAAAAGACAAAATATATTAATCAACTGGGCTTCCAGGGCTGATTGTGCTAAAAACGCCATATTTGCAGAGCAAGAAAAATCATATGAAGAACAATATGCAGCAGAGAAAAACAGAGGCTAGTTCCAGCAATTAAAAAAACCCACCAAAATAAAACAAGCCCAGAGTAAAGATTTGAAAATCATACGCAGGTTTCTAAGTAACCAGCCCAATTTTTCTGATGCATTGAGTGCTGACTAGCTCCCACTGAAATCAGTAAGGGGCAGCTGATTGCCTGGCCCATTTGAAAATCCTGCCAATCCTCCAGGAGCATGAGCAGCAGTCTGAAATGCCTGATTATGCCCCATTTGAAGTCTGATACACAGTCTGATCCCATCTGAGCCTCAACACAGCACTGTGCCTGCCGTTCAGAAACTTGTCTCTCAACATGCACATCCTCTGCAAGGATGAGAGCAGAACCTTCCTGCCACAGTCAGACCAGGGCTGAAAACCTCTCTTTCCATCACCACACATTCCACCCCCCCC
>VWZN01000932.1:47764-65274 GCA_013396955.1 Regulus satrapa
TCACCACACATTCCACCCCCCCCTTACCAAATTGAATAGATCAGCTGCAATTATGAAAAGGAAAACCTTTCATAGGTGCTGCAGCACATCATCAAACATTGCATATCATGTAAGGCAGAAAAAAAAAGCAATGGAAGCTTAAATTTGCAGGTAAATAAAACCTGCACGTAACTACGACCTGTCCTAATCTACTCACAGGCAGACAGTGAGCAAAAGGTGAGGAAAGGGTGAGGCAAACAAAGCTAAATGCAAGCCTGACAGAATATATTTCCTAATTGAAAAAATTCTCCAAATATTGGCTGTGAACTTTTATCTTTCCAGCGCTGGCTACTGCTGTGCTTCAGCGAGCACTGTGGATTTGGGGCAGATTTCCCGCTTACCTTTCTTCATTTGGTGCCCAGTGGCTGCTTGGGAATTGGTCTGTGTCCTTCCATGAGCACCTTCCCACCTGAGGCAAGCTCTGGCACTCACAGGCAGTGATTTACTGCTGAATCACACAACAAAACTGGCTATATCCTTTATAAATTCATAAATCCCAAGTAGGACAGTTTTCCCATTATGGCTCAGCATTGTTTCAGTGTGTAACCCCCATTGCTGAAGGAGACACAATAAATCCTGGGGCTGGGAAATCCATTGTATTTATATATGAGGCTGCTTTTGGTCTCCATTTCCCAGTCACAAATAAACTGAGATCTTTTGAGTTTGCCATGGGGGTATTTATAGATTGCAAATGGTGGCACATAAAATCAACTGGCTCCTATATTTTCTTTGGGACATTTTATTGTTTCCTGTAAGTCAATGAATATTTTTCCCATCCTACAGACTCTTTTCCATGTGGAAAAAGTCTGATCTTAGGTTTTCTTCATACTCTTACTTTATAAGGCTGTGATTTATGCATGCACAGTCCTGTCCTTCTTGGAGCAGAAAGAAGCAGCATGAGAAACTATTTTTATGATAATAGAATGTTGGGTTTTTTTGTTGCTTTTTTGTCTCCTACCTTCTAATCCTTCTCCTTGCAGTTACTTGGATAATACTATCACAGAAATTCCTATTGTGCATTTATAATAATGACCAGCCCAAGTATTTTTGAGAGTCTTGGGCAGCACCATTGTATCCAGAGGTGTCAGACACAGTCCCATCACAAAACGAGTATTTTTCCAATTCTAGCCACCACACAGCATAAACCTGCAGGTTTTACAGGAGCTGCAGCCACAGTTATAGACACTCCTCTGGTCCCCAACAGTGAAATATCAATAGTCTTAGAGGACCACAAGAGAGAACGGCTCCCATTATGCAATCATTCAAAAAGTAAAGAAGAAAATGAAGCCCATTAAACTCACCTGTGCTGTGTGTGAGCTGTCTGAAGGAAACTTCTCTCTTTCCAGAGCAAATCAACAAGGTGTGCTGGGGAATGGAGTAATTTTATAAATTTAAAAGCAGAAAAAAGAATATAAATACCAACAGAGACTGTATCAGTAGTTAACTTGATGGAAACAACAGCAAAACAAACTATTATCTTTTCTTCTTTTACCTCCTGCCAATGGTTTCTTTAGACACTATTCAGAGGAGAGGATCTGTATATTGAGTGTACCCTGGGATACAGTCAGAGTTCACTGTCAGGTGCTGTGCATGGACTGCTCTGTGCTAGAGTGGGACATGCACAGTTCCCGAAGAACCAGATCCCCCCCTCAAACTTCTGTTTCTTTGTCCTTCCCTGGTGTGGCTCTGCTGTCCAAAGGGCACATCAGGATTTTCTCTAAGACCAGCTCCATACTGGGGCAGTTTTTCAGCAATCCTGTCAACTGCAGCAGGACTAATTCACTGGGTGCTGATGAAAAACTTCAGTGTTTGAAAAGAGCTACTTTATTATTATTATTATTACTATTATTATTATTTTTAATTCTAATGCTCAAAATGTCAATAAAGATCAAGGATTTTTTTTTCTGTTGAAGTAAATGCATTTATACTAAAATACTTGAAACAAATTTTGCTTACTGCTGAAACAGCTTTATATTTAAATTACTAAAATATGAGAAATTAGTTGTTGAATGATGTAGCTTATCCTTAGTCTTTATTTACTACTTTTCTGCAGTACTTTGTAAACCTTACAAATAGTTCTATAATTCTCTGCAATCATATTTCTATGTGTGAATTTTGGTGTGGAGATGTTGCCTTTTCTGTATACAGGCTTGAGCAGGATTGTCTGAAGAGTATCTAGAGCACCAACACAGACAGATCTGGTTAAAAAGAAGGCAAAAAGCACTATAATTTCTTCTGCATCTGTCAACCAGCCGTGCTCATTATACAGAACATCAGTGACAAGAACAGGAGGAGAAATACAGGGTGCAGTATGTGCTCAGGTTAAGTGAGAAGTGATTAACATGTTTTCCCAGTCAGATCCTGACTGGTTTGAAGCTCTAGTAATCTTCTGGCATTTGATTAATCTTTTCATTTCTAGAGCAGCGGCTGTAAAGATCAGAATTTAGACAGGACTGCAAATGATGCAAGATTAGCAGGCCTTGAACTCCTCATATAAAGGATATGAAGCTGCTAACAGGGTATAAATAGGTGTAGCCACACAGGAGGCTGAGGAAGGCTGAAGATGCTGATCACACATCCAGGCTCCAAGAGATCATCCCATAGCAGAGAGGTGTGAAGGGCTCTGTTTACCTGGCCACAGATACCCAGCTCTGCCCTGGAAAGACACCAGGAATAAAGAGGGAAGATTAAAAAGGGAAGTTGAAGCAATGGTTTGATTTACCAGCTGCTGCTCTGTGTACAACACAGTTGTGCAGTAGATTAGCTCAGCCCGGGACACAAACTGCAGGGAGTCACAGGAGATTTCTCAGACAGGAAAACCAGCCAGGAGTCCCTGGACACATTACATCCCTTTCTAAAGCACCAAAGGCCTCTGGGAAAGTTGTTCTGGTTCCCAGGACTGCCTCCAACCCCACATCTGCTGCACCCTCTCTGTGTACCCCATGGCCCAGCACTTCAGTCATCCCCAGTGTCAGGCCAGCTCCTCCTTTTACAGCCCTGCTTCTCTCCCAAGTGTACACACAAACGTGCAGGCAGCATGGGCTCAGCACCTCTGCCTCCCCTTTATCCTCTGCCTCTCCAGCTGCAGCGGACACAGACAGTAAATTCTAGGACCAAAAGAGGGTAGGCAAAGAGAATACAGACAGAATTTCAGATTTGCTTTTTAGCTACATCCTTCCCAGAGACAGTGCAGGCACCTTCAGGTCTCCTAATTGCAGACCTGAAAGCCCTCACCTCACCTCCCAATAGTCAAGTGAAATTAGCTATTCTGCAAAGCTCAAAAACACAGCAATTAGACTGAACTCACTTTTAAAGTCCCTGCTAGGAACAGGTCTCTGCAGGACTAGAGCAGCGTTTCCCTGTGATTTTCAGGTGTCTGCAGAGTCCAACAATAGCAGGTGAAGGGCTCAGGTGCTTTGTGCCAAAAATACTCTGCCCATGCGCTGTCGTGTCCGGCTCACACGGAAACCCCGTGTTTAGAGAATGATGTTTCAATCGAGAGGCCAAATGTTCTGCTGCAGGTAGAGAAGCTGCTGGGAAGGCGGGGGGATGAGAGAACTGAGCCCCCAGAGCAGCACGGCGGAAAGAAAGGCTGCTTCCCTCGCCCTGCCCCAAAGCAGCTGCTTGCAACGGCGGCCTTTCTCTTCACAGGACAAGGAATTAGGTCAAAACTTTCTAGGAAATCTCTGCCGCCCGTTTTTAGAACGCGGTTCAAAAGATCAAAGGGGAGGAATTCTAGAAAGCGCGGTGTGGAAGGGAGGCATCCACGGGAAGGATCCTGGGCGCTGCTGGGCTGCCCCCAAAGCCCCGTGCAGCAGCAGCAGGCAGGGCAGAGAGAGCAGCAGAGGGGAGAACAGCCCTTCCATCCCGCCTGCCCAAGGACAGGAACAGCGCTCATCCCGCTGGCAGTGAGCAATCGCTCCCATCCGGGCTGCGGAGCCTCTGCAGGCTCCCACCGACTGCAACAAACCTTCCCGGGCAGAGCAGCTCTTATCTGCAGCTAGAGCTCCTCACTCGTGTTCGGGATGGAATGGTTCTTCCTTCCAATGCACTATTTTGATTAGGTGATCTCTTCCCTGGGAGAAAAAATAAAACACCAACCCAAACACACTTAAGGCCAGATTTAAAAAAGCTATTAGACTCCTGCTTAATTTAAATGCATAACAGCAGGCAACTCAGCCTAATTCTCCACTTGAGCACACAGTCTCCTGATTTATACACACAAGTGGAATAGCTTTTGCAGATGCATATTTTGCCTTTTGCTTTATACTCCTTGTTTTTTTTTAATAACTTACCTTTACCTATGATTTACTTAATTCAGATTTAAAATAGACAAAAAATCATTTGGGATGCAGCCTGCATTGGCCAATTTCCTCCAGTGGCTTTGAGAATGGTGTTCACTGGACTTCTTTTATTCCAAATCCCCTTATGGTGCTTTGGGGCAGCTCTACCTTAGAGAGAGGAAACTGAGCCTTGCTGTGAGTCGTGGGGGCAAGGGAAAAGCAGAGGGTTTAACTCCACACGTCCTAAACTCCTCCCAAACTCCCAGAATGGAACACTGAATTGCACACGAAGAAGATTTTTATCACTGATAAATCCTCCTGCAATTTCCACACTGATGTCTCCTCAGATGCCTTTGATTCATGAGGTCATTTGTCTGTCGACAATTGATTGAATTAACTACTCTAGAAGAGCATTTCTGTCCCAGAGCAGGTGAGGGGGGTTTAACTTTTGGTTTTGATAGCTGCAGATGAAACAAGTGGTTGGACACGAAGCTCATTTCTACATGATGGACAGATTTCAAAACATTCCAGAAACAACTTTCTTTAGAAGATTCAAAAGATGCAAAGAATTCCTTGAGCAATGAACAGTGTGTATTTTTGCACAGAGGAGAATATTGGGTTGCAGGGTGTAATATTAGATAAATATCCTAAGCATGTAATTACCGCTGATTGTAATTTATGGTGCAATATAGCTCGGCTAGCATCAGTTCCCAAAACACTTCCCCTGATCATGCAGCTCTCTCTCAAAGACACCAGAATGTGGAAACTCAGATCTTTGGAAGTACCTTTACATATCCTGGTGAGCTGAACTCTTAATTGCCATAGTGTTACTTTCTTGATGCCCTAAACCATCAGAATTTCAACATCTAACAGTGTAAAATGATGCTATTAAAGTTTTTATTTCCTCCAATATTGAATTACCTCATTTAAGACATAAGTTGTCCCCCATCATTAGTATTTTCTTGGGGTTTTTTTCTGGCATTGATTCCCTGATTTTTATTTTTTTTTCTCCTTTTTCAGTTCACAGTTCACTCTCAAGGCCAAAACTCCACAGGCAGGATTTCTATCAATTTTAGTGGGAGTCTTACCTGATTAGAAGCTGCAGCAAAAAGTTTTATGATAGCACACAGAGCCTGAGGTTTTGGCTTTTCCTGATGTGTTTTTCCAGATTTGATTTCAGTCCAAAGTGTGTCTTTCTGGTTGGAATTAAAACCCATTTCATTTTCAAAATTCCCTGTACAGGAGAAGACATTGAAATAAAAATGGTAAAAATATCCCCCCCCAGATTAAAGCTGAGATCATTTAAAGCAGTTTTTTAAATGTAATTGTTTATATTTCTTGCTTGACCTGACTGTATGACACAGCAGGAACAGCATTGCTTTCTACTAACAGCATTAATCACAGAATAAAAATATTTCTTGGTAATGTACAACACTTCTTCTCAGCTGAAAATAAAAAGTAATGTTATTTTGCCTACAAGGTTTAAAGTAAATAAAAATGAAGTGCTCTATTGGGATTATAGCATGGGAGATGATGGGAAATGCTGGCGTGATTTGACATGTAACAGCCCACTTTGCTGGTATTAGCTGGCTGTGAAATCATATAAAAATGTAAATAACAGAAGAAAAAATAATGAGTTTCATTTAAAAATTTCACTTTTTGATCTTTTCTCCAAAAGAAACTTTCTGTTCTGCATTTTGTCCCACACCACTTTTAGAGTTATTAAGAAAGGAGCCTTTTCAGCAACAGCACTAATTAGTGTTGTGGTTTAACCTGGCAGCAGTCGAACACCACAGAGCCCTTTGCTCCCCACCACAGGATGGGAAGAGAACTGGGGAAAAGGTGAAATAGTTTTCTAGTTAAATAGGTCAGAAAAGGAAGGAACACCAATAATAATGATAAAAGAATATACCAACCAAGTGGTGCCCAAGGCACTCACCCCCCTGCCATCCTGCTGGCCAGCTCCCCTCTTTTTGTTCAGCACATCCCTTTTTTTTTCATTTGTTCAGAACACATACACAGCAATTTCATTTCACAGGCTCTTGAAGCATTGGTGTGGAAAAGACTCAAACACTCTAAATGTGACACCAAAGGCTGTTGTTTGATGGGTCAGGAGGGGCTGCAGAGGAGCTGCCTGGCACCAGGAGAGGCAGGGGTCTCCACGAGCCCCTGAGCATGCAGGAGGATGCCCGGGAGCTGAAGGAGCCTGTTTGGACAATCACTCCCCACCTGCACTGAACAAAGGCTCCAGCACCATGGGAATAAAATTCCCTTAGCCTGAACTGCCCCTTCATGAGGAGCCAACAGCAGGGAATGGATCTGGAATATTTCTGTAGGATAAAAAGGAAACAGGCTCTTCCAAAACCACTGCGTTCTCTCTCTTGTCAGAGACACTTCATCAATGTTTTGCAAAAGCATGCCAAGTAATTTGGTTTGAAAAGCACCACATTAGTACATTTTGGCTTTCAAACACACTTTTTCCCCCAAAATGTTCATTTTAATGCATGCAAATACTTCAAAAGGAAAGATTAGATGAAACAACACCTCTTATCCCTCCCCGATTTCATGTATCAGCAGGATGGTGATCTTTAATACCAAATACAACTTGCACTTCAGTCAGCACTGAGGCAAACCAGTGTTATCTGCTGAGCAACTTCATTATTTCACCAGCAGCTCCTGTGTTCCACGGGGAAGCTCCTGGCCAAGGCACTGCTTCTGCCTGGTTAGTGCACTCACCCTGGCAGGAGCACGACAAGAGCACGTGAGCAAAGGTCCTCAGAAATGGAAATTGCTCATGAGCTTCTAATGCAAATAAGAAGAGGTCAGTCAAAATAAGCACACAGAGAAAACTAATTGGAAGTGAAATATGGACTCAAATGATAAAATGTAGCACAATTTTACACAGCTCAATGCTCACATGCATTTACTTCTAACATCCAAGGACAACAGTATGAAAGCATCAGCCTAAGCAGCTGGTTCACACTTTTCCTTCTGTCTGTATTACAAATACCTCAGGTGGGTAACATTATTTCTTGAATAATTTACCATCACTTCAAAATATTTTCTTTCGTTAACATCACAGCTATATCAGCATCATTGACTAATGTAACTTGTTAGCCTACAGAACCTGAACACACTTTAGAGATAAGACTTTTGGACACAATGACAGTTTTTAACATTTGGGAAAAAAAACCACACAAGGAAAAGAAAAAACCAAAAAAACCCCATACAAACATTGTGAGGATGAGGGCAAGAAAACCCACATGGTGCTTTACTTCCAGTTTAGGACCCATACAGAGCCAGACATTTTAAATCAGGAGTTTTAATAGGACCCGTTTGTTTTAAAGGTTTACAAATCTTGCAGTGAACCTTCCCAGAAGTGAACCCATATTCTTTGCATAGATGGAG
Source organism: Regulus satrapa (assembly GCA_013396955.1). NCBI lineage: Eukaryota > Metazoa > Chordata > Aves > Passeriformes > Regulidae > Regulus > Regulus satrapa. Next base: position 55,495 of record VWZN01000932.1, read on the forward strand.
GAAACTGGGGCTGCCAGAAACTGGCTCCTGCCCAGCCTGAAGGCACAGGGACGTGCCCAAGCAGCAAAAGCTGCACCCCTGAGCTGCAGGGCTTTTACCTCCCTCCAAAGCCTGCGAGAATAAGAGAACTGACCAGAACTGTGAATTCTTCAGAAATTTGGGCAATTCATCCAAACCTAAATCCAGACCTCTGTTTCGCAGCAGACCCACATCTATTTTAGAGCCCAACCTAAGGCATGAAATTCTTTTATACATCTGAAAAGCTGTAAGGGAAGCTGCTGCCCAGGCTGCCCCTGCCCTTCCAGCAGCCTCTTCTCCCTGCCTCAGTCCTCCTGTACAATTAGAAGGAATGACCAGACTGGAGCAATGTTGGGGCACGGAGAGGAACCACTCCACTGTTCTGCTAATAACTCATGAGGTGATTTTCCTGCAGGTACACATGTAGCTGTTACATAAAGAAAATAAGAGCACCTGCAGGCTGGCAGGGCTCTCCTTTGGAGAGGTCACAAAGCACTTGCTTTTCCAGCAGGTGAAAATCACTGCAGGAGAAGGGGGCTTAGCACCTGCACAAACACCAGCTGATAGTGGAGAATGTATAAGCATCTCTTTCCATGAGCCAGATAATTGGGTCCTTGGGAAGCAAACTAACAAGAGGAAGAAATCTCTAGAATTCAGATTTTGTTTTAAGCTGCTTGCTTTTTGCCAGCAATTATTTTATACAAGAGCAGTGACTGAGTACAGATGCAATTGTGGTTGTCCTGTCAAGGAACCCTCTGTATTTCTGGGTCCTGTTCCTCTCTAAGGGACATAATTTCCCAGAGATCCTGGTGTCAGAGCACTAGCACCTTTTACTGTAATCTTTTTTCCACCTCTTCTTTCTCCCTGCACCTGCTGAAACCTGTGTGAACGCCTAAAAATACACATGACTTGGCAGATCTTTGCTGGGGCTCCTCCACATCAGCAGTCTGCCTAAGGCATTGTGTCCAAAAGCTGAACATCATTATAAGTTATCCAACTAGTAAAATGTTACTTGGTTTTTGTTTCCATACATTGACTTCCCCCTTGATGTGACAGCCCAATCTCCCACTCACTCACTGTCAGCCACTCTTTTCCTTTATGGCTGACACTCAGTCATTCAGTCTTTTCGATACACACCTTCCTCAGCACTAAGTGTACTCTTGCCGTGGGTTTGGCATGCTGGAATTGCCCAGGAAAACTTCCTTTCTTTTGTTTAAAAATAAACTAAAGTATTTCTTCATTGCTTAAGGTAATTATTTCCCCTTGGGGAATGACAATGTGCTGTCTTTTATTTGTAAACTCCACATTGCAAACAAATACCTTGTTATATATACACCTGTATTTTATGCTTTTTATAAATAGAAAATGTATCATTCATTACATATATTCATTAAAATATATAATTAATTATCACTGAATTATCATTCAGTGACCACAAGCAGTCACCATGGACCCCTGAGCACCCATCAGAAATCTCCACTCAGCTGCCTGCCCAAGTTCCAGTAAAGGAATGTCCACCTGCATCCCTGATGTGTCTAAAATTCCCCAGCACAAAAGATGTGATTTTCCTCCCCAGCTGAAGTGCCCACCCAGCTCAAGGCACTTTTTTTTTTTTTTTTTGCTGGGACTCAAGCTGGCAAACGAGGAGGCACTGAAAGCCACCTGCAGGTAATTGCATCTTAAAAGAAAATCAGCATCCATAGACTATAGAACATAGCATATTTGTTTGATTGGACATCTATCTCAGTTCTTTGCAGAAAACTGGGACTGTTTAAAGCACTGGTGCTTTGATTGCTAGGGCTGACTGTTCTGTTCTCTGCACTAAGGAGTTGTTCTGGTGTGTTAACGCATCACTTTGGATGATGAGTTTTCTGTTAGAGACTGATGCTCCTTCCTTGAGCCTTGTACCAAAATAAAGCTTTTGAAAGAGTCTTTCTTTCTACACTCCAGCAATCCCAGCCCAGGCATTCACTGAATGTTTAAAGCTGTCCTCACTCTTTGTACAAGACAAAGGGTATGAGCATCTGAAAACCAGACTCACTGTGGCTGCCGATTCAATTATTCACCACTGTGAAAGCACCAACATCACATGCTGTCTTTAAGAATCCAAAAATAAAAAATAATAAAAATCAACAACTCCAAACATTTCAAAGAAGGAGCAGGTGATTCCACTCCCATTGCCCACCTTGACACACCTTAAAAAGCTTCATTTTCTCAGGATAAACACTGAGTCCGTTTCAGATTATTAATTCCTATATATTGCATTTCCTATATTTTCTGTAACAATCAAGAAATCTTTCTTAAGCAAATAAGTAAATTGATCTTTTTCTTATAATACATACTTCAGGTGAGTTCTGATCACTCCCTGCTCCTTAAGGAGCACTTGCCACATCTCAGTGGTAACTCCTACACATCCTCTTCAAAAGAGTGAAAGAAAAAACAATTCAGGCATGGCTGGGCAGTGAATGTGACTGTCTTCCTATCACAATAACTGTGATTAGAAGCAATGATTTAAGTAACTGTCAGATCTGGAGTGCACCTTAATGGAAGTTGACTACAAAACATATCTTCATTAAACAATGACCTGACCCCACAACAGCACTTTTCAACATTTCTCTCTGCCACCACTGTCAAAATTGCAGGTTTCTTCTTGACAAACGTGGATGAGTGTTTAAAATATTTCCCTTAATGGCTTTGGATTTTTTGGGTTATGGTTATTTGCATGGCAGAAAAATCCTAGGTTTTATAAGTTTTTACAAGGATATGCTTTACTGTGCAGAGACAGAGAGTGAACAAGAGTTCCTGTCACTGCTGCTGGCAACTGAGTCCAGCAAAGGATGTATTTGACAGCAAAAGAGACTTCTGTAGTGGCCCTTTCAGCCTAAGGAAAATGATATTAAAGTCTAAACCAAAGGACTGAAGGTCAGATTGCAAAAGAGCTGGTATTCCTAATTGTAAACAGATTTTGGGAGAGCTCCATCTACATGGGTCGATTACTTCTGAGTTTCTGACCACAAAACCAAACATTAAACTTCTTTTAAAACCTCTGATGCCTCGAGCCATGCTACAGCCTATATTAAAAATCTTTTTAATATTTCAAGGTTTTCTCAGTGCCAAGCTATTAAATGTGCAGACTGATTTCCTTAGAGCAAAATCCTTCCCCCAAAACCTGGTCAGAATGTCAGTCAAAATAGTTAATTACTAACCAAAAAAAAAAAAAAAAATTCCACTAATTGACTGCATGGATTTTAATTTTATGAGATAGCCTTATCCTTGTGAGAACTCTCCAAGCTGAGGCTGGAGAACAATGGCTCCCTGAACACAAAAGCAGCTCCCAAATCACAGCAGAGATGGTAAGGTTGAGTTTGACCTCACTTGCTCCAATAAAAATTCAGGTTATGTCCATAAAAATGAGCAAGAAGGAGGTAACAAAAGGAGTGACAATGAGAAGAGAAGGGTCTTTTTGAGAGGAATTTGCAAAAAGCTACAGCTAAAACTAGTTGGGCCTTTCAGCAGCAATGCTCTCTAGGAGGTAAACAGTTTAGCAGACTGCTAGCTACAAAAAGTCACTACAAAAGCTCCTCAAAAATGGTTATTAGACAGATTTCTTGCATATTCTTTCTTCCCTGCCCAGCAGTAATTGGTCTCAAACAGGGAACAGTGACAATGCAAGACCTCCACACGGGGTGACAGGTATTCCCACAAAGAACAGCAGTGCCCATTGTCAACACTTTGTCTCAAGTTTCACGCCTGGATTTTTTTTCTAGAAGTCCTGCATTTATATAAGAATCACCAGGAGAGTGTTTAAAACTATTATTAAGGCTCAGAGATGTGGGGGAAAGCTCTGAAGTGCCACACAGAATAAAAGCTGCATTGGCAGAGCTCAAAGCCCAAAGAGGACTTGAAAGGCCCCCCCAGGCCCTTGCTGTGCATCTCATCCAGTGTCACCTCCCTTGTCTCACAGACATTGTTTTAGAAGGGTTGAAAGCTTCCTGGCTTTGCCTAGATGTCCATAAAGCAAACTCAGATGCCCCTCAAAAGGTGCCTGTGGGGACCTTTCCCAGAGGCTGGACAAGCTGAAGCAGCAATTAGTAGAAGCAGCAGAATATCTTCAGATTTTTGCTAGTCCCAGCAACGTGCAGCTTCAAAAGTGAGGGGTTGCTTATCCCCTCTTGGTTATGCTCTTCAGTTCAGCGTGGGGTTTGGTTGTTTCCTTAACAGCTTGACACACGTCCATGAATTAAAAATAGCAAACAGTGCATCCATTTTTCCTAGCAAAAATGACACATATGGAATATTTGAATTCTGTGCAGTGATAGACCAAGTCTACACCCTGTCCTGTGCTGGACTATGACGAATTTTGCTTGATTTGTTTGGGTTTTTTTTTTTTTTTTCCTTTTATTGCAACTAAACTACTAAAACACAATCCTATTTTACTACATAGGTGTCCCTTGCTATTCAGTACAGCACACTGAAACCCATGGATAAAAGGCTCAGTAGATACTTACAGCATTGCCTGCACTGTATGAAAAGCAAAACAATTAATAAATAAGTAATTAGTAATTTTTAAAACCAATTAATAAACAATTATAAGAGCTGATTTGACTGATATACTTTCTGCACTGGACAGTTTCTCCATCTGGAAGCTCACAGTAATATCATTTATACCTATGCCACATAGCAGCAGCAACTGAAATGACATGAGGCTGACAAGTGGCAGGTTTGACTGCAGCTTGGTAACTTCATTAAAACAGCTGGTAATTTAAAGTGAAAGGAAAATCCATTCTTTTGGCTGCCCACCAGAAGTGCTTCCCACAAAAGGGAAGAAGCAGCAGCTCTGCTCATCCGTTCAAAAGTTCATTTCAGTGATGCAAAGGAGAACACTAACACAAGGAAATGCAAAGGAAACCCTGCTTGTAGCTGGTTCCACAACTGGATTTTCCATTGGGAAAAGACTGACAGACACAATTCTTTTAAACCCCTAAGAAAATTTTAAGCCAAAGAAGAACATCTTGAACAGATCACTTGAAATTTTGTTCACAACCCTTCTGGCTGCCACGCTGGTGGCTTTGCAGTCCTGTAGCTCATGTCACTATTCTCCTTTGTGACCAAGCTGGATGCTTTAGGCAGTAAAAAACACAAAAACCACAATGCTCTCCCATCTGTTGGCCAGAGCATTTAGAGAGCTCCATGTAACAGCTTCCCACAGCATGCACAGCTTGGACATGGACACTTGCTCAGGCAGGAGAATGAGGCAGAGACACACCCCAGTGGTGTCTCAGAGATACTCCCTTCTGCTCTGCCAGCATACCCAAATTGAAAGTTTTCAATTTTTTGATGAAAACAATGTACTTAGAGCAAGGGCAAGGAAAAACTCCTAATGACATCCCAGTGAAACCTTCAGGAAAGGACACTTTTTGACTAGAAGAGTTCAAAACACCAGTATCTACCACAAACCCCGTGAAAACTACTCTGCATCCTGCTGTAAATTAGAACATAGAAAAAAATCCTTCTTATTCATCTTCATGTATACTTATAGGCTTCCAAGTGGAGGCAGAGGTCTCAGGGACAGGACTGATTCATCTGAACACCTGCAGCAAAGGAGCAGAGAGCCCAGGGAGGAAAGAGCAGAGACTGCAGAACTACCAGAGGATGATCTCCATGGGCCAGCTCAGAGCAGTTCAGGAAACAAGGCAGAGCTTTTCACATAACTGCTCATACACACAGCTACACTCAGCTAAATTTAAGCACATGTGAACAGCAGCTGAGTGCCCCAACCTTTCTCAAGCTGGACAGAGATTGCAGGAGAAAGGGAGTGACTCAATTACCCAAAGGCAGCTCTTGGCAGGACTGAGCTTCCCATCACAGGGATTAGACAGGCAGGAGAAAAGTGGTGTAGCAAAGGAAAACAAAATGAAAGGAAACTGAGATGAAACGAGATTCTCCTATTGATTTGCACTGAAAGATGAATTACTTACTTATCACTGCAGTTGTAAATGAAAGCTGTGCCAAAAGGGTGTAGCTTCTATAGGAAACCAAATTAAATATATTTTCTTCCTTGCTTTGTGTGGAGAATGTGCATGACTTCAGAGAGTTACTACAGCAAGAGTTGAAAAACAAATAAAACAAAACAAATGTGTCCTGCACAGGACACTTTTGAGTGCATGAATACATTACACATCCAATACATATGAGAGTGTATGATTTCAGCAGAGCTACAGGCAGAGCCATGCACTGCTCACAGCTCAGGGCACAGCAGCATTTCCACACACGAGCAGGATTTCCACCAGCCAAGCTGGCACCTCACAGTCCTGACTGTTGGCAGGGGCTGAACCTCATCCTTGCACAGAACACCTGCCCTGGGGAGCTGCCAGTGGGACACCCAGAGGTAATCCAAGCGTGCAAGATCTTATCATCCCTGACCTCTGAAATCACAGACAGGCTCCTCTGTGGGCTGCAAGAGGAGAGAGCACAAGGGGAACAAGTTCTGCAGCATCCACAGGGCCAGTGCCGGGGGAGGATTCCCACCTCTCCCCATGGAGCTCATCCCAGCCCTGCTACTCTGCTCTGCCACTGCTCCTGCACCACTCCTCAGAAGTGAGGCACACACTCCAGTGATCCTGAATCCGACTCTCAGATCACATTGTGCCCTCTCAAATGACCAGAAACAGTGTTTGCCTTGGTGCCAAGGAAGGAGCCTTCCTGTGGCTGAGAGAGAAAGCCCAGCTGATGTGGGATGCAAGGAGTCCCCTCTCAAGAGAAAAGAAGATTCTAACCCAGAACAACAAGATAATGGACTTCAAAGCAGTGAGGTTTATGCATGGAAAACCTGTCACTGGTGCAGGACTGAAACCTGTTTATCTTGGCCTTTCACATGGTGTAATTTGACAGGGCCTGTAGCACATCTAAGGGGAAGGAGATGGAAATGCATCTAACTGCACTGGATTTATTTACTTATTTATTTTTAAATAGTGGCAGGACTTACTCTCTTCAGCTTGTGAGCAGCCCTGTAGAAGTGGATAATACATGGGGAACAGCAGGTGGTGGAAGGTAAAATCCCTTATGAGGTTTGCCCAGACTGGTCAGGAATATATTTGTAAGTTGAAGAAATCATTATACTCCTGAGAGTCCTTGGGTAGGAAAGGAATTTATCATTTGCTAGCAAATGATTTTGACCTTTCTGGCAAAGGTTAGAGGACAAAGATACATTAACTGTAGTAATTTAAGTCAAGTGTAAAGTAACTAAGAGTTACATGGCCTTGGGGAAGAGTCTGGAGTCTTAGTTGCCGGAGATGTTTTAGCATGTGATGGAGTTTACTACTTTAAGAGCAAAATTATCTTCATAAATTTCTGGAGTGCTCCCTGGATGGGACTGTGACAGTTTAAATCTCTGAATAAAGTTTATTGCCCACTTCATCTGTCACTCAATACCTGTACCACAACACTGTGCTAGGCTGCCAGGGTTACATTGGCACCTCTAACCAGGGTCATCTTTGGGACCACAGAGCCAGCACCTGCACTCCACTGTTGAGGTGAGAACTCAGGTCCTCAGGTGGCTGCATGAAGAGTGACAGAAATACTTTAATAGATTCCTCAGTTTCCCCTTGTAATCTTAGACTTGTTACAACAGCAGGAGCCTGCTGCCACTGGCATGTCCCACTGCACATGCAGCATATGAACAACAGCAAGGTTTTCTTAAAAAACAGGTTTTTAACAAAAAACACCCCCAAAACAGCCTCAAACCCACAAACCTTTTCCAAGAGCTGAGCTCCTCACATTCCTGTGTTTCCTTTTGCTCCCACATAATTCTGGGTGCATTAAGGAACACATGTAATTGGATTTCTACCTGGTTTCTGCAATAGATAAGGTCTGGAGAGATCAGAAGCTCTTATTACCCAAAATGATCCAAAATTGGCTTCCTGATTCTATTGTTTTGCTACAATATAGGGCTACTTCCATTGAAACACACTTTACCATAGTATCAAAGATAAGAACTTGCTGAAACAATACTTAAATCAATACCTAAGTTCATCACCTTAAACAGTATATCACTGCTTTCTCAAAATCTCAAATGGAAAGCAAAAATCCCTGTGTGCTCAGATGTCTTGAACTCTGCTAATTCTTTGCATGATACCCAGATTGTTGCTCCTGATGTCAGATGCATCCGTGTGGTCCTCTGGTCTCCCGTTGCAACTTAATGAGAACCAGCTTATCTCATATCAGCTTCTAGAAGAGCTCAGCTATCTGAGATTGCCCACAATGTGCTCTATTTTCTGAGCTAAATTAATAATTAGGGGAAAAAATAACATGAGAGATGCAGATTACTGAAAAACAACCAGTTGGGAAATCACCTCAGGATAAAACACTGATATTTGAAGGCAATGCACAGAACAGCTCAGTGTACAGTCCTGCTAACATGGCTTTAGAGAGTTATCTAGAAATAGGAAAGGTAGAAGGAGAAGCTTGGGAATAGGATGAATTAAGTCTCACCCAAAATATCAGCTAGTCAAGCCAGGGACAGACATTTCTTTCTAGCGCTGAGAAAGTGTATCCCAGGGAAGGAGGTTATATGGTGATATTTTAAAAGGAGCCTAAGTTCTCCCATAGTTTTCAGCTGAATGATTTTATTTTCAGGCTAAGCTCCCAGAATGGGACAGCAAAAGCCATCTACCCAACACAAGAAGGACATTTACACTGAATATGGAAAATCCATCTATTCTCTATTTCACTGCAAGGATTGAAAACAAGTCTTCCCTTTTCCATGGGAAGTGCCTTCCCATGGAACAGGAGTGTGTCCCAGGGCTGTGCTGTGCAAGCCACCGAGCACCTCCTCTTGGTGAGCATGAAATGTGTCTGGAGAAGCCCCAAGAAGAGACTTCTGCAGCCCAGGGAAGCAGGACAGCAAACTCCCAGGCCTCTCTTCCAAGCTCTCTGCCTGGAGCTCCTCCAGTTTGTAACACAGGCCAACAGTGGCTGAGCTGGCAGGGGAAGGAAAGGCCGGGCAGAGCTTCCACCTACGAGGCAGGACCCCGAGATGCCAGTTTGGAATATTCAAGCTCTTTAAACAAACTGGAAGGGCACCAAGGAAGGGCTGAGAGCACCCCTGCAGTCTCTACTGTGGTGGCTTGACACTGGCTGCTGAGGTCCTTTGGGGTAGGATTCTGTGCTGCCTTCAGCAAAGGCCATCACCCCAAAGTGAGGAGTATCTTCACTGCTTCCCATCTCTCTCTGTCACATTTTTTAACAAATATACATATATATATATAAGCTCTTTGTTTCCTTTACTGCTCTGATGTTAAAGATACATTTTAAAAATGGGAATTACTTTTTTCCAGACTACATCAAGGATGTGATCCAAATCAATTTCAGCTTTGGGGTTTAAAAAAAAAAAAATCTTAATTAAAATAAATATTTGTTAAAATCCAGACAAAACTTTTTGTTTCCAGCTATAAAAAAGATTCACATGGCAATAACTCTGACTTTGTGAGGGAACAGGCAAAAAGGAGAAAAAGAAAAATGCTTTAATAATAGTAACAATATTTACAGTTTAAAACTACATTTCGATCTCAGTGTTATTCATGTTTTGTCTCGTAGTGAAAGTGATGCACCATTCAGTAACTCACACTGAAGCCCAGAGCAGAACACAACCACGACTCAGATGCTGTAGATCATGCTGCCCTTACAATTCTCTGTAGTCAAACACGAGATGAAACACAGACTACATTTCATAAGGTACTATCACCACTCTTTTGATAGCTCACT
>VWZN01000932.1:66122-116055 GCA_013396955.1 Regulus satrapa
CACATATACATATATATATATAAGCTCTTTGTTTCCTTTACTGCTCTGATGTTAAAGATACATTTTAAAAATGGGAATTACTTTTTTCCAGACTACATCAAGGATGTGATCCAAATCAATTTCAGCTTTGGGGTTTAAAAAAAAAAAAATCTTAATTAAAATAAGTATTTGTTAAAATCCAGACAAAACTTTTTGTTTCCAGCTATAAAAAAGATTCACATGGCAATAACTCTGACTTTGTGAGGGAACAGGCAAAAAGGAGAAAAAGAAAAATGCTTTAATAATAGTAACAATATTTACAGTTTAAAACTACATTTCGATCTCAGTGTTATTCATGTTTTGTCTCGTAGTGAAAGTGATGCACCATTCAGTAACTCACACTGAAGCCCAGAGCAGAACACAACCACGACTCAGATGCTGTAGATCATGCTGCCCTTACAATTCTCTGTAGTCAAACACGAGATGAAACACAGACTACATTTCATAAGGTACTATCACCACTCTTTTGATAGCTCACTGAGTGAAACCCCCTGGTTTTTTCTATAACAAAGCAACTGTTCCTCAGAACCATGTGTTATTTCACAGTTCTAATCTAAAGAAAACTCTGGTTTGCAATCAGTGAAAGACCAAGTGGGAAAACGAAGAGTTTTCAAGAACTGCATCAAGATCTTGCTGTACATTTCTCTGTCTGGGCTACTCCAACATTCAGCATTTTCCAGTGGCCTTTATTGATCCTCTATTCATCTGAAAATTCAAGACAGGTGTCTATTGAAATATTGGGTCCCGTTACCAAGGCCCTAGATTTCACTGTTTTGAAAGTATCATGAATGCAGGGGGAAAAAATATCACAGGTAGCATCTTTTTCCTGTGATCTCTGCAGCAGCTACAACCACCACATCTACCCAAGAACTGCCTCTTCCACCTTCTCCCAGAAATCATGAGCCTATTGTACATATCTAGAATTTAGACTGTGTTTTTGAACTGTAGGATGGCTTGGGCTGCCAGGGACCTTAAAGATGACCCAGTTCCACCTCCTGCCCTGGCAGGGACACCTTCCACTGTCCCAGGCTGCTCCAGCCCCGGTGTCCAGCCTGGCCTTGGGCACTGCCAGGGACCCAGGGGCAGCCCCAGCTGCTCTGAGCACCCTGTGCCAGGGCCTGCCCAGCCTCACACTAAAAAACTTCTTTCCAATATCCAGCCTAAACCTTCTCCCTTTGAGTTTGAAGCCATTCCCCTCGCCCTGCCTCAAGGAAGGGCTCTGGAGCCACGGGGCTGCCTGGCTCCTGGCAGGAGGGACACCACAGACAACGACCAGAGACAGAGACTGAGATCTCATTTTTAAAGACAGAGGCAAGTCGGGAGCCCAGTAGTTCAACCACACCACAAAAGACCACAAAACTAACAGCCTGCCGGGAATTAAAAACCCATATCCAGTCGGGAACGTGCCTTCTTTCCCTCCAAAGCTGCAGCCCCTTTCTGAATACTCTTCACTTCCAGCCACCCATCGGGATGCAAACTCAGGATTCGCTTCCCGGCTTGGTCATAAGGACCCTGAAACTTGCTGCCAATTCCCGCAGGGATTCTCTCAGTCCCAAGGAGCCGAGCTGCCCTCTCCTGGGAGCAGTGGAGGCAGCAGGGCAGCCTCCCGCAGCCAAACCCATCATTAGCAGTGGGGAAAGCTGGGGAATGGGAAACGAAGGCATCGGGCAGCCGGCGCACACAGGGACCGCCCGGTTTTCCCATTTACACTTCCACTGAAATTGGACGACGGGGTTAGGGTTCTGTTTCAGCAGCATTTCTTCCACAAGCTTCAGAAAGAGGTCATTTTGCATCAATTTGTTCACAGGTTTGCCAGATAGGAACCTACATGGATTGTTAGGTTAAATCAATAGGGCGAAGATTGAGTGAATGCTGTGTCAGACCAAGAGCTTACACAGGAGTTTAACGGGACTGACAAAACACAGCCTGAACTGGTGCCTGGCATTGTTCACGGCAGAAGTGTATTTGCACTTAGGATTTTCCCAAATCTCCTGTTAATTTACGAGAAAGAAAAAGGATTCCAGATCTGGGAGTGATGAAGGGAAGGAAATCGGCCTGCAGCTGTAACCCAAAACACAGCAAAACCCCGAGCTCGTTTGAAACAGAAAGAGTTTTCATTGCTACATGTTTTTATTACACCAGACTTGAAGCAGAGAACTTGGAGCTGGGGGACAGATTAGTGACAATATCATAATCCAACTTCAACAGCATCAGCCGGCCCTTGCAGGTTCCTGTTCCCCATTTGGGATACAGTAGCATAGACAAAAGGGAGGAGTTAGCTCAAAAAGGCAACAACATTTAAAAAAAAATACAGGTTTGGGGTTTTTTTTTTCCCCTGAATATACATATGTGATGTTTTTTAAGTTGTGATAAAAAGCTGGGATTTCCAGGAACATTTCTCCACTAAGCTGTCGACAGAAATCACAAGGTGGATGATTTCTGCAATTTAAAGAGTGGGAAATGGCAGCCAGTATGCTAATTAGGAAGAGTTCTAGGAAAAACATCTAAAGTAAAGTCCACCAGGAATAAGACGGGTATATGCTTTTAAGATTAAAAAAGTATTTAAATTGCCTACCATAGCCTCTGATGGTTTTGTTTCTTAGGGGGATTTTTTGTTTGATTTAGCAAGAAAGTTACTTTTCTCTAATAACTTCTTCTTCTGCAGCCATTTGGGATAAGGATGATCAGGTGAGTCACTTCATGAATATTCCTAGATCCATATGGCTTGCACAGAAAATCCATTAGAATTAATATTTCTTTACGTGGTTATTTATTCAAGTAAGCCCTTGCCTCAAAGTGCTGGTGCTGTTCTTTTAACATAATAATTCTGATAAATTACTCTTTTCTTCAATGGCCCATAAGCAAGGAACACAGAGGTGCTGTGTGAAGACCCCTTGCAAAGAAAACTTCTGAGCACGTTTCCCCCAAAAAACAGATGCCTCTCTCCATTTTAGAAGCTGCAGATGCCATTTTTAGGTGAGGGGGCAAAAAATGTCAGCTATCACTTGCAATTATTAAAAATTCATTTGTTTCTGACTGCTTATTGCTCCCACGTATATTTGGACAGTACCACTCATTTCCTGACTAACCACAGCTGCTTCCTGACTTCCAGTCTGCCTGGGGTCTTTGACAGGGCACCTGATGAGATGCACACATAATTAGTGAGTGTTCTGCATGGAACTGGATACAAGAGCTAGATCCTCACTTAGATTCAAGCCAAAGTTACTTTGCTGGATACAACTCGGCTAAGAAAATTGCTGAGGATCTCCAGTGTGACTTTCCCATTTTTGTTGATTCTATCTGAATTAATTTCTATGAAGAGAAATCAGGGGGAGGGGTTTATTGTGGTTTGTTCATAATCACATTCACTATAGACTCTAGACAAATGGACTTGGAAAGATGTGAGTAGGCTCAACTCTTCGTGTTTACTTTGTGGGTATCATTTTTCACAAGAGCTCCCTGTAAGCCGTGGGAGGGAGCCCAGTGAACCCCATGTGGCTCAAGCCTGACCTCGCCAGGACCAGCAGCTCTGCCAGGCACAGGTCACACAGGGCTGAGAGACCACAGCACTTCCTGACTTTTCCATCTTCTCTTTCCTCCTTCTCCTCCCCAGCTCCACCCTTCCTCCTCTGGCCAGTACTGGAGTCCCAAGGAGGGAAGGGATAGACAGAAAGACACAGAGCTGGCAGCAGAAGCTGGAAAGCAGAAGCAGAAATGGCAGAAGAAGTTGAAGCCCTTAAAGACTCAAAGAAAAGGGGATCTTATCATGCCTGCCACCAGCAGATGGGATGCAGTGCTGCTCACAGGAGAGAAAGAGAATCAGAATTATAGCTTCTCTCTGGGCTTCAGGAAAGTGGATAAACCTGTCTCCTCCTCATCTTGCCCAAAACAGACTCAGTGGCCAGGAAGCCTTTCAAGGAGCAAAGCACTAGCAGCAGGTGGTGCCATCTGTCCTACTCTAATTCCTTCTTGCTCAAACAATTTATGTCTCAGTGAGGAAGTAAAAAAACAACAACAAAACCCAACTCCAACTGCCAAATAACCAGGGAATGGGAGAATAGGAGGCCAGGAGACAGAAGGCTAATTTTAGCTGAATAACATGAAATGAAAATAATGGTAATAAAAATAAAGAACAATGAAAAATGTGATTGCTAAATGATTACTTCTCCCTGTGGTCTGCTCTTTTGCACCTGTGCCTGAAGATGAATGATTAGACAGAAAATCAGACCTCAGTATGGTTTTACCCTGAGCAGAAATGCAAAGGCCAGGGCAGTCTGGGAGAGGCTGCATCACACCCTGCCCTGCTGAGCGTTGCTGTTACCACTGTCCAGCTGGAGTTTCCCATGGTTCCACCTCTGTGAAACACGGGCAGGCACTGCCTGGCACATCATCCTTGTCACCTGGGGCTGAGGCACAGCAGCCAGGCTTGCATCATTGCCATCAGCAATTGCTTTAGCTCTGGGCAGTGTAAGGGATTTTCCTGTCAAATCTGCCTTACATGTCACAGACTATCCTTTCCTATCTCCCTTTTAATATGCAACCATGTATTAGGCTCTCTGGAAAATGCTGAACAATAAATATCAGCTCTGCACTATAAGCAAGACCCTGTTGCAACCTCAGCAAAATTATCCAAGAGCTCTTTGGTTCCACAGTTCATGTAGCAGTAGAGAGGCAATTTCTTCCACTTGGACTAAATCAGCTTGAAAGAAATAATGGTTCATTCTCCTGAGCTCAGGACTACATTTTTATATCAAAACAAACACTTACATACAAGGTAAATTTCATGTGATAACAAAGCAGCAGTCCCCTCCTTCAATTTATGAGCTGCAAGAGTTAGAACTAAGCTATGAGGAAAAAAAATCATTCCTGAAAGAGAAGGAAGAAATGACAGAAAGTATTTGGCAACGTTTAAATGAGTTTTATTTTGAAGCCATTCAGAATTTAGACCTTGGACAAGCACCTTACTGAGGCAAATAAAACATTTGCTGGCACCATGAGGAGAAACCTCCTACCCCAACAACTGGAACAGGGTTTGATTTAATCTCCCCAGAGTTGCAATGAATAATAGTCTTTCCAGGCCTGGGTTTCCCCTGCCATGGTTGTGCTTGAGAGGCTCACATTGCAGACATTCTGCACAGATTGCATTTGCACAGGTTGAGTCCAGAGGAACCAAGGATGTCACCACACTGCCATTGCACCCCTATGACTCGGCCATATCAGCACTAACTAGGAAATGCCATTTCACACAGGGATATCAGGATAAAGAGAAGAGAGAAAGGATGGCACAAGGGTTGGGGGAGGAAGGATGGAGAAAGCAATTCCCTTTCTGTGCCCTATACTTTCTAAAAGTGATGCCTGGGCATCAATGGTGGGTACACGATATTTGCAAGTGGAAATAATGAAAAAAAGGACTAAACCAGCAGTTTCTGACTGGTGAGGAAGAAAAAACCTCTAGACTAGAAGGGATTCTACACACCAGTGTAGACCAGTGCAGTTCCTGAAACAGCTCCAGAACAGCATTTATTCCAGAGATTAACTCAGTTTCTGGTTTTAATTTCACAGAGCACCACAAGCACCCTTTATCCACCCTCTGGTGATCCCTTCTCCAGAAACAAACAACATGTAGCACAGGCACAGCCTGGGCTTTGCTGCCCTTCCAACTCCACTTCCCAAAGGCACACTCAGCTTTTGGATGGGCATGGCCACTGACAATTTTCCAGAAGAAATGAAATATTTCCCACAGCTTTACCCTTCACACTCAGCACAAGAACCACATCCTTTTAAAACAGACCTCCAGTATTTGGCAGAACAAATTTTCTCAGGCCAAGGCTTAATATTCAGTTTACAGAGGGTGACAGCACAAGCAAGAATCATCCAATTCCACAGAGATGCCCACGAGGAGTGTCCTGGGGCTCCTCCTGCGCTGCTGAAGGATATATGAAGCACGACTGAAGGAACAAGGGGATGTTGCACACGAGTTTTCTAGTTCTCTGCTGGCCACACCACAAAACTCCTGAGGTCTCTGACCAGGGTATGATAGTGACAAGTCTCAGGAGCCTTCATGTTTGCTATTCCTCACTCTTCCTTTCTGACATGGATGGCAATTCCCAGCCCAAAGCAGCTCTGACCCTTTCTAAGGAGCAGGAACATAATGCAGACCCTGCTTTTAGCACAAGCTGGGCTTAACCCAGCAGCGTCCTTCACTGGGGGATGCTCTGCATCCCACATCACCACAGAGGTGCAGCTCTCAGCATTTTCACTAGGACACACAGGGATGAGACTTGTGTGTGGCTCTGGGGAATTCCTGAGCACAAACAAACACCCCCCAATCCCTCTCCTTCCCCTGTTCATGGTTCAGCAGCAAAGGAGAGAAAAAGGAGGTAAGCAGTCACCAGTAACCAAGTACATCTTACTTCCAGGCACTGGAAGACACAAATAATAAGCACAGAGACATTTTCTGTTCCATCTGTATTGCAAGCACTGGAGTATGAAAGCTTCAAACCTCCTTTGAAAGAGTCCCCAGGCAAAAAGAAGTGACCCAACCTAAGGCTGTTCTATTCGTCAGTGGTGAAGCCATGAAAAGACAACATTTGCCTTTCTGCTGTCATTTTGAAGTCTGTTTACTTGCAACCTTAAAAGGAAGTGAATTACCTCAAAAAAGAAGAGGAAGAAAAAAAAGGATGACTGCCTGATCTCCTCAGAACACCTCAATACCAGATAAATGTTCCTCTTACAGAAACTAATATTAGAGCCCTTGGATGGCATCTTTCATTCTGTGAATTGCCCAATTACTTCAGAAAGATGTTGTGACATTGTTGAGTGCTGACAGAAGCTCATTGATCTGTTCCCAGACTTACCAGTACACAAAGGATGGGAAACACTCCTGGCTCCCACTTTCTATAAGTTGCCTTATTGATTCTCTAAAATGCCAAACTCCGCACTTATTTACAAACATGCTGCACTGCAAAACCCTCATGTATAGAGAATGCCCTGCCCAATTTATTTCCTTTTTACTGCAACATTTTGTATGAAAAATTAAATCAGCTGTAAGTAATAGACATGGATTTTTGCTTATGTTACCATGCAATTTTACCCAGAGAGAAGTGACTGTGGATTTGTAGAATGCAGTGATTTTTCAGCTCTAGCAGAGGTTTAATAAACTTGCTCAGACCTGTCTTAAGAATGTTGGTCTCTGTGTGGTTCATTGATCAGTTTGTCTGCCTCTCCAGAGCTCTCCCTTCCCCTGCAGGGTCTGTCCACGCAGGAGTCAGTGATCCAGGTGTTCCCAGTGCTCACCCACTGTGTTCACACAGCGACACACACAGAATGTACCTGAACTTACAGAAAAGCCACTTCTCCTGCAAAAGCCCTGGGTAATCAGAGTCTGGAAAACACTCAGTTTGCCACAAAAACCTTATCACTCATTTTAGGGCTCTTTCAAGCACTTTCCAAGCTTATTGCACCTCACACAGTGGCTGATCAGTGGCATTCCAAGGTCTGTTTTTATTCTTTTCACTAGGGTAATTTCTAGTCAGAAAGATTTTGTTCTCTGACACGTGCCTCCTCTCTTCATACCCAAACTTTTCACTGATATTACTTCAATCCCAAAGCGTGATTTTTTTTTTTTTTACCAAGACATTTCTGCTCATACTGTTTACCAGTTCCCTGCTACTGTCTGTCTTACCAGCAAGACTACTTAGGGCTAGCAAAGAAATTACTTTTCCTAAGAGCTTCACTTACTTAACCATAATTCTGAAGCACAATAATGTCCTTTCATCTATACTAGACATGAAATAATTGTGCTCATCAGGCTTGGTAAGACACTTCTCTGAAAAACCACAGAAAGCAGATCTGACTAAGAATGTATCATTTTCTGCAGCTGGCTTTGGAATAGATCAGGATTTGCTCCATACTTATTTTTATCACATCAATGGGTATCACAGCTTTCACAGTACCCCCCTGAGTAGAAAGTTGCCCAATGGGCCACATTTGCTTTCATTACACCTGCAACAGACTGTGAAGAAAGTAAGGTAGGAAGCAGGCACGACATCCTAATGGTTTTATTCCAGTTTCCATGGGCTTTCATCAGAACAAAGAGTACTCAGCAACACTGAGCAGGTGCTTGTCTCTACAGGGTGAATATCATGATTTCTCCTACCTTCTTCTGAGGCAGAGACTGATCCCCAGACTGGCACATCCTCTGTAGAGCTGTTTTGGGACACGTAGGTCACCTGCTCCAATCCTCTGCAGAGCTCAGACATTTCTGGGTGCTGCCTCTGCACCTCCTCCTTCCAAGCACAGGGTGCTCAGGGTCTCCCTCCGGGCCATTGGCACACACAGACTTCCAGAAGGCAGCAGTGGAGGCTAGCAGCTCTCCTGAGCAGCTGAAAGGAGAAGGATAATTAACAGTAAGTGGGAAATCATAGAAACACACAATCATAGAATGGTTTGGGTTGGCAGGGAACTCAGGGATCACATCTCCTTCCAATCCCCTGCCATGGGCAGGGACACTTTCCACCAGACCAGGCTGCTCCAAGCCTTGTCCACACTGGCCTCAGACACTTCCAGGGATGGGGCAGCCACAGCTGCTCTGGACAAGTGCCTCATCACCCTCTCCCAGTAAAGGACTTTTCTTTAATTTCTGGTCTAAATCTACTCTTTTCCATGTGGTGACTCCCCCACATCCTGTCCCTCCATGCTCTGTCAATGAACTGATCTTCTGGGGTTTGCTGAAGAGAAGCACAACAGAGGGGTAAAGGGAGGAAACCAACCAAATTCCTTGAAAGCACCATCCCCCTGCGCACACAGGGGCACTGATTTGCTCCCCAATGACTTGAGAAGCAAACATTTGCCCCATACATCTGTTTCTCAACTAGAAGAAACAGGGTAATGTGCAACTGATTCATAAGCCATGTGCTGGCCCCCTCCCCAGGGATGCATTTCACCCTGGAGTTTAATTAAACTCTCCTCCTTAGGCAAACAGTATATTCTTAAGAGATTCTAAGGACAATTTGTTATTCCCAGTTGATTTTCTTCCATTATTGTATGTAGTCATTTCTTATTTATATCACACATTTTGTGTATTCCATAAGCAAACCTAAGCACCATACCATTAGCATACTGTGGCTGCACAAGCTCTGTCCAAAAATTTACAGTCCTAGCCTAATCCTGCCTAAGTACAGAAAATAAAGATAAATTTTTCCACAACTGAACCAGACTGGATTTAATTTCATCCAACATATTCCAATGACAGCTTGGGAAACATGAGATTCTGTAAGGTCCTGAGCTGAATTACAACCAGTATTAAGGCAGTGGGCTGGAGATGTCAATTGTGGAATATCCTCCTAATGTTTATTAACTTCTCTGTCAATGAGAATCACTGCTCTGACAACAGACTGGCTGGTGAAAAATCATTGTCCATCTGTTCTCAGCTCACATCCAGGGTAAAGGACTCGCTTTCTTTGCTGAAGTGTAAAAAAGTCATTTGAGTTTGAAAAGCACTAGAAATGCCTCTGCTATCACTTGCAGCGAGCCACGAAGCTCACACTGTTTTACAGAGGCACTGTCACAGCATATCAGGAAAAATGAGCCATTTAAAGACTTCAAAATCTCCCACATTGGAGCCCGGGCTGAGGCTGCCACACGCACAGCTGAGGCCGCACGAAGGTCAGCTCCTTTTAGTGTTGTGTCACTGTGCCAGGCCCTGCTGCAGCCACTCTGAAACACTCACCAGGTCACAAACCACCTCCAGAACACTGGTCCAGCCCAGTCATGTGCTTTTGCTGCCAGCAGGGTAAGAAAACCCTGCTTCAGCATCCCCACAGCACTCTTCGAAATGCTGTGCAAAAAAATCATGCAGCAGCCAGAAATGAGCCTTTAAGGATTCCAGCGTCTGATGTTTGTATCACCATGTACAGATGAGTAAGCCAACATCCTCCTGACAAAAATCACTACTGAGAAGCCTGGTACACCCAGTCTAAATAATTGACTGAGTGTGGAGTTTAGAAGATTAATAAATTAGCTACAAAGCTTCAAGCCCCAGAACTAGACAAGTTGCATCAGGTGCACTGACATCATAATACTAATTAGATAACAAAATGACAATGTAAAGCAAATCATGTCTAGATAAAAAAATATAATGGATGTTGGAGGTTTTCTCTTTGGGGAGAATACAGGCACGGGCACTGTTCTGGAGAGAAGTAAGGAATGACTTATCTAATTGAAACTACAGGGGTGTAGAGGGAAGGGGGCAGGAAAGGCAGACGGTAATTCTGTGAGCTGGAAAGTAGCCAGGATGCTGGGGTTAGCAGCTACACACTTGCAAAAGCATCATGAGATCTTATGTGATTACAAGCCACCAAGAACCTGGCTCTAATTCCTACCCAAGTTACATTTGGCAGCAGAGCAAGGCAGCAGTCTAAGACACTGAACCCATTTGGGCTGAAGGACAGGAGTCACCTATACCCACACATCCCCGTCCTTTACTTCAACTTCTTTTGGATGTTTCTCACTAGCACCAGCGAGTGAGAGCGAGTCCCTGGTGAGATGCCAATCCCTGGATCTGTAAAACCCTTGGTAACCACCCCCTAGAGCAGGACCTGCTGTGAACAGCTGCAGGAGGGTTCATGAGCACTGCCCGAGCAGCAGAGCAGGGCTGCAGGGGGTGCAAGGGTAGTCACCTCTGCTGCCGGCCTCCCACCCAATCCCCACATTTCCAGGTGCCCTCGTGCAGTCCCCTCTGAACAACAACAGAGATCACCTTCTGTGAGTACCAACAGCAGCACACAAGCAGAAATTCTCTCCCCCAAACCTCGAAAAGCCAAATCCCATTTCATCAGATCTAGCAGGGCTGCAAGGATTCTGTTGGTTGCAGAGAGGGTCGATTGTGCTACCCCCAAGGTATGGTGCTTTTTTCTGCTTCTTGTGCTCTTACTGCACATTCCCCCAAGTTCTGTTTGGAAAGGACAAGGTTCTTGGTTACAGCATTTATTGTAAGTAGTCAGGTAAGTATTAATGTTGAAAGTGCAAAAGACTATCACAAGAGTTAAAATGAAATGCCAATGCCACAATTTGCTATTTACAATATAGTGCGCAGGATTTGCAGACTTGCTGTAGAAGTAACATAGCAGTTTAAGTGTATTAAATGTGCCATAAACCTCTAAATTGCTGTTGATATTTTTTAAAGGATCAAAGAGACTAAAGCAAATATCATGCCTCTTAATTTGGAACAACTGCAGAATGTTTGCAGAATCCCCAGAGAATATCTAGATGCACAGGCCCAGCTAACAAGGGCTGCAGGGACGAAGCAGAGAGAACACCTTGCTCAGCAGAGAGCCTTCCCAAAACATCCCAGGATGTACAGGATACACACTAATCAGTAACCAGAAGAGCTGCAGGCCTAGATTTCAAAATACAGCAACTGTTATATAGCATTTGAGCTGATTTGTGTTTCCCTCAGAACAAACCGTGAGCTTTAACAGTGTTTACTGGAATATGCATGTTGTTCTCCTGAACACACTGCTGGAGTGGTGGGGGTTTTTAAGCATGTGTTTCCTCAGTCATGAGTTATTTGCATATTTTGGGGGTTTTTCTGCTAAAAAAGCAACTTGCCCTTATCTGGTAAGATCAGATCCACTTTAGAACAACTAAGATTAAAATAAAAAAGGGTTTGTTTTTTTGTTTTTGTTTTTGTTTTTTTAATCTACAGTTACACTATTGTAAGCTTAAAACTTCCCAGCAGCTACTCCTTCATATTTCTTTCCAAATTTCAGCTCCATGCACCATCCAGAAAAATCATTTTATAATGTTAACATTACAGAAACATCAAAGCTGCCATAGAAAAGGTTTTTTGGGCATCCCCCCAAAGCCCAGTGGTTTGAAGCATAACAAACCAACAAGGTTTATGTTATGGTTGAGGTACCAACAAGGACCAAGGGGCACCTGGAGAACTGAATGGCCCCAGAAGGGCCACTGAGTCCCCATCAAAGAAAAGGGTCCAAACCCCACCCTGAGGGATGCATATTTTGCAGTCTTTTGCATCCTGGGTGTAGAATCAGTGATATTTAATTTGGAAAATCGCATTCCAGCTTAGGAGTTGTGGAATGAGCCAGAATTTCAGGGCACTGCACAGGATTTCCTCTGAAGAATGATATAAGACCTGTTATTCAGCAGGTATTTGCCCTTGAAAGTGCTGCTGAGAATGGCAATATTCAGGACAATCCAAATTCTGGGATGTTTTGGCTGCAGATAATAATAAGGAAGAAAAAAAAAAGTAAATTGAAAGACAAGCACATTCTCTTAATAAAAATTTTCTTATCTCTTCTCCATAAATTCTTGCTCTCAGGGTTTTACGTCTTGGTCATTTTTAAAATCACATCAGGCACCAGCCAGCTAAACAAGTAACAAACCTCCAGGCAGTTATTATTCAGCACTGGACTTAAAATTAATGTAGCAATTTTTAAG
This sequence comes from Regulus satrapa, assembly GCA_013396955.1. NCBI lineage: Eukaryota > Metazoa > Chordata > Aves > Passeriformes > Regulidae > Regulus > Regulus satrapa. Next base: position 78,624 of record VWZN01000932.1, read on the forward strand.
TACCCCCAAGCAAAACAAAAACATATTGCCTAAAATTTCCAGCTTTAAAAAAGAAACAAATATGCCTGTCTTCTTTCAGAAGCAGCAGAAAGGCAGCAGACAAGTTGCACTTTGAGAAAAAATAAAGAAATCAATGTACAGATGATGATTTCTTGTAGTGCTTCTCCCTGGCTGCAGCACTTTTCACTTTCCTCCCTTCCACAGAAGCACTGACACCTCCAACAAGAGCAGCAACCAGAGAGGATAAGAATGCACGTGACCATCCAAAATACAAGTAATTAAATCACAGAATATCCTGAGCTGCAAGGCACTCACGAGGATCACCAAAGTCCAACTCCTGGCCCTGCATGAGACACCCCAAAATCCTCCCATGTGCCTGAAAGGTTGTGCAGACACCTCTTGAGCTTTGTAAGGCTTAGGGCCAAGCCCATGCTCTAGGGAGCAGCATCCTTGGGGCAGAACTTTTCCCTAACTGAGGGACTGCTAAGGCACAACTGCCCCACAGGCATTCAAGAGAGATCAGTGGGTTTTATCCAAGGTGGGGGAAGAAACAAAGTGTATCAATAGACATTTGAACAAGAAAGAGAGAGAAAGACTGAGAGGAGAGGGCCATCAGACACTGGCTGCTCAATAAGGGGTTGGTGACATTCTTTTGCCCTGAAAATTGACACCATTTTCATTCCTCCTCCCTGCTACATTCCACTCTGCTTTTGGGGTTCTTTTCAGGATCTGATACAGCAATGGGCTGCACACCCACTCTCAGGGGGCTGACTGCCATCCTGGAAGGCTGGAGACAGCCAGGGAAGTGAAGTGACACTGGCACACCATTAAAGGCCAGAGAGACACCAGACCCCTGACCCACCTGTGTTTTGCTGCTGCACAGGCAGCTGGATTTCCAGGGACTAATAAGGTGTGCAGTGCAGAAAACTTTGCGCTTCTCCAAAGTCCCACAATTCTTCTTTTTAAAGAATCTGTCATATCCAAGGGTGCTCTGAGAACAAACCCACATTTACTAGAAAGAAATCCTTATTACAAGAGTGAGTTGAGTGATAAAAGAGACACCTGAGCTTCGTTCCTCATTCCACCGAAGGTGAAATTCCTCTACATACAAATTCCCTTCCCAACAGGAATGCTCTGGGAAGCAGTCTTTTATCTAGCACAGGAGGACCTGTTTGAGCTGTCCCTAAAGAAGGCACAGCTCTCCAAAAAACCCCTCTGATGATAAAATGTGGGGTTTTTTGTCACATTAATTATGGAGAAGGTGGCACAAGGACTACAAGCCTCAGCGGATGTCAGTGTGAAGCGTGAATGGAAGACAATCTTGTGGAAAAATCTCTCCCTGGGCTGCCCGTTTAAGTTGCTGCTTGGCTTCCAATTTCTCTGAGAGCAGATTAACCTCAGAGGCAGCTCTGCCAGAGCGACAGATCGGCCTGAGAGAAGGCAGACAAGCGACCCAGGTACCACGAGCAGAAAACACGGGCCTGCTCCTGACTCAGCTCCCAGCCAGGAACATTGTCCTTGCTGGCTGCTCTGCAAGGCGCTACACGCCTTTCGCTGTGCCAACACACAGTGACATTTTATTCAGAAATTCAGCAGCATCTGCTGCTTCAGTGGCCAAGTTTCTGCCTCAGCAAAACTTGGACTGGATTTTAGCTAAGAGGCCAGACAGGTGATAACACTGTGAAATCTCCATCCTCCTCCCAGTGCTGGCTTTTCACAGGGATGCGCAGGGGCTAACACCTAATTCTGTAGGTGTGGAAAGCTGTGCACTTCAGCTTTCTGTGTGCTCCACGGGCACCAGAGATGATGTGCTGCTTGACTCCAGGGAGTAACTGTGTGTGAGGAGAGCCAAGGTCAGCAGAAAGGGAAAAGAGGGAATGTCAGAAACAGGCCTTAGGCACCCCAGAGATCCATAAAAAGTGGGAAAGCTCCGTGTGGGAGAATGCACCACAATCTGTTGTTTCATTCACTCTATGCATGCTGAGGATGAAGGAAAATCCAAATACAGCAGCTCTTCTCCACCAAGATTTAGGGGGGGAAAAGGGAGAAAACAGCATCCAGAGACAACCATGAGCACTACCAGGCAGAGAAGTAAAAGCAGCAGGAACCCAGGGCTACAATCCCACAAAGAGCTGTGAGACACTGGGTTGGAGGAGCACACAAAAACTGTACTGCAAAGGTGTTATCCAGCTACATAAGTTTATTGTGTTTGGAATAAGTTTGGACCTCCTAAAATCAAGCAGAGGCTATTGAGAGAAAAGGGACTGTGGACACCAAACTGCTTTTCTTATTTTAAGTTTCAGCTTAGCAAAGTCAGCAGCCAGGCTGAGGCCAGCAGTCATGGTGTGAACACAAAGCAGAAACACTGAGAACTGCTTTCCAGGCAGTAGAGCCTTCAAGATGCTAACAAAAAATTGTGTCTGCCAAATATACAAGTGTCATCTAGGGAATTCTTCAATTACTTTATTTACTCACAGTGCCTATATTCACAGTGAAAACATTCCCTGGAGTGGGAAGGGCATGACAGGGGAGGAAAAATGAGGACTGGTAAAACTCCAAAAGTTTTCATGTTTCACCCTTGGTTTCTGCAAGAAGTGACACAAATACCCCAAAGCTCCCAGAAGCAGTAAGTGTTTCACAGCAAATGAGTTCTTAGGTGGATGTCATCACTCAGATTACAGCCAAATAGTTCCAGACTAATACCTGGAATTCTGGCAGGGCTGGCCAATGCTCACACTGTGCAGCAGATAACCTGATTTATGTCTGCGGGAGACAAGAGAAGCCACGGCCTCCTCACTTCTGCTGCCATAAAGTCCCTCTTTCAGGGAAAATTCAAATGAAAGGTGTTTGAGAAGACTTTGCAAACAGCTGATTGTGGAGGAGACAAAGCAGGCAGAGTGCAGGAGGGAATTTCAGGGTTACTGCATGCACAGATCCTGAGCTGGTAACACGCTGGATGGAGGGAACTCCCTTTCCCTCAGCAGAACATTGAGAGCTTGTCCCTCCAGACAGCTCCTGCTTGCCCTCCATGAAGCAGGGAGGTTTGACTCCATACACAAGGCCCGAAATGAAAAGCAAACCCAAAGAGGCCCCTCTGTTTTTTGGGGAGGCTGTGAGGTTGCAGCTGCACCCGTTCCTTTGCCCAGAGGCCTCCCCTCAGCTCCTGACAAGGCGCTGATGGCCACAGCACTGGCAGCCCCGTGCTCACCCCACGTGTTTGCAGCTGTTCCCTTCCAACCTCCCCTGCTTCACGTTACAGAAGTGAACTTAGGTCCCCCACAAGTGGGCAGGGGCACAGAACTTGATCCAAAAGCTGCAAAACCCTGCAGTTGCCATTGAGGTAAAAAAGCCTCAGCGCAAAATCCTAAATCCCAGTGACCGGCAGATGCTGAGCTGCACATGTGTGGGATTAAGTCACAGTCAACTCCAGGCTCCCAGGTACAAACACTTTAACAGCCACCTCTGTAAACACAGATTGAAAACACAGGCAAAGAAATGTAAAAACCAGGAGTGCCTTCAGCGTGCGCAGCTGGGGCCGGCTGGCACGCGGCAGCCGCGGAGCCCTGCGCCACTTCGGCACAGCCTCCTCCACCACTCCATCCCCCTCTCCTTGAAACACTCCTGAAAACAAAGCCTCAGCTCAGACCTGCCAAGTCTCCTTTATTTGGATGGAAACTCACTCACGCTTGGCAGCAGCTCGGTGCAATTTGAAGCTGGCTCAGACCTAAAGTGAAAAGATTAATGGGATATTTGAAATCTCACTCCCATTTTTCCTCAGATCTCACTAATGTAAAAGCTCTGATGTTGGTTGCTGAGCTCCTTAAAACATAATCTGCACAATGTGCCACAGTAAATAAACAGATTTAAACAGCAAGTCTGTTTAAAAGGAGTTTATTTAGAAAGCACACCATCACTAAAGAGAGCTTATTTCTTATCTAACTCCAAGCACTTTGGAGACAATCCTTCAGGGGTGTTCTGCAGGCAGGGCCAGATTAATTTTGTTTGCAGCAATTATTTTCAGGATGCTCTCTACTCATATTAAGAGGCTGAAAGTTCAGTTAGTTTCTTGGCTTGGAGATTAGAGAAAAGCTGGAGACATTAAAAATCATTTGGGCCAAACTTCCCCCACAGTGTGTCCTTTCCTTCCCTGCTGGGGCTGACTGGCCTTCAGCAGGAGATGCAGTGAGAGGATCTCATGGACCCAAGCTTCATCATTCTCAGCACTGGCCACACTCACACAAGTTGAGACCTCCACAGAGTGCTTGAATTAATTGAACTTCCACACGCACATTTACTTGTCCGACAGGAAGAACTGGAGTTGTTCTTCCTGCCAAGAGGCTGGAGAGGACCTCAGCAACCAGCCACAGACGTGTTCTGAACACCAGCTATCACAGGACCAGCCACACCATCCATTTCTGAAATTCAGACCTCACCCTAGTGACAAGCTGTACCATTTGCACATAAATTCCAAGTGTCCAAGTTCAAATAATGGACAGCACGTTCAACAGCCTCTAGCAACACTTCAGGCCAGCAGAAACTCTGAATTTCTTCTGGAAATCAGGAGAAAATTTATATTCTTCCTCAGTCTGGAAGCCCCTGAAGGAGCCCACTGAAGCCTGCTTGTGGTCACCATGGGGTCTAAATTCTGGAAAGGACAGGGGGCTTTGGGTTGAAAGATGACAACCTCAGCCTGTGAGATTCCTTCCTGCCTTCCTAGTTTTCTGTGCCCTGTACAAAACACCAGACAGCACTGCCCAACTGATTCAGGCAGCTCCTGAATGTTGTTTTATCTTTTCTGATGCCAAAGCCTGTGGCTGCAGATCTGAGCGCGCCCTTGGTACCAAGCTTCTGCTGCCTATGTGCCTCTGCAGTAGGGAATTACCAGCTACAGCAAACACAAACTGTTGTACAAAGTGGTTTAATGTTTCAAGAGTGGCAAGAGCACTGGAGAAAGTAGGTGCTTCCATTGTTTCAGGAAATCCATTCCATGTGGCACCGTGCTGCCCCCACTGCCAAATGCAGCGTTGTGCCAGGGGCACTGCAAACCCTGGGTCTGCTGTGAGCATCAGAACACATCGAGAGCTGCTTCATGGGCAGCCCTTGGCCTACAAAACTAAGGCTGAGGGCTGTGAGCCCCCACAGCTACTGAGGAATACAAGCAAAGAGCTGCATCCCAACTACTCACCCCTATGGCAGGTCAGTGAGCACAGAATGCCCCTGGTGACACCACCCCCTCTCACTGAAGAGGACAACGTGGGGCCCAGGATGGCTGCCCTGCCAATTCCAGGGGTCAGGGCATGGAATACTGAGTGTAAGGTATCATGCAAATTTTAAAAATCACTTCATTTGCTCTGTTTGCACAGTAATTTTGCAAAGCCACAGTGCTTTGGCATCTGTCCTCTGCAGCCCGTTTTTGTCCTTAGTACAAATGTTTCCACTGTAGCATTCCCCAGTGAGCATTTCTTACCACTACAAGCACAAAAAGCTGGGTTAAATATTGGATGGGATTCTCAGTACACAAGCAATGAGGCTGCTGAGCTCAGGCTGTTTTTCTTACATTACTCTACTAGTCACTTTCTTGGAAGCCCCTTTGGCTTTCAGATTTAAGGCAATAACAACACTGCTCGTCCTGCCTGCAGACAGAAAGGCTGAAGTCTGCCTGCCTCTAATTTGAGTTTAGCATCTTTACACATTATTTACTGTAACAAGGAACAGACATTCAGACAGACCTGTTGTTCAAAAAAAGTCAAGTCAAACATCTCAAAGCCATCTGTAGTCACGTGAAATAATTAGATTAAAACACTCTGGAAAAGCAGAGGTCAATGACACTGAGCTATGCCATTATGGCCTTTCATAGATGACTTGGTCAAACACAGAAATACCACAGTTTTTCCACTGCAACATCCCCTCTCTGGGTGATGCTTCCTATGAGTTTTTAGTGCCACGAGCCTTTCCACAGCCAAAGTCACAGCATTATGTGCTCTGACACCTCTCACCGTTACCCTACACCTTTCAGTGTCTGCAAGCTGGCAAGCACGACAGATTGTACTTTGGATTGAATCCTGCAAGTCCAAGTTGTTTACTTCCAGGGAGAGAAATACCCTCCAAACCCACTGCTACCAATAGTACACCCAAACACCACTTGTGTGGTGAGCTGAATGAAAAAATGTCTTTGGCCTCTCATTTTAACCAACTCAGCTTCCTAAAATGGCACAGGACAACTACCAGCATTTTGCAGGGAGCACACGGAAGACACTGAGCAGCCATCCTGAGCCAAGGCACACACTGAGATGTAAAACTGCACATAAATTGGTTTCAGATGAGCCTTTCAGTGGGAGGTTTTGGATGCTGGAATCACTGAGCTTTAGGCCCTTTGAACAAACTGAAATATCTGGATTTCAGCTACCTGTTCATCCTTCCTGGACATCTGTGGCATCCCTGCAGCAGCTGCAGCTTCTTCCAGGAGTGTTTAGGGACCACCCAGCTCACTGGGCACCAGGTTGTTAGTTAAGCTAGTTAATAGAAAAAAGTAATACATGCAAATGAGCAAACAAAAGTTGTGTGGACAGACCCTTTTTCTTCCTTGTCTGACAGACTCCAGTTTCTGAAAGCCTCTCCAGTTCCTGAGGTTTCTGCAGTGATATCCCCAAGCACAGCTGCTCATTTCTGCTTACATCACCTGTATTTCTAGGTAGGGTCTGTTTTGTAAACCAGATACCCTTGAGCCCATTTCCTTAATCCTGCCAGGCTAGCAATTATATCCATTAATCTCCTGACTGTTCCCATACTCCAAGAGTGTTACATCTTTGTATTTATCCAGAATAACAGGCTGTTCTGAATTAGTCAAGCCACCCAACACAGCAACACACTACCTAAAATGTTATCCCCAAATTCTTTGTGACATACACAGCTTCTTTTAGCAAGTGGAATTTTTGACAAAGCCAAATAGCAATGTGGCGCAGACCTCTTGCTGACATCACCCAACCTTGAAGTTTCTTTGTGGTGTTTACTGCTAGTAGGCAAAAGTCTTCCACAGAGCAAAACATGGTTAGGAAGAACTTCCAGTAGGAGTGTAAGACTTGAGCTGACAATGAGTAATTTCCCCCTCAGGGAACATATGGGACAATACAATACAATGAGTACAACAAGTTCATGGTTTGTATCTATAATGCAGCAGCAAGATGTCAAAGCTTTAGGTGTTATAACTTCAGAGACACAAAAGGAAGGTTGTCTATAAACAAAATATCTGAAATGCTTCATTATGTGACAGTGCTGGAAATAGACACAGAGGCACCTTCCTGGCTGTGTAATAGGAATTATACCTGCAGCGATCCAAGCAGCACTGAGACACATCTGCTCCTGTCTAATGGGCTCTGCTAAGGCAGCCCTGGAGAGTTTTGCTCAGAGCAAGACACTGTCACAGCTGTTATTATCCTGAACCATAACAGACACCGACCTCCTGGCCTAAACCTGAAGTCCTGAAGCAGCTTGCTATAAGTTTGATAAAAGTGTGTGCAGCCAGTGAGGGGGTCAGCAAACCAAAGCTTATAATCCTTTATGAAACATCCAGTCTTCTGCAGCTTGCAGAATTGTCAGAAAAAAAATCTGGTACAAAAAGCCAAAATGTCACACATTATAATGTGCAGCTGTATCTTGTTAACAGAGGCTGCTAAAAGAGGTTGTTCACAGAGCTTTAAGGAGGTAACAGACATGAATAATTTTCTGGACAAGGTAAGACATGCAAACACGTGGTGGCTTACAAGTGTGTTCAAAGAGAGCCTTTTCCTATTTTTACAGTGTCCCAACCAAATATGGAAAATTCCTGACCAGATCGTTCAATCACGAGTGACATGAAAGCTGGCACATCTGCCCAGACCCTGCTATGAAGGGCCCACTGGAATTTATCTGATCTCTTTTCTGTGTTAGCACCACCACAAAACCATCAGAGAATCCAAAGGCACGTTGCAGCAGCCAGCACCAATCCCCCTCCTTGCAATCCAGAATGCATAACCTGTGTTTGGATTATAAAGCTGTGGAACAAGAACGGAATCTTTTCCTTTTAATTTTCACAGAGTAATCAGTATAATGAGGTCCAGGGATGCTGCTTCTACCTATCACTATAAAGCAATTAAAATCCTGCCATGACTTCCTTCAGTCTTGTTGCTATTGATTTACCACAATCAGCTCCAAAGTCCTCACGAGTCTGCCTGTGAGCATTGACAAATCTCAGGAATAGCAAAGCAAATCTGAGAAAAAACAAACATCTGTTGATATCTTGAATGTCGGAGATGCTCATCTTCACACAGCAGTGACAATTAATTGAACAAAAGCCACCAGAGTGAGCCCCATGAAATGAAAGAATACCTTTAGGCAGGCACTTCTCAAAGCTTTTAATTTGGATTTTTTTATCCTCTTCTCCACATTCAAAGTTGATGCCAAGTTGTGAGAATCCTTGTCCAGATGGATCAGCCCATGGCTGTCTGTCCCCATTTCCACGTCACCCTTACATCACCACAGCTGGAAGGACGTGGCTCTGCTTATCAGTGATTCTTCAGGTGTAAAAATTAAGACATTCTCTTCACATCAGCTGAGTGGCTCAAACCCTGGAGAGGTAAAGGCAGGTCAGTTAAATTCCAGAACCCACACTACCAGCCACACAGTGTTCAGCTGTGCCAATGATTTTGTTTGTGGTTCATGGTCAGCTCTTTCAGCAGGAGCATCAAGAGGCTCTTAAGAGCATTTGGGTCACCACCCTCTGTGCACAACACCCACAGCTCCCACTCCAGGAATCAGCCAGACAATGTGGAGAGAGGTTTTGTGAGCTCTGCCCTAGGTTTTCACTTGCTAGTGTCAGCACAGGTTTTATGTGACTTTTGACTTTAAAGTACAGCAAAAGTAGTTTCCATAGCAATTTTCACATCACTTGATGCTTGTGCTACCTCTGAGAGTCTTTTAATAGAAATTCTTACCAACACACGATGTGAATCTTTGGATTTTTTTTTTTTTTATATATTTTTGGAGGAAAAGAGAGATCTTAAACCTCCTGAGATTTCAGAAACACATTGAGAAGTGGTGCCTTTGTTTCAAGGGGAACATTGTCTTCTGCACAGTAGAAACTCAATGCATTTCAGAGGAGACAGAAGAAAGTGGCTCATTCCAGAAGTATTCATCATCCACAAAAAGACAGAAAAATGTCTGCCAAAAAGAACCTCTTGCTCTGACAAAGATACAGCATGCTTAAAGAGAAGTTTTGTTTCCATGGTGACTGAATTTGGAGTAAGAACATCCCCTGCATCAGACATTGCTAAATCAAAAACCCAGTTGCTTTTGTTCATGCAGAGAGCTGGGTTTTTTAACCCTGCCTTGCCCAAATAAACAATTAATTAGTGTTTTGCTGTCTAATTTTGCTGTGTACAGCTTCTTTTTGTAAATGAAGCAGGAAAAAGTAAGAAGGTAGAGCTAAATAGGAAAAAGCTCATCTTGCAATCTTAATAATTAGAAATAGCTCTAGTTTTCAATAGCACAACAGCATCTACAACAAAAACAAACTTATTGAAAATATCAGCAACAAGTTGTCCATTAAAATCAGTTACAATCACACACGAGCTACTGATGAGCAAGCTCTTCTTTGTTCTCCTTTCTTCTTGGTTATAACAGCTAAGCCTCCCACACAGAATCAATCTCACACTTACTGAGGAATGGGAAGAAAAGGATGTGCTCTGGGAAGGTGTCTCTGGTGATCTCATGTGCACTGACCCATTTTTGCCACCGAAAATGAAGGTCCCGTTTTAGCACTTGGGTTTTGGTTCACTGGAAGAAAGGTCTGACACAGCCACTAAAGCTGGGCCACTTCCTGGGAGCTGTAAGTGGTCTGTGTCATATGCAAGTTATGGGAGCTCTGTGAAAATTAAATAATTTTTTTAAAATCCAGAATGGCTCAATATACAATAAAAAAATAAACTGTGCTTGAGATGCAGAAACCAGAGTTAACTTTAAAGGGTATTTCACAGTCGCTCTTGCTTTTCTGCCAACATTTGCCAAGTTGCATAATTCTCAGCATAGAAAATTTTCTTTTTTCTGCCCAACGAAATGCTCCAGTATTTCTTTCTATATTAAAGACACAATGCCAGCTGCAAGCAAGAAACCCAGTAAAACAATGGACACTGGATGGTTCCATTTAAATGTATCTGAAGGATCAGAATCATCATTACTGATGTTGCCCAGCTCTTTCCATTATAAGACCCTTTGTCAGTTATTTATGCCATTGCCAAGCTCTAGGGTGAAAGTTTACATGCTGGGTGTATGCCTTGAGCAACTTCTTATTTTTATTTTTTTTTAAATTTTCAGCTAAAACAATACAGCTGTTTCTGAATTAAAATGAAGATGGCAGCGTGCTGCTTTGCCCACAATAAAAAGTTTTGAACCTTCGCCTCGTTTGGCTCTGCCCACCCTGCAATTTGGAACACAACTCAAAGCTTTGGCAGCTACTGGCACAATCATTTTCTGCAATCTCCACAAAAATCAGCCTCAATTTAGCCCTTTTACTAGCTTTGGAAAACAAAACCTCAGCTGGTTGTACCTACAAAAATAAGTATTTGGGACCCTTTTCCTGAAGAGTCACACTCTACATTTTAAGGCCAAAGTGCAATGTTTTGTTGACTACTGTCAGCAGTTCTGTTACACACAACCAAGCATGCAGGAGCCTGACACTGAATAAAACATCTCTCTCTCACATTCTTTGGCTCTGACTGCTTTTCAATAGCACATTGCCTATCAATAATTCTCACCAGACTGATTGTAAAAACAAGGAGAAAGGAACGGAAATCATCAAGTCTGATTAATTTGAAAATTCAAAATGTTCTTCCTCAGTTTCTGAAGATGGGAATTTCTCCCATTCAGTTGCAGCAGAACTTGCCATATGAGAAACAGTCAAGGCTTTATTTTCATTTGGAGCAGCAAAATGAGTATTTCAATAAACTTTTTGTACAAAAGCTGCAGCCTTAAGTTCTCCCAAAAAATCATTTTCATCTACTTTTATCAAGTCGAATAAAACACTTTCATTCAAATGCTGCCTACAAACAAGCCTGTTTAGTAAGTCAAATCTTGTGATATCATCAGTGTTATTCTTCAGAACACAGGATGATGAATGGGACTCCTCTCAGCTCACTTCCCCACAGGTGTGTAACAAGGTGCACCCAAGGGGAGATCCCTGCCTCTCTTAGCTGCCACTGAAGATAGGAAGCACCACACACCTCATTCCCAGGCATGAGTAGCAAGATGAAAGGAGTCCTCTCCAAAGATTAATTTTATTAAAAGCACTGGATATCAACCACTTCTTCTCCCAAAATAAGGAACTGCAGCATAAAAGCTTGGCTCTCCTCAGTTCTGCCTGTGCTCATGGCCCGATGTCAGGGATTCCAGCTGCCAGCATCAGCTTGACTTATGTTGCTTTCATCACACTTTAAAGAGTTTTCTTTAGAAGTGCAACATGAAACACTTGGATACATGAAATTCAGTAAGTTTATTAGCACTGAGAAGCATTTCTCTATCCTGCAGTGTCAGGGCCTGGGAGGAGGAGAGGTTTCCACCATGTCACAAAGTGCAGAAGGGGTCCAGGGCAGGGATGGGGCCATGACTGTCATATTCAAAAAGATGAAAGAAATGAAGCAAATAAAATCTCTTTCTCTCTATGTGTGCCAGCAATGTGCAAGCATGTGCCACAACTCCACTGCAAGGGAGAAAACCAATCCATGCCATTGGTATGTGCAGGCAGACGGTGAATTTCATCTCCAATTTCCACCACAGGGGTTCAAGCTGCTCTGTCCCTCAGCCTCTTCGTCTGATCCCGTTGCTTGGGCTCCTTACGGCTGTCCACTTTAAAATGAGAGCAGAATCTTTTTTTTTATGCTCCCAGTCAAATATCCCAGATAAGGGTAAATCCAGCATCCATAGGTTGATCAATTTTGAGGTAGGCATTATATCTCAAGTTTCTGCTCAGATAAAAACCTTTGCTTTTTATCACAATCAGCTGCACGCAAGAGACTAGAACTTCAGGATTGTCCATTTCATCCCTAATTTATGTTTAGTGTCATTAACTCCACAAGATGATGACCAAGAAAAAAAAATCTCTTTAAAAATTACTAATATTCAGCACAGCATCCTTCTAGGCTTTCTTTTCAACTTTTCATAAGTTCCACATACCTGAACAAGGAGATGACTGCATCAAGCACTAGAGCTCAATAAAGATTTCCAATTACTATGTTTTCCTCTTCAATCTTAAAACTGACATTCATGACTTTTAAAAAGAAAGTTATTAAAAGGTTCAAATAGAAGAAAATATTTGAGATCCATTGTACATAAGCCAAGAATTTAAAATATGACACTGGGAGGAGAGGCACATTGTAATTTCAAGTCAACTGAACCCAGCAGTCAATAAGTTATAAATTGCCAAATAAGATGCCTGTTCCTACAAGCTCTCTCCATGATTTCCTCATTAGCACTCAAGAAACAAAATGAGTCTAGGAGCACACTCAGCAGAGACTGTTCCTTCTACAGCCTCTGCCCCCAGGCCCTGGTGAAGGATGAGGGCAGGATGGCCCTGGGCAAGGTGGGAGCAGAGCCCGGGGTCACTCCCAGCCCTGCCAGAGCCCGGGGTCACCCCCAGCCCTGCCAGAGCCCACAGACTGGCAGCAGTGCCACAGCTTTGGGCGCTGCCACTGCTCCAGCAGCACTTCAGCTTCTGGGCACAGGCAGCCAGCAATTCTGCAAGAGCTATTCCTTGCCCTGCACATTCAAGAGGCTTTCCAGGCTCGCTGGTGCTCTTCTTCCAGTTATTCTGATCCCCAGAGCAACTGTGATTTTCTGCCAATTTTGCATACGCTGCTGTTTCCAAAAATTCCAGTTCAGTGTTTACACATGTCTCACGATGATCACTCCTAACAACCATTGAGAGAGACAATATTATCGTGTTTTAATTTCCTACGAACTGCTGGCTAAGACTGCATAGAAAGTTGTGAGTGCCAGATGGCCCAATTTATTTTATTTATTCTTTCAGCATCTTTACGGAGTCATGGGCATTTTACCCATCTTTCATTTAAAATCACAAGTACTTTGCCATCACCCCTAAAACCCTGCCAATGCCTTGGCTGCTACCTTTGCTGTATCACCAGCACCAGTCAGCAGGGCTGAGTGATGCTGCAAATCCCAAACTGAAACACCTCCCAGACTGCCAGGCAAAGCAACGTGGCTGGGCAGCCACGGCTTCTACAGGGAAATGCTCTCACTGGCCATGCACAGCACAGCAGCTTTGTCAAGGTTCAGATAATGACTTCAAACACTTCACAGACACAAGCAGAAACACTGGGAGCTGCTATTTCTATTTCTCCCATTGGCTCTAGCTTGGCTGACTCAAGAAGATGGGTCCCTGAGATCAATCATTGATAAACAAGATAAGCACCACCAGCTGGAAGGGATCCCCTTGATAACAGACAGGAAATACTGATACATTCTTATCTTACTTTGAACTCTGCTTAAAAAATTGAGTTTTTGTCAACAACCAAATAAAAAAGAAAAAACAGAGAGTTATGAAAAGAACATTTGAATTTACAGCTCAAATCAGCAAGAGCGGAGGTAAATACTGAGTGTTCTTCTGAGCTACAATGAGTTGCAGCAGTTGGCTGAGGCAGGATCTGCCTCCCCATCCAGGAATAATAGGAAATGTTTACTAGTCTTTTAATTTCAGTACCTTTTATTTTCTGTCTGAGAATTCCCATGGCAGATCCCACAACACAGTTTTTTTGGGGCTTTCCAGGCAGTTGCAGATCTAGCCAACAAGAGAGTGGGATCCTCTACCATCTGCCACCTGGAAGCAGTTCAACATGCCTTGTTTCTGCAAGAAAATTTATGAAGGCAATTGTTGTGTTACTCACAGTTATATTTAACAACAAAATCTCTAAAATATCATTTTCACCCAGTCCCAGGCTTCCTGGAGCCCGCTGTCATAGCTGTCTCTCTTCCCAGGCACAATTTGTTCTGGAACACTCCCCACCCTCTCGGTGGCCAGGCCTTCTGCATGTCTCCAGCTCCAAACCCAAACAGTTTGTCTGCCTGCTAATTTGGGGGCAACTAGAACAGAGTCCTACTCAAGTGACTGTGACAAATATTATGGTATTATAAAATATTTCAGTTATTTTATATGGGATATTAATTTGACTTTTTTTTTCTTTCATTCATTTTGGCATTTATGGAACTGTTAGACTTTAGAATAAATTGTTTAATGCCATGGAAAAAGCAGAGAGCTATGTCACTGAGGCCATCAGCCATGGGAAGCATCTGGTTTTATTATTTATTGTATAATTCCTGCGATATTTTGTCACCTTTGCTGCTCAGATCACCTTACTGTGCTGTGCATTTACCCAATAGTCAACCAACGGAATTCTTGCCTGCCATAAGACAAAACAATGTCACAACACAGGCCAGTAGTCAGGAAAAGGAACAGCTTCACTTGATTTAGATGGAAAACAGTAACTTGAAACAGCCTTAATGTGTGAAATATCCCGGATCAGATAGGATAATTATCAGCCTGCACTCCTTAGAGGCCAGTAACTTGTTCAGCACCTCACCAGGTAAGAAATCTTGGCTCTCTAAAAAAAGTGCTAATGAACTAAAGCTCCATTTTGGAAAAAAAAACAATATCTGCACAGGAGAGTTGAAAGAGGTTTTGGGTTTTTGTTTTTTTGGGTTTTTTTTTGTTTTGTTTTTTTCTTTTTTTTTTCTGAAGCATTTTAATTATTTGAGCAAAACACCTAATTTTGGCTTTAATTACAGTTTGACCAGCTGCACTGCTGCTTCCCAGGGAACTACAAATCTGCAGCACAGAGTCAGCTACACTGCCTGGATGAACCTTCTCCCTCCACATCCTCCAGCTGTTTTATTTTCTTGGAAGTGCTCTACGTCAGCTGTCTGACCGTCCTTCTCCAGTTAAGCCATACTGGGTACAGCTTTACAGCCCAATTGCAAATCCACTGCCCAGGGAAGCTGCTAATCCTGGGCCCTGCAGCTGTATCATAATCTGAATTAATGCCTTTGGAACTGCTGAAGATGTAGAAATAATATTACTCATTTGATAGGTGACTGAAAGGAGTTTTCTAGGCAGGCAGATCCAAATTACTGTGTAGATGTTATTTCTTGAGAATTTTTATGCAAACATCACTGGAAAGAGTAGAGGAATAAAACAGAGATCAGCAGCTTCCCAGCTCAGACCATTCTCTCACAGGAGGGTTCCTAGGTTGCAGAAAAAAATTTTTTTTCCCATGTAAAAACAGCACTTCAATGACTCTTCTTGTAGGCATTGAGCAGGTGTTTGGAGATCACCAGAGATAAATAGTCATGTGGAATGGAATAAGGACAGCAGTGCTCAGATGTCTCTTCATGCTACACAGGAAGGGTGTTCCGGGGGTCGTTTCTAGACAAGCTGCAGTTGACCCTGGGTGTAATTTAGTCAGAAACCCTGAAAGAACCCTTCATCTGCTGTGTAGGGGTGGCAGAGGAGTGCCAGGAGGGTGAAGCTGAGGCCTCTCCCTCTGCCCCATCCCTGTGCCCTGGGAGGAGCCAAGACTGGCACAAGGTGACTGCAGGAGAACACCAGGGACGTGGGCATTGTGCTCTTTGATTCACTTACAGCTCCCAGCAGCTGCCACTATGGGTTCCAGGAGTCCCCACTGCTTCATCTGCCAAAGGGTCCTCAGTACAGGATCCCTGAGCTCCTAGATCATATTGGCACTACAATGGAAAATTAAATCATTCTCAGAACTGCAGAACAGAAAAACATTATCCGTACTACCAGTATTACAGTAGGCTTCATTTTATCCTTTCAAAAATTCCCATGGGCATCAACTTAATGATCCTTCCCATGGAGAGTACAGTCCAAGTACGCCTCATGGGACATTTTTATTCAGGGCCCTGAAGCCACCCTCGCCTCCTGGCATAACCCAGCAAAATCTACAGCTACAGGGCTCTGGGACAATTGCAGCTCTTGCGAGTATGACATTCTGCCATTCTGGGGAGGGAGAAAACTCACCCAGACACAGAGACTGTATCTGCCAAACACATCTTCCCCTGGGCTGGACAGGGCAGACAGAGCTGGGTTCTGCTCCTAATAAAAGGCTGTTGCTTTGCTCCCTCACAAGTCTCTTTCCAAAGACCATGGGAAGGCATCAGCTTCCCAGAAATGCCACATCCTCAGGCCACACCAGGGCACTTCTTGCATGTCTGATCCATAAGTACCAAGCCTGAACACACTGTGTCTGCCCATCTCCACAGCTCAGGGTGATGTTACAAGAAGAATGCATGGTGAAAAGCAGCATTCCCAGCAAGTGTCTGGGCTGTGGAGGGGGAGCAATGTGGAGGAATGGGGTATTTCTGTGTCCAGCCCATTGGGTGCACACAGCTGGGGACATCCAGAGTCACAGGATAACCCTCCCCAGGGAACCTGGCTGCTGGCTGGGCTCCTCTTGGAGCTGCAGCTCTGCTGAGCCAGCCTGGAGGGGATGCCTGTGCATTCACACATGGTTTTGTTGTGGTCTACTAACTGCACGTGTTTTCAGAAAAAAGGTATTTCCCACCATCAGAAGTCAAATCTGTGGATGACAAAACCAGGCAGAATGAACAGACCCTGAAATTCCCTGCCCCTTTATGCACATGCTGGAACCATTAGTGCTCCTCTTGCTAACCAGCACTTCTCAGCAATGAAGTCAAATGTTTTCAGTCACCTTCTGGACTTCTGTTACATGCACAAGTTTTTGATCACCTGCCACATTTTGTCCCAATTTACCAGTTTGGACAGACCACCCTGAAAAGGCCCTTCTGGTGCAGGGCAATGGTTCTGCTAAGAGTCCTCCCTCAAACACTCAGCCAGGCTGTAAATCCAAATCCTCTCCCTCGGCCAAGGGCTCTGGATCACTGTTGTTTTTTTGTTCTTTGGGATTTTTTTGATTTTAGTCCCCAAACACTTGCAGGACAAAAAGATGGGTTTGCCTCCCTGACACTTTGCTTGTGGCACAGCTCTGTCAGCCACTCCAGCGAGCCTGTGTGTCTGTAAAGACAGCTCGTGGTATGAAACAGCTGCACAAACACCTCTGGGGGATGTTTCACAACCACCGCTATGTGTAAAAGCTCAGGCACAGAAGGAGCTTCAGTTTTCACTATGTCAAACCTCATATTCTGCTCTCGTAAATAGTGGAATAATTTATTTTGTCACAGTCAGATGAAGCTCTGGTGCCAATGTTCCCCTGACCCACATACTCCCTTCTGAGCCATTTTGAGGGATGGATCTAAAGATCCATATTTTTAAATTACTTTATAGCCTGTTCTTAAGATAACTTGGAATAAACTCCAGGGAAAATGAGGGCAGAAAAATTAACTCTTGAGAAAACCACAAGTTGCTAACATGAAGTGTATTCATTTCTTAAATATATTTTTTAAAAAATGCTATGCCGCATCCCCTGGAGCTCTCTCTCCAGTCTGAAAGCCAGGCTGTATAATTTAATTTTTTGACTTCCTAGAAATTCACATTCCCATTTGAATTTTGTGAACAAGTTTTAGCTACTGCCCCAAGCTCAAAGAGCAGACATCTCTGTCTTACCCCTTGTGAAGCAACAGAGACATGGTATTATCTCACTTACCATTCCTGTTTCATTTGTGCTACTTATTCCCTTTTCTAAAGATAAGAGTATCAATGATCACTATGTCAGCACCAACATTTCTGGATTCTGGATGCAGTGACAGTGAGCTACAGCCAGACACACTGGGCTGCAGAAACTTGAAGGGTATATATTTGTAGAGCCCAGAGGAGTTGTTATTGACAAACAGAATCTACAGGTGCTTCATGAATTAATACACATGACAGATACTCTGTCACTTGCAGAGTTCACACATGATAAAATAATTGATTTATCTCAGGGAAAAATGAGCTGCTTTCTTCAGAAGCAAATGATGAAAGTTAATGATACATCTGATGTTACATTGTTATTTTGATTTTTTTTTTAATCAGACACTTCCTCTGAATTAGTTTTATTTATATCTAGTCAAACCAAACCAAACAGAAATTCAAATTGCAGAGCTTCAGAACTTTGTAGAAATCCCTAATTTATTATGCTACTTTGAATCTGGTTGTTTCAACTTCCAATTCCTCCATTCTTCAGAATTATACAGCACTCATCATAAACACTGAAATCGGCCAGCTTCAAACACAGGCAGAGCAAGCCCAAATACAATCATGCATTGTATTGCCTATGGAGGATGTAGCCATGGTTCTTTGCCCATCAAAAAATCCAGAAAACCTTCAAACTGTTACATCACTGCTGCCAACATGGCATTTCAGAAATACAGATGTTTTCTAAAGACACCACTGATCCCCAGCAGGCTTTGGGCCATTGCCTCTCAGGGAGCACTCATTCCAAAGCAGTTGGTTGGGGCTTAGGAAAGGTGATTCCCATTCCCAGCTGTGCAGCTGGATGTCCCTATAACAGCTTTGCAGCCAAATCCCAAGGACACGGACCCAGAAGCCAAAAGTCCTCATGACAAGACAGTTGTCTCCACGTGGCAATTCCTGTCTTCTGGCTGGATCATTGCACAAAAAGAAGTGACTGGGAGCTCAAGGCAGACACTTTTCCACAACCAGAGAAAACGTAATGGACCTTCACAGAGGTTTGACTTGTCCAGCATTTAGAACACAACACAGTCATGAGAAGTAGCTCTGTCCCTGTCTCCAGACGTGGCTACTCTTTCTCTCAGCACTTCAATGACCATGTTAACTTTTAGATACGTAAAATATCTTTTCATTTGGGGGTGAATTAGTCCCACCGACATGGCAGCACATCAAACATTTAATAAACATGGCACTTACACTCCCACCCTAAGCACTGTGTGTTGTCAGGCTTTAGCAGGACTTGGCCCCGTGCTTCTAATATTTAGATTCTAGGTTTTTTAAAAAGAGGTAAGTGTTCCATTTAAGAGATAGTTCTGTAATCCTATGTCATTTTATCCCTTGCTTTAAACAAAACCTGATTTAACTGGACTGTTTTTCTTTTCTTTGTTCCATGCAGAAGAGCATAAGCACTTAGAATGCAGAGATCTCCAGGAACAGCAGGAGAAACAGCATGCAAAACCAAGAGCTCCCTGCTTAAATTTTACTGACACTAATAATCCTGAGTCCAGCAGACCAGCCTACAACTCCACTTGGAGAGACAGGTTATAAGAGAAGGTTATGTGGTGGAGCATAAATGAATGAGGGGGTGTCTTCAATTAAAATATTTTTTAAAAATCAAGGATTGTAAAAGCAGTAAAACAAGAATTGATTTTACCACTATGTACTGGCAGAGAGAGGAGCATGCCATTGGCATGGAAAGATAGGAAATGATGGGGCAGAAGTGAAAATGTGTAAAGCTACTGCAAGGGAAGCTGCTACACAAAGGTTTTTATTTGCCAAGATAAGGATTTCTCAGCAGACAGTAACTGTACCAAAACCACCCTATACACACTAAGCCTGCCATACCTGTTTCCTTTTTATCCATCAGGAAAAAGATATCAAGTCAAAGGCTCTATCAAACTTGTCAAAACAAGAGGATGTTCCTCTGTGTCAGCCTCATCAATCACTGCTGACACCGCAGGAAATGCAGAACTCAGCTTCTCATGGATAATAAACACTTTTTATATCTGACATTGATTTCTAGCTTGTCATTTTTGTATTAAAATATCTCTGCCCAAATGGAAGAAGTAAAGAAATACAGAGATGAGAACTGAATGGATGTGTTTGCATTTGATGTGCTGGTAATTCACACTGACCCCATCCAATGAAGAAGCCAAACTCTGCTGGCCAGGACAATTGGTGTTTAGTGCTGTGAGGCTTTTATAAGGCCATCTATCTCCATCTTCTTGTCAAAGTTACATGAGGACATGAGAGGTGGGAAAAACATCTGCTTTCCAAACTAGTTCTATATTTGTCCAAAGCTCAAAGGCTGGCTACATCTCCTTAAATTTTGGACTCATAATACTTGATCAATGACTGCTGTGAATTAGGAAAATGGCTGTAAGCTTCACTCCTTTGAAGCATTTCTAGAACTACACCTTGTGCTCTGTAAGCCCCTCAGTCTAACCTGGCCCTGTATCCCCAAAACAAAAAATGAGATCAAAATTTAGGCCACTGAGGCACAGGGCCACTTGTGGCATCCCAGATGATAATCCACATCTGCTTTTGGCAGGATGCTTCACCTGGGGCACTCATCCTTGACTGGTGGGTTTTCCCCATCTGTACAGGAAGGCAAATTACACCTGACAGCAAGAGGGGAAATGTTTGTGAAGTGCTCAGAATTGTTACGACAGCCCTGGCTCCTGCCAAATGCAGGAAAATCAATTAATCCATCTCAGTGCCAATCCATCTCAGTGGCAATCAATCAAGTAATCAGCTGTCTCAATGCTATTTTCTATCAGTGAAACATACATTTCTCACCTTGCTTATAGAACAGATATCATTTATTTGGGGAAAGGGGTGTTGTAAACCCCACAAAAGACTGAAATTCAATTTCATACTAGCTTTTCTCCCTCACAAAATGCTTATTCATCTCTAATCTCTTTCTGGTATCAAGGCAGGCACCAGGGAAATGCACACTCAGATTAATTTCTACACTCAGTACCTCGATATCCCTTGAATGAAAGAACAGACCAAGTAATGATTAAGATGCAAAAAACGTGGCTATTTGGAGAAGCAAATGGTTGGAAGCTGCTCTCAACTCACCCAAAAGTATTTCTGCCACGATGGTGGGCAGCTGGTGTGCTGTGGTTGCTGGTTATTGGAATAACCCTGGTCTTATTGCTGCCTCAGTCATCTTTTGTTTCTCTCAACAACAGTACAGGGGTTTTCACAGGAATGTGCTTTTGTTCTGTGTCTTGTCTCACATAAAGGGTCCTTAATTCAGGCTGCTATATGCTCAATATTAATGTTTAGCATTTTCATGTCCTCCATTATTCCCATTCTGTGTTGGCTTGTGCTGCTGTAAGGGAAAAAAAAAACCCAAGCAGCTGGGTGTCTCCAAGGTAATCGTGGCCTTAGCAGAAGGAAGAAACAAATTTAAATTCAACAACTCCTAAGCCAGGCCATTTCTGCTGACTCAAGTGTGTGTGATGAGCAGCTCCCTGGGGAATCCAGCACTGCTCTCACACCCTCAGGCAGAGGGGAATCCTGCTCTATCCCAGCACAGAATGCTGGGACAGCTGTGCCTGGGTGGGAGCATTTTACAGGGGCATCAAAGGTGGGTGGTGCAGATGGGCTGGCAGCTGAAGTTCCTATAAAAGCTGGACTGTTAATTCTACAGAGATCCCTATTTTATAAAAGCCCAACTCTGCAGCCCTTTGGCCTCTTACTCACAGCCTTGGGACTTATTTTCCCAGCATTTTTTTGTAGGCTGTGGCATACAGCAAAGTGAGAATAACCAGGAGGGGCTCAGGATAAAGTGGCAGCACATAAAGGTAATTCAGCTATGTAAATAGTGCTCCAGGAAACACAATACCTCTTCCTCAAATGTGTAGCAGAAGGCTTCATTAAGAGCTGTTTTGAAGTAATTTTTCTGTTCTTTGTTCTCTCCCAGTTCCTTTAAAGTTGTTTGGGCTTTTTTCCCCTTAAAAACAAATCATAGTTAGAATAAAGAGACCGCTGACCTACATTCTCACAGCTGTGTTATACTTAATTGTGAGACATGTCAAAATGAAATTCAGGAGTGATCATCACCAAGACAGGCTGTGAAAACACCTACTGCTCAAAATCCTGAGCCTTCCCATTTGAAACCATCAGAAAAACCTCTTTGAGAGATCCAAGCTGGATGTCCAATGACTGAATTTTTCTTTGGAGACATCAGAACAAGGCTCCTCACCTGGTGCTCAGCCCTCTTGCACAGTCCCTCAGCTACTTGGACACTCTCCTTTGCTGTGGTTTTGGTGCCAGCACCAAATAAACCTGTGATATAGCAAAGTTCAAGCTGAATTTTAATCCCTTGAGTAAAAACTTCCATAATCCATGAGTCTACCAAGTCACAAATGTATGCAGCTGATGTGAGAAAATCAAAGTTAGCGAAGACTTAGGAGATGTATTCTGTCCTGTAGCAGAGGAGAGAAATATTGACAATGAAGAGCTGAAAGTCTTTATTCCATTTTCTTATTTAGATATTATTGTAAAAAAACCCCACCAATTTCTTGTTCTTAACATTAAAAAAGCACATTCAGAAGGTGTTACAGAGCTGATGTTTAAGGGGGCAAACCATTTCTGCATGTTTTTCCTTTGTGCAGCACTAGACACTCCATAAGGGAACAAAGGTTGGTAGTGAATTTCCAAGCTCATTTTATGAGGCTTTTGCTTATACTGCATTATTTCTCCCTTCATCGACTCTCTCAATGGGCTCTTGAATGAAACACCTGATCCTCTCAGGGGTGACAAACCTTCTAGCAAGCAAGAGCATACAAAAGATAACATTAAACACCAACTGCCAACTCTTTCTGGTCTCTGAGGGTGTGAAGGAAAAGGGTCTGTTTGAATGATGGTGCCAGGTAAACACTGGAATGTTTGCTAAGCCAATAACCAGGTACCCCCACACCTGCAACAAAGCAGCAGCTGAGGCTGAGGAGCTGCTTTGGCTTTCCTTGAGGGGGCTTCCACTTGGAGAAGGAGGAAGCATAAAAAAGGGGATGATGGAAAACAATCCCCTTGAGGGAGCAGCAGCCAGAGGTGCTCGCTGGGTGGGATGAGGCCCTGGGAGAAGGGGTAGAAGGCAGCCAGGCCCCTCAGGGAGTGCTCTGAGCACTGCAGGTGGCATCAAGGTGCTTGGCCTCAGCCAGCAAGGCCAGAAACACAGAGTAAGCCAAGCTGGTCCCTCCAGAGATTCTGGCACTGGTGATGCTCCAGGTGAGCATTTCAGTGAGAAAAAGCAAGCGCTGTTACTGATCCTGTGAGCATGCTGAGCTGAGAGACTCAGCCCAGAGAACACTCCTGCCTCAGCCCCACTGCCTCCCCCTCGCTCTGGCAGATCATGAAATATCCTGTGGATGTCCCATCCTGTGAAATGTCCTCCCTCACCACTGCCACCGCTAATGAGTCCCCTGGTATTTACACTCTGTTCATTTGGAGCCGAGTTACCTCGTGGATAATTTTCCAGCATAAGCAGGACTGATGCACACGAGGGCATACCTGACAATCATCGTTTCCGTCACCCATTTGTACAATGACTACCCTGAAAATTCAGGTGGAAAATGTCATTCTTGTTAGAGAGAGAACACAGCCCTGCCACAGGTGTACCAAGGAACACTGGCTTAGGCTATTTGAAAGTGAGATTTGTCCAACCTGTCCTGCCTTTCACCATATCAAAATTGACACAAACCAACCAAAAGAAAATAATTTATCTCATACACATTTTTGAGAAGACTTGGTTCTCTCTTCTGTTTCTGGTTTCTGCTGTTCTCCCGTTGTACAACAGCCATAACCAAAATAATTTTTTCAGCATGTGTAATAATAGTTTTAAACAGATTTCTCATGAGATATATCACTGTCTCAATAAAGAAAAGGCTTTTTATCTTTTAAATACATTAAATACATTGTTCTGTATCCATATTTACCATCCCTCGCCAAATCTATTTCATCATTGTCAATTTTTAGATTCCTCAGTAGACCACAACCAAAAAATTAATGGGAAATAGTTAATCCTAACAATGAACTTCTCCATTCAGGACAGGAGATGACAATAAATGCTGATTTTGAGGAATTCCATTTCAAAAAATCCCATCCTGTGCCTTACACCCACACCCAGTGGAGCAGCAGGGCCTGTGTGAGCCCCAGGTATGTTTTTACATCCTTGTTCCCATTCCTGCCCCAGTAAAGACAAAGGCATTGCCTTCTGTTCATATAAAATGAAGAAGAAATAATCCCATTTATGCCAGTGTGAGCCATCCCAGATAAAAATACTGAACCCAAAGCTCTGCTCAGATCTCGCTCCTTCTGGATTTTCTCTTCCTGTTAGTTTGGCTAACACAGGAGATTCCACTCAAATAAACAACCAAATATTGATATTTATGCAAATAGAACAAGCAGTGATGTAAACTTTTGATGTTTGCTTGTGTGTGCTTCAAAACCAATAAGCAGTACTTTCTCTTTGAACCTTCTATCTCAAACACTGAGAAAAAGATGTCAAGTAAACAAATGTAATTCAAATCAAGACAGTACATGCAGTGTGAAATCTTCTACCACATCACAAGGCAGCAAGTACAGTACAGCTCAGCTGTACACCACTAATGCCAAGATTTTGTAGTAAAAACATTGACAGACCCTTAATTATTATAGTGCCTCCTGGCAGCGCTATAATTAGATTGAACATAACTATTAGTCATCTTAATTAGTACACACATTCCTTGTTTAGCACAATAGAAATTACAAAGCAAGGATGCCACTTAATTAGGTGACCTGGGAATTGATGCCTACCTATATTTCACTTTTACTTTAAGTGTCCTTACCGAGATTAAATCTAATATTTATAACCAAGAATGGGTATTTATATGGCACTCCACCTGTACATAAAATCACCTGTTAAATTAATATTTATTAAATACCTCAAGGACATTTCTGAAGTTATGCCAGCAGTTCATTTGGAATTGTATTCCAAGGAAGGAAATACATCACAATTTTAGGAACTCAAGGTTAATTGCATATTCTAATAAGTGTCTTACATACCATAAATTTAAAAGAAAAGAAAGTACATTCAGTTAAATCCCCATCAACCTTCCAGTTCTCCTGATGGTGCCTCATCACTGGGTGTTCTAGTGTAGTGCTTGAACCTCTTTATACCTCTGCCACAGACACTGTCTGAGAGCTCCACTAAGTAGCCCCACTTTAGAGAAATGCTTTTTAATTCTGAATCTCATCCATCACACATTTTAAACGAGTGGTAATTAGGTATAAGTAATCCCTGGTGCTGTGCAAACCTTCTGAATTTTCAGAAGCACCCCAGTTCCTGCAGTGCTGACAAGCTGTCTGGGGACTTTTTTGGATTTTGGATCTCCGTCTTCACCTCAGAAAGTGGCAGAGCAAGGTGGTCTGGACGTTTCCCCATTTCACAGGTCAACCAAGGAGTTATTTGTCTGAGGCTTATTGAAGCTTGTGATTGAAAATTGTCCCAGCTGTTTGTTTCACAGCATCAGACAACGATGCTACAGAAGCATAATTATGTTTAACAATTTCAATTGCACTGGATTCATACACGAGCTTCCTGAAAACAGAATGTGCCCACTTTGGCACGCACAGATAGAGCACGTGCAGCAGGAGACAGAGAATGAAGCAGCTGAGAGGTTGTGGAACAGAGGCTGTTCCACTTTAGCAGTGTGGAAGCCCAGAGTGGGCCGAGAGTCTCTCAGGTCCCAGTGAACAGCTCCAGTGGGATAGAGCAGCACTTTGCAGTGAAACTGCTGCTCAGAACAGGAGCCCACAAGAAAAATGAAGACAAAACAAAAATGTCGTGACATTTGGTACAGAAACTAATGGTGTTTTCTTGCCAGGTACCTGCTGACATTGCCAGACTCCAACCTCCTCCCTCCAGCCCAGAAAGCTCACCACAGCACTTAGCAATCTGTTCACACCATCATTAAACCCATTATCCCTTAGTGATGGAAAAGTCTCTACAAATGCCACAATGCCATGTCTCTGTGACAAATCCCCCTCTCTCTAAATGGTGAACATTTAGTATACTACCACAAGTTAATTTGAATTTAAAGGGGGGGGAAAAAAAGAAAAAAATTGCTTCTGTAGGCAGACTATGGCAAATATCAATATGTTTCATCAGAGCTCCTCTTTCATTAGTTCTAGACCAATTACAGCAACTATTTCTTCTCTGGGATAATTCATAAAGCTATTAATTAGAATATGGAAAACATGAAATTCTCTCTTACTTCCTCACTGCAGAGGACTTTCCAATCATAATTTTTACAGATAAGGAGAAAATGGAAAAGTTATGCTTGCCACAGATTAAGAGACTTGCCAAGAAATGTAGAAGAGTTGATATTCAATGCACCCAGCAACAGAAAAATAATATAATACATGTAAACAATTTAAGGCAACAACAACATAAGTGCAGGAACTAATTTTTCTTACCGTGACTGGTTTCCCAATTTCTTCTGCTTCAAAAGACAGGAAATTTTCAACCACAGGCTCCCCACGAAATATTTCTGGCTACTTCAGGAAAATCTTTCATTGATGTGTCCCCAGGGTGGTGATGTCAGGGTGCAAACCCTTTTGAAAAGCTGCGTTGTGATTTCCTGTGTTCCATGAATAGTGAGAAGAGGTGATTACTGTGACTGCTTTGTCATTATCCTGGATAGCCTGACTTTTGCTGGAAAAACCTGCAGATGCAAGTTTTTACCAGGGGCAGGTAGAGCGGAGTCAGGAGCGGCAGCTTTGGCACCTGCAGGAGGTGGAGCTGGCACCTTCCCTCTGCTCCCATGGAAGGACACAGCCTGCTCTGCACCCGCTGTGTTTGCCAGATTTCCTTCAGAAACTCAGAGTCAGCAACGACAGAAGGCGATAGATGAGAACAGCACAAGGCCGAGGGTCCTGAGGAGTGATGATGGACAGAGCAGAGACACCTGAGTGGGCCGAGGGGATGAAGTGAGTGCCCAAACCCAGCAAGCACTCCCTCCATTTCCTCTGGGAGCACACAGCTCTCACTCCTCCCCAGGGCTCCTGGAACCATCGGAACACAGAACATTCCCTCGCTGCTCACATCCTCCTCCTGCATCTCCTCTCTCCTGGAGCAGACTGGATGTCTCCTGTCTCCAGCTCTGCTCTCCAAGAGCAGCTTTTGGCTCCCATTGCTCTGCTCTGACTCAGAACAGGCTGAATGTGGACACTGACAATGTAGAGCAAGGCTCTGCTTTGCTCTCCCCTCATGATTCTGTTCTTCCAGGCGACCGCTGGAAATACCTTCCCATGGCTCAGGTAACAAAACTACTTTTTCCTTCGTTGTGTCTCCAAATATGTACTTCAGAAAGAGGAGAGTGGTGTCTGACAGTGAGGGTGAGGAAATGCACAAGGAAGAGCCCCACAAGCAGTGAGGATGAGAAAGGGAGAAGTAGAGAAGTGGTTACCATCACCTTCACTCAACTTTATAATTTATTTCTCAACTTCAAGACTTGGCAAATTCTGAAAGATTAAATAACAAGGGAGCAGGTGATTTTTGGTTGTGGTTTTTTTTCTTTTGAGGTTTATTTTTTTTGTTACTTGAGGAGACATTCTGCTCCAAAATGAAACTTGTTCAGACAGGGTGCACTGTCATCTCCACCAAAACCAGCATTTTGCAACTGGGGAGAACTGAATGAGCAATATATACTCTGCTTTCCCACCCAAAATACATGCACTTATTTTTGCAATAGAGGATTAAAGGATTTTTCCTTAGGAAAGGTTTATTCATAATAAATAAATGAAAAATAGTTTCAAGCTGAACAGCCTTTCAAATTAGAGCTTGACTTCAGCATTTTCCATTTTATGAGTACAGCCTCTTGCTTTTATTAAGAGCAGTTGAAATTTCAATTTACTCATGGTTGGATATTGTTCTTCATTCAACCCACAAAAAAATATTCCATTTATTGAAATGTTTCAGTTTCAGATCATCCCAAGCCAATATTTGTTTCGGCTAAACTGAAAGCCAGAAGCATATCTGTGCTCAAATATAGGGGGATAATTTCTTCCATCCCTGTATCTATGTCAGCCTAATCAGGTCACCAGTGGGAACTGTTGACTGGTAGAAACACGAGGCTTTCTCTTTATGAAAAATGACTGACCTTGCTTTAAAGCAATTTAGTTTGTGTCAACATTGCCTTTCTCATTAAATAATAGGCTCTAAGTGGCATATCCATTCTTCTTCAGCATAGACAAGAGCTCTTCAGGCAAGTTCTGGGATGCTATTTTTAGGTATCTCATAGTAATAACCTGCTCAGTGCACTGTTTGGAGTATGTCTACAATAATTATTCCTTGTCTTCTCTGTTGTATTGGTCAGCCCCAGAGAGAGCTCATAAAAATGTTAGATCTGCACCCTTTCTTGGATGCAGAAAGAATTCCAAATAAAGGTAAACAACTGGTAGCACTCAGCTGTAAATAGTGCCAGAGCAACAAGTTCATTAAACATACACATCCCTCTGCCTGAAAATGCTAAACACCTTCAGCATAATTCTTCCTCGTTTTGTTGCTGAGATGACTCTTTAACCACTTCTCACTAATTCTCCCACATTTGCTATTTCCTCTACATATTACCTGGCCAGTCATGCAAGTATTGGAGATGATAACACAGGTAATTTCATCTGTCAGAACCAAATGAGCAGTGAGAAGAAATATTTGATTCATTTGTCATTTTTCTTTTTTAATATTTCTTTTTTTTTCCTTTCTTTTCCCTCCCCCTTTTTAATTTATTCTCTCATTGTGGCCATTTCAAATAATCTCAGGCTGCTTTTGTAAGAAGGTTCTCAGTCCAGATCTCAAGGTGACATGCTTTACATTAACCCTATCAGCATTCCTAGCAATTCCTTAGTATTTGCTGTTGTGATTGCACAGTTCTCAGCAAATGCACTCCCCTGGAACTAAACATTAAAAAGGCAAAATCAGCCTAAGAGGATCTAATAAACATATTTAAATACATATTTATACCATCCTCATTATTAGAGCAGGTCATGAAATCCTTGCTCTGTGTTTTGGCAACTAAAGATAGAACAGAGGCTTATTCAGACTGCTCTGTAGCAAGGAGTCATCTCTGCTGGGAAATCATGTGAGATATCAGTGCTGTTGGAGCACACAAACAGCTCATCAGAGCTCTTTAATGATTTATTAATGTCGTCAATCTGGTGCTGTTTTACAGTGCTTATCAGGGGCTGCACTTAATAGTGTCGATTGTAGGGTCTAATATCCTCGTGTGCCCTTTGCAATATTCCACAGGCCACACTGGCACTGCTTGGACTGGACCAGAGCCTAGGTTTAACAAACCAGTGTATCAGACTGTCTCAAGCCCTCTGGAGGCATTATTTGTAGGCTCCCTTAGAGTTCTTGATCAGCTCTGGGCCAGTGTCACATCAGTCCCCTTCCTCCAGGTGATGCCCTTAATCGGCGTGATGTGATTTGTCCTTTCTAGGCTGACCATGTCCTGCTCTGTGACTTTTCAAAGCTTAGCCTTGCATATGCTGTCACCCCATTTCAAACATGTTGAGCTAAAGCAAAACTGCTTTCACTCGAAGGCAAATAAAAGAAGGTCTCTTAATGGGTCTGGGAACTATGGAACAAGCTGCTGTCTCCCAGGCTAAACTGTCTAAGTGGAAAAATAATTCAAAGCCTTGTGTCAAGAGTTAGCGTGCTAAATTTGCCTCAGTGTGGTTCAGAGAAACCTGAAAGCAACACAATACTTTAAGAAGGGATTCTGATTACTGCTCCAGTGGGTCAGAGTGAGGCCCACAGGGAACAGCAGTGCAAGGGCAGGAGAGCAGGCAGCTGCCAGAGATGGAAGCAGCACCAGTTGGACAATCTAAATCCACATTTTGCACAGACATTTTCCTGGAGCAGCCCGTGGATGCAGCCTGGATGGACAGAGGGCTGTGCAGCAGCACAGGGTACCCTCTGGGAGCACTCAGGGAGGGCTCAGGGGATTCCTCACAGCGTCAGGGTATCAGCCACGGTACCACACCTTAGAGCCTGAGCCCAAGGAGGAAATGCCAACACCAAGGCATTCTTAGTCCCATTCCCAATAAAAATACCCCTGATACGATAAACTTCCCTGCTTGTAACTGCTACAGCTCCATGGCCAAAACAGGGACAGGCACAAGAGCGCTCCCCAAGCCCTACCAGCAGGGAAAAGTTGGACTCTTCACTGAGATGAAGTAGAAGAAAGTGGCACAAAAGCCACAAAAGGATAAAAAAACCCCTGTATTTGAACTGACAAGGCCAAAGCAGTAAGTCAGTGAAGCAATGTGATTTGCTGATCTCTCCAGTGTCAACAAGAATTAATCCTTTTATGTTTCCTATTGCTTCCTTAAAAATGAATATTTCTTTCCCCTCAAATAAGTCTCCAGTCCTTTCAGTCAGGCTGAAGTCTAAAAGAGGGAGGGATACCAAAGCAATAAATAATTTAAAAGGCTGCTCCTAAGATTGTCAGTACTGATTACACACCAAAGAAATCTTCTAATAAGCATGAGTGAAAAGGAGACCATAATATTTGGCAGCATGAAGCAAAGTTCTGATTCATTAAAGATTGACAACAAGGCCTAAATCTGTTGTGTGATATGCACATATTTATCACATTGACACTGAGTGGAATGGAAAAGTTTCCCAAGACACTATGACTAAAATCTAGTCTACCACTTAAAAAAAAAAAAAGTTGTTTTTTTTTTTTTCAGTGTAGAGTTATAAAAACTGTTGAAGAGAATACTGCTGCTTAGAGTCATCTCCTCAGTTTTTAAAACAAATGTAAAGAGAATTTTAAAAGTTACAAAATCCTTACTACTTGGAAAAGTTGAGGTTTGCCCAAATCCCCATGAACTGTTCCTAGTTAAACACCTGTCTAATCAAATCAATCAAATATTCAGAAAATCAAAGCTGCAGGGTACAGATTACTTCTAATCCTGGAGGCAATAAAAGTCAGCATGACAGTTAAATTTCTAGAACTGAAGTCTGAACCATAAGGACAAAAAAAAAGTAATTGTATCAGAAAAAAAATATATGGAGCTAACTTAATTAAGATGCAGAGAAAATCAGGGCTTTTCTGGATTTTAAAAATGAAACAGCACTTTTTCATCTCCATTTGAAACACTGGAGCACCTTGTATTTATTTGCCTGAAAGTACTAGGTAGTGTATTTTTTTTAAAGAGATGTCCAAGAAAAAATGTAGCAATTGTCACTGATCTCTAGGATCTTAACAAGATGTTATTTGGGATTTCCAGAGCTGTGAAAGGCCTGGTGACAAAGGCATTAGTACTGACTGGAAAAGCACCCCAGTTTTTCTAAGCATGGCCAGCAGAGATGCTTTGAGAGGCTCCCTGGGCTGATTGCTGCACGGCTACAGGGGGAAAATAAACCAGGGTTTGGTTTTGCAAGGTTAAACATCAGGTTTGCAAGGCCTCAGTGTGAGCAACAAATGAGCTCAGGCTGCAAAGAGTATATGTGTGTGCCAGTTCTTTAACACAGCAGAAACCACAAGAAGCACTGCATGACCAAAATTCTACATATGCTATTCCTGAAGCTCAATTATCTCCAGCAGTGTTAAATTATCCCTCATGAAAAAGCAGTGAGTACATAAAAACAAACAGACATTCTCCCATGCAACAGAAGAAGCTGTTTGCCAGTAATGCTAGAAATTGAGCACTTTGCTACCAAATGCTTCAAAGTCCACAAATTCCCATAATTAATGGATTATGCCCTATAAATATCACTGCTGTAATCCACATTCCCAATATTGACATAAACTTGTTTCAGGAGTATTAAGGTCGTTTACTTTAGAAGTAAATATTTATTAATATTTCTATAAAATCCAGCTATCCCTTTAAATATTAAAACACCAAGAACATATTCCTTTTTTCTCTGTTCCCCCCCCCCCATGCTCACAATAAACTGCTTCTTGAAGAGTCCAGAAAATCCCAGTAATTCTGATGCAAAATGTAGAGACCAAATAACTAATTCAAGTTTGATTTTAAAGAATGAATAAAACCCCTGAAAAGACACAGAGGTATTTTAACTGATGTTTAAACACTCACAATACTAGATACAAGCTATGAAAAGAAACAGAGATGTGGTTATATTTAATCTCTGCAGAATGTTTCTGCCAGTCTTATCTTCCATATAGGCAATGAATAAAGCCAGAAATAAACTCCTGAAGAAAGAAGAAAAGAGAAAATAAGATCATTTGCTATGATTCTTTTCTGCTGTGGGAACTGTCTGTAATCTGCAGCACACAGAAGCAAGAAACCAGTTGGAGCAGCTTTTGGAGAACAGAAGCAAAACCACTGCAGGTAATCAAGGCTCTGCTCCTTTTGGACTAAGAACAGACAAATTCAGACTTATTCTAAGAACTATTCACAGATCCATTTAAAATATTATATTTTTAGAACTGAAGATGTTTTCATCCTTTAACCCAAAGAGCAATTCCTTATTCCAGTTGAGAAGATATGATCTTCTTACAACACCATAAAATTAGTTCTAGTTGAATTTAATTGTCTCTTTGCTGCCACATAGGTTCACATTTTTATGAGTGTTTAAAAAAAGACACAGAATTTGCAAATCTGAAGTTCTGGGATGACACTCAGTGTCAGACAAACAGCTCGGTTTCTCATGTATTTTGATCTTGATGCTGAAATCCCTTGAAAGGATCTATGCTCAGGCTTGTGGATCAGGCTCTGAGGCTGATTTATACTGGATCAAAAGGATCTGGGAACCAGACAACACTTTGATGCAGAGATTTCCCCATTCAAACCCAGTGCACTTTGTTCCCAAGTGGAAACTCTGGAACTACAACAGAGTACTGAAAGGATACAGTTTGCAGGACTTCCAGAGTTTGAGCCACCTAACCTAACATTGAATTCAGCACAGAGAAGGTGACCAGGCATTGCATCACCCAAGGTCCTTCCCGCCTGAGCTGTTCTTCAATTCTGTCATTTTGCTGTGCCTCAGAGGCTCAGAATTGCAGTTTGTATTGGCCAGGTCACAGCCACACACACTGCAAGGCTGCAGCTCTGCACTGCTGCTGGAACTCCAGCTCAAGGTAGGCTGCAGGTCACGTTAAACAGATTAAACCAGGGTTACAGTCCCCAGCTGGGCACTTGAAATACCTGAGAGTTTCTTTCAAGTGTTGCCTCCATATGGGTATAAGAGGAGTCACAAACTCCGTTCCTCAGCTGACCAACTGGCACAACAGCCCACAGGGATCATCCCCCCTCCTCAGGGCGCTGAGAGGCTTCAACAAAGAGAGCTGGGCACAGACACTGCCCACATCCCACCTGCCTGAGACCCTCCAAAGCCAGCACAGCAAATCCTTCTGAACTCATATTTGCTTCAAAAGAGGAATTGCTTGACAATGATTGTGTAACTTCTTTACCTTGAGGGTGGCAGAGCGCTGGAACAGTGCCCAGGGAGGTTGTGGAGTTTCCCCTGCAGACATCCAAACCCCACCTGTTGTGTTCCTGTGCCACCTGCTCTGGGTGACCCATTCTAGGCAGGGGTTGGCCTGGGTGATCTCCAGAGATCCTTCCAACCTGAACTATTCTGTGAAAACCTCTTGCTTTTTGAGGAAGGGTTTGAACAGCCGAAATAGACAATAGCTACAGGTTGTGCTTGAAGCTGAACAGAAAAAAATAAGGAAAGGAATATTAATACAGTAATATTTGTCATATTTCACATCAACAAAAAAGAAAGCTTTTCTAAGGCTAATGTATTATCCAAAAACTCAGCTGAAATTCAACTGTGATGCTGCAAGAGTAATTCAGGTCACAGTTTAAGCTTGTCACATAATTAGTTTACATTTAATCAGACTGCTGGTATGTAAACATAATTACCATTCTCAGACCTT
This sequence comes from Regulus satrapa, assembly GCA_013396955.1. Lineage (NCBI taxonomy): Eukaryota > Metazoa > Chordata > Aves > Passeriformes > Regulidae > Regulus > Regulus satrapa. Next base: position 112,239 of record VWZN01000932.1, read on the forward strand.
TAATTGAAATTGTCACAGCACTACTGCAAGCTCCTTCCCTGGATCTGCTGGGATGGATTTCCTGCTCACGGACACTAAGTGGGCACGACAGACTCTGCCACACACAGCCTAACCCAGCCTGGTGAGAAACAGACACAACACCACATCTCAGCCCTAATCACAGATGGAATAAATAAAGTTCAGCTGGTGTTAATCAGGCTAATTACAATTAAGCTAATGCATTACCACCAAACTCCTGTATAATGGTTTTCAAGTGTGCCAGGAAAGCTTGTCTCTAATGGAATAAATCTGTAGAAACCACAGTTTACCATAGCAATAGCATCAAAGACCATTTGTGACCTTAGACAGGGCCTTTTCTTCTTGAAAGAGATTACAATTTGCCTACCTGATCAGAAAACTAAAAATCTTCCCTTAAATTGGTGCACAGTGTCCTTTAAAATAAAAGTTACACCTATGCCTAAGTATTGGAAAATATCAGCCCAAGTACCTGGAAATAGTGTAGTAAGAAACATTTCTTTCTTTTTAAATGTCCATTAACATCAAATGCAATAGAGGAGCAGCCCTGTACTTGCACACTTCTCCCAGGTGTGCCCTCCAAACACACCTGCAGGTCTTCTCAACTCCATCCCCATTGCCTTTCTCATTCTGAACCTCTGTCCAATAAAATGTTATTAATTATTTTTAAGAACTAGACTTACACTTCGTTTTTAAATGCTCTAATCAACACTTTCTCATAGATAAACAGCAATAGCAGCAGCAAAAGCTCCAAAGCTGGTAATGAACTTTCACCCTCCTTGTGGCCTTCTGAAGAGTAGGGATGAGGGATGGGACATCTGCCAGGGAAAAGTGAGAGTTACCTTCATTAATCCCAGCTCAGGGTGCAATAGGCTGGCAACATCTCTTTTCTTTGTTTTCTCTCTCTTTTTTTTTTTTTGTTTTGTTTGGTTTTTTTTGTTGCTGTTGTTTTGTTGTGTTTACTTTGTTTTATTTCTTTAGCTCTTCTTGTTTGCTTGGCCTGTGTGGCCCACCCAGACTCACAGATTTTCTTTCGTGGGGCTGTGGAGTGAATGCAATTCTATTAAGAGCTGCTCAATATTTGATGAGCAACAGCCTGTTAGTCAGGAGGGTCAGGACAGCCTGAAGCTGAGGGGAGATAATGTGCACTTGCAAATTTTACTTACATCCTCCACAAGTTTAAATTACTTTTAATGAAACATTAACGGAAGATATGACAAATGACCCCCTGAGACTAAAAGTTTCACAGGGAACTAGCAGTGAAATTAGATTAATAGGCAAATTTTCAGCATGCAGTTTTTGCTGTTAAACCAAAATCTTTTTACTACTTAATTTCTCCTTATTATCTTATTATGTTATACTCAGATCAATTTCCCCTGTGCAAATAACACTTATTATTTACTCCCTCTTACTTACTAATGTCAAAGTGTCTCTGCCCTAATTCCTCTCAGGAAACTCCTCCTCCTCCAGAAGGCATTTCCAAGATCCTGCAGAGTACCAATAAAACTAAGTAGTATTTTTCACAAATGTTTAACACATTCAGAATATTTCCTTTGTGCTTCCACATAAGATGAACAGCCCATGACTCCAGTGACTGCATAAAGAGTCCACCCTTTTGATTGTCACCTGGCAGTGGTTTGAAGAACAAGGCTACAGGAAGTGTTCCTCTGCAATTTCATTAAGAAGCCATTTCTGCTCCATCAAACATCTGTGCTCTGGCTGACACACTCAAACATGTAAATGAAATAGGCAAGCTGCTTTCTTTTAAAAGAGTATTCCTTTGGCACTAACATCAAATATCCCATAGTTATGGAACCCAGGCTTTATCCCCTTATGCCAGCAATAACCATTCTTGAGCACTGATTCATAGACCAAGTTCTGCCACTGTTCAGTGGAAATGGCCTGGGTAGACTCATCAGACAGCAGCGTGAGCTGAGTTCCAGGTGATTCCAAGATGAAAGGGAACACAACCTCTCACTGTGTGTGCTGGTGGCCAGGAGTAAGTCGCAGATCTCACTGTTAGGTTTGGCTCTAAAACAAAAATAATAGCATCAGATTCTTCTACCACAATGGCTGAAAATGGGTTCTGCACTACCTGAGCCCCAGAAACCTCCCCGAGGTCACTGAGGGGGTTTGCTGCTGTCTCAGGTTCCTTTCACCACGGCTCTCAGAGCATGTTGCTATTTTCTATTACAACAAGAACTCTGATTGCTTCTGCAGCCAATTACTGGTGCTCAAAGGGAGCAAGAGCTGCAGGAATGCATCACTTGATGTTAGAACATGTTGTAATTAGGTTTTCAGCCCTAATCACTGGGAAGGATAAAAACTTCCTTTGCAGTTTATAAATGCCAGTATCAACAAACAACATTTTGTTGCATAAGTAATTCATGTGATTGACACTGAGATGGGCTTTTTTGTGAATGGGAATTTCATATATATGAGTTGAGTGAATTGTGTCCTGAAGAGCATTTCATAAATGTCCACTTTTCCAACCAGCAGCACAATTTTGCTGATCATGGCCCAGTGACAGATACCTTATCCAGCCAAGCCCAGAAGAAAATTCCTGGTGATGATTAGCCCATTAATCTCTTATGTTTGCTTTACACCAACCTTTGCTGAGAAGAGACACCAAGGGGTCAAAAAAAGAAGCTCAAATCCGTATTTTAATTGTGTAAAAAAAGGAAACATTTTTGTAATATTCATCCTTGTTACTAGCAAGAGCTACAAAAACCTGCAATTTTCCAGGAGACTCTGCAAGCTTTACATCTGTAAATTTGCTACAATTCAAAAGAATGAAAATATTTCTTATGATGTTAAAAACTCTTCAGGGGAATTCATTTTGATTTCCACTCTCTTTGACCATGTAACAATATAAGTGTAGTAAAAATTTTTTTCTTGGAATAAATTCCCCAAATCTGCTATTTTGAAAATGATCAAACAAAATATTTCAGCTTCATCATCAGATTCTTTCAGTTTTTCTCAAATTGACAATCTACTACTGCAAGGGAGAGACTCGTGAAAAAAGGTTATGCTTCCACAACAGAGATTTTCCAAACAGAAAATCACAGAAGTTATACTAGCTCTCCCTAGAGGCAAGATGGGATGCACATGGGAAAAAGAAAACCTCCACCAGTGGTAAGGAAACAACTAATCAATGAACACAGTCCTGCTCCAGATTTTCTGTTAGATACATCATTAGTACATGCTCTAAATGAGAAGTTAATAAAGAAATAAAGCTGTCAGCTATTTCGGTTTCTTTCTTCTTTCCTTTTGTCTCCCTGAAACAGAAGTCATAAAGCCGTGCCAGATTTCTGTGCCCCTGGAGGAAAGGTGTGTCTGGGCAGCTCAAGCAGCAGCAGCAGGCAGAGCTGGCCGTGCCCCTGCTCCAGGAGGTGATGAAGTGGCACCAATTAACAGCGGCTGTGGAAATGGACACGCTGAGGAGCAGGGCTGATGGAAGGCGAGCTCGAAAGGAGCCGGAGCCCCAGAGGCACAGGGTGTCTGTCCTTTGCCTCTGCCGTCCCCAGCTCCTGCCACTGAAGCTGTCCCGCACCCAGGGACTGAGCTCGGCACTGTCCGCGCTGGTCCCCGCGCTCCCTGGGGGCAAAGAGCCCCTGGCTGTGCCCCAGCTGACGCCACACTGAGCCACCCGGCAATTCTGCCACTGGGACACCCCGGCAATTCCGCCACTGGGACACCCGGCAATTCTGCCACTGAGCCACCCGGCAATTCTGTCACTGGGACACCCCGGCAATTCTGCCACTGGGACACCCGGCAATTCTCCCACTGAGCCACCCGGCAA
>VWZN01000932.1:116273-138504 GCA_013396955.1 Regulus satrapa
CACCCGGCAATCCTCCCACTGGGACACCCGGCAATCCTCCCACTGAGCCACCCGGCAATTCTGTCACTGGGACACCCGGCAATTCTGCCACTGGGACACCCGGCAATTCTCCCTCCTCTTCCTCAGGACTGGGCCCAGAGCAGCCGCGCCCCGCAGACCCTGCAGTCCCAGCCCATCATCAATTTACCAAATACTGAAGCCTCAAAAGCGAGTTAACTACAGGTGCCAAAACTCCCTCCCCGGTGCGTTCAGCCCTTCCCTCAGAGCCTGCTTTGGCCACTGCAGTGCTGGGATCTATTTAACACGCAGCAGCATCAGCAGGGTGCTGGAAGGTAAAGGTCAGAGAGAGGCGAGAGCCCTCCTCGAAGCAGCGCATTTCCCCGTCCCAACACACGCACAGGCAGGGGCAGAAGCTGCAGAAGCTTTCGGCACATTGCGGTTGCAAGACATCACAGCCTTCAAGGCATCACTAGAGGAGCAGCCGGCCGCCGGCGCTATCAGAGGGCCGGGGAGCAAATGACCAAATAATGGCATCTTTGTCAGCGCGGTTTTCCCGCTGGCAGGAGTGCTGCCGGTGATAATTGACACTGTCAGCGTGTCTCCCCTCGGAGCCCATGGCCAGCTCTGCTGCGGGCACAGCCGAATTCGGTCCCTGATGTTCCCAGGGCTGCTCAGCCCTCGATCAGAACCCCGGAGCTGCGCTCCCGGCGGGGGGGGCAGCCCGGACATGTGAGCACCCCTGGGGACAGGGGACAAGCCCGCTCCACCCACGCTCATGGGGTTATGGAGTTAGCGTGCCCGAGCGGAGCGCACAGAAAATGTTCGTCTGGAGTCTCCGAAAGCCCGTGTGCTTCAATTCACAAAACCAGACAGGTTTCATTGATGTGAATGGTATCGCCATAAAGCGAACACAGTGACCCGCACAATAATTCCTACAGGATCAGGGCCTCGGTTAATTACAGTAACTCCTTAGCATGCCGTTTTCAAAAAGCCATTTATAGATCTTCACTTACAATTCATTGAAATTATTTTAAATTTTTCTTTTTTTCCTTTTTGCACACACACACAAAAAATGTTGATTTGAAGAAAAACAATCTGTTCCTCCACAGACACAAAAAAATACAGCTTCACCAAAAAATAAAATCCAAGAAATCTAGTGTGAAGAAAATAAAGAGATCTAACTCATATGGTAACTGCAGGAAGAGAACTACAACAGCTTATTCTGCTGGTTATTTGGGGCAAAGTCCAAAAGCTGTCATTTTCATCAGACCACTTTATGCACTTAAAGGGCAAGTATGAACAGAGGGAAAAGGTCCCCGTGGAACAGACACTTGCTGTTTTAAAAGTCATTCTTGAAGCAAAAGTGTGAAATGGAAATCACTGCGAGTTATAACTATGGTAAAGTGAAAAAAAACCAAATTATGAGATGAATTGCCCGGGCACTATTACTAAAGTTATGTGTTCACTTTATTTGAATGCTTCAGCATTCAAGCACCTCTTTGAAAACCAAATATTAAGCCTTCATGTTCAGTTATTTTTTAATTTATTAAGTGCCTGTTCAGGAATTGTGCTTGTGCCAAAGTGAAAATTAACCCAGTTGTCTGAGGTGATATTGTATTTTTATGGAAGAGAAATCTTTTTTATTTCCACAAAATTGAACTACTACTGAAACCTACAATACCAAACAGGTTAAGAAAACCACCAAAATAACTAATACATCTACATAATAAGTAAATAATTGCAGTTTTTAAAATGAAAAAAATATTCCTGGTAGCTGTGTCATAATTTAGAAAGTCAGCTGTCCTAAAACCCAGCTGTTTTATAATCTAATGCAAATACAAAAATCCTTGCTCTGGGAGAAACAAAAGTTTTCCTGAGCTACATTTCCACAATGTTTTGCTTCAATCATCCTCCATTTGAATATCAGATGATCTAACAAATGCAGTTTCCCTTGCCAGATTTCTGTTTGTGTGTAGAAATTAAAGCAGCCAGCCATTGCAGCATCAACAGTGTGTGTGCTGCTGTAGATCTGCCTGTAGGGGAAGTTTCTGACATATTCTGATTTTAGTCTAGAAAACAAGATGTAGAGGAGAGAGCTACATTGTAAAGAATTGCTCAGTCTCTCATCATTAATAATCTTAGATCATCAAAAGAGATAAGTTAAAATGACTTCATTCAGCCTTGCAGAGAAAACCAGACTCTCTCACATGTTTTCAACACTGTCCTTGTAAAGGCACTGGGAGCAGAATTAATGGTTCAAAGTACTGGGAAAATGAGGCTAAATTAAAGGAAGAAAGATTGTGCTGTGATTGCACACTCATCTGTAGAGCTAAATCTGGTTGTTAGCTTTCAAATGCTGGTTAAGTATGAACTCTATATTAAGAATAAAGATCACAGAAGCCTATAACCTACAAACAACACACAAATTCAGACTCAAAAAAAACAGAAAACACCTTAATAAATTTCACGCAAGAGCTTCGGATTTCACACACAGAGTGGTTGCTAGGATTTCAACATCTAGACATCAAATAAGACAAGAATCACAACATCATTCCTCCTCACTGAAAGAGTCTGTACTAAGAGTCTTCTTAATACCACCCCAGCATTTCTATCCTGTTTCGTTTCCTGGGAAATTTATCAGAAAGGACAGAGCACGGGGAAGATGTGAACAAAACCTCACAGCAGGGATTAGCACAGAAAAAGGATGACAAGCTGAAAAACGTGATGTAAGAGCTGCAGTGAAATAAAACCTATTAATACAGCAGCAAGCATGTTGTTTGTCATTGTTCTCCAGCGCACAGGACTAAAATCCCACTCTACTGAGCAAATGCCTCGTGCTGTTTTCTGACTGTATTTGTGGTTGTCAGCTCTGCTGTTCTCTCTGTAGGAATTGTGGAAGATGCTCTGTATAACTGAGTGGATGTTTTCCACCACAGCGCGTTTCACAGATTCACAGCAGAGGATATTGCTCTCTCCAGTGTGACAGCACACAGACTCAGGTGCTTGTGTGCAAAGTGATGGAGGAGGAGCACTTTTAGCCTGGCATTTTAGGAAAAAAGAAGTGTTCAGAGGAGGGACAATAGAGCTGGGAAAAAAACCTTGTGGCACAAAGGTCCTTCCACTGACAGCTGGAAAACGGAATGAGGTTTCTGGGATGCAGTTTGTACTTTACTAGGAATAAAGGAGGAGGTTTTTTTATTTTGATAATATACTTCATTTCAATATGTTCATGCTAGCAACTTTGTGCAGTTGCTCACAGACCTGGGCAGAACAGAGTAAATTACTGTTAACTTGTAATACTCTGGTGTTGGGAGATGGGAAAATGTGATTGTTTCCAACTCCACAAAACCTAGAAGTATCCATAGGAAACAACCTGCTTATCCAAAGATTGAGCTGAACTGGTGAGAAAAGCCAGGCAGTGCTAAAACAGAGCTGCAGATATCCTGCCCTTTGGGGAAAGCAGCAATGTATGTGTTCAACATCAACTCTGTTGGACCAAACCAAAAATCCAAGACCTGCACAGCTCCAAAGGCAGCAAGCTCAGAGTTAGGCTCCAGATGCAATGCTCTTGCCCATATTTAAAGGCAGTGCTGAGGCCCCTACCCACTGTCAGCGCTGTATCATACTTACCATGGGCATCATCACTCCTTCCCCGGAGCACTGGGAGGCTTAATCCCATCAAACCAAACTCACTTCACTGAGTTTGATTTTGCTTCTGCTTTCATCATTCTAAATCAAATGGGAATGACAGACTGACAGGCCTTGTGAGCACACACAGCACGGCACAGGCAGAAATCTCCTTTTGAAGTTTTCAGTCTGCTCATTACAGCAGAAAGCAACAGCCCTGATCATGTGCTGCATTTGAGCAACCCCATCCTCATCCAGGGATGCTCTGCAAAGCATCTGACATGTTTTCCTTGTTTAGTAACAATGAGTTTACACAACAAGAAGCCTTCCCTCAGTGCCTTTCACTTGTCTATAGATTTGTCTCAGTGTTTCCTTAAAGAAAGCAGAAGCACAGGCAGCAATGCAAAAGGTACTTTCTGGCCTTACCATCAGTGCTTTATTATGGAGTCGGTGTATCAGTGATGTCACAGGCTTCAGAAACATCCACCCAGCCCAACAACTTCTTCCTCCCATTCTAGCAGCAGCATGAGAATTCCTCAACAGGGCTTAACTGAGCTGGGATAGAGCAGCTTGTGCCAGGACAAGAAAAACAACACGAAAACTTCACGTCACTAGGTGACCACACCTTGGTGTTGATTCCTAAGAAGAACAAGGCCAATAACTCTTGAAAATCACACAAGAAGATGTGCTCATTAAATGAAAAACGCAAAATCACTTGGGTTATTTTTTCCTGAATTAGACTTCCCTTGAAGACAAATATATTAATTTAAAAATAACTACAAAGCAAAATAAATACCTCTTGAGTCTTCTTGTTCTTTGGGGAATCTTTTTTCAAACTTCTTTTAAAAAAACCCAACCAAGAACCACCCAACATCAGCATTCCTTATGCTAAAGGCAACCTCACTCCTGAGAAGAATTCCTCTCCTAGCTCTATCTTCCCATAGAAGATGTAGAGATTCTACTTTGAGTGTCTCTGTGTTTAGCCTCAACCTTCCAAATTTCTTGGTAAAACTCTATCTCTGCCCAGCTCTCCTGATCTAACTGGCATAAACCAAAGTGTGAATCTGGCTCTGTTAAACACTGACTTTTCTCTGCAGCCTTTTCTACATGAGCTCTCAATTTGCTGAAAGCAATGGAATACCAATATTGGTAATAAATGTCAAATGTGGTAGAAATCCATTCAGAATTATTAGGATGACATTAATCCAGGTGCTAGGAAGACAAAGAAGGTGATTAGAATATTAAAAAGGATGAAAGAGCTAAAGAAAGAAAAAGTTTTGCCATGCCCATGACTCTCTGAAATCTGTATCAGGTATTTATAATTATTAATAGCTCCACAGAAGACCTGCATGCAAACCTCTGTACTTGAGGAATGACTTAGCAAAACTGATACAGGTAAATATTCATTCTTTGAGCTTTCTGCTGTTAAGGTATCCATGCCAGGAAAAAAGCCCTTCAGGTTATTGCAGAATTGATCTTTTTACTGATTCTCCCACCCAGGTCTCACTGATCACCTCTGTCAATAAGCTCCTCTGATGTTCTGTAAAATCAGCACCCAACAGAACTGTGAATCCTGAGACCCTCAGGAAAGGGGATTTCTGTGCCATGGAGCATGAGAGGCAGTGGTAGGGAGCAGGCACACCCCACAAAGCACTTCAGAGGAGGTCAGGTCCTGAGAGCTGTGGTTGTGCCAGCACTAATCAAGCCCTTCCTCACCTCGAACTACCATCCTTGCTCCTGGGAGTTACAGCTGCCCCAGACTGGAGAGGAGAAGGAAGGGGAGAAAGTGCAAGACATTACTGCACACTCTTCAGGCTGTTTTGAAAACTCATAATGTGCACATGCTTTTCTGCTTATGTGAGGTCTTGAAAACAGTCAGCAGCTTGAGCAAATCTCCTCCATCCAAGTTTAAAGAGGATTCTCCAGGAACTGTAAAGCTTTATTATTCCACTAGTAAAGTTCAAGAAGTCATCTTTGACTAAAGTGGTATAGGCAAGAGGGTGTAACTTCATTGAACTCCTCCAGGAAAAATGCTGGTTGTGCATTTAATACTACACAGACCAGTTTTAGACAACACACTAATGAACCTAAACTGTGAGCACAGCACTGCTGTTGGCATGAACTCACCCCGTCACACTGCAAAAGGTGTCAGTCCTCCTGCCACCACCAGGCTCCCAGCTAAGGAATTCACTGAGCGTGACGTAGCTCATGGCAGATTCAGCTCCTCTGTTCATTCCTAGCAAGGAAAACCTCACACCACGCCAGAGTTGCCGGGGTAACTGCTCTGCCAGGGGGAAGAGGGAGTCTGCCTGTCTGCATGCTCTCTGTAACAGAGCAGCTACCCTGGGTAATTTGGGCACCACATAAACCTGAGTGCATCTCAGTGCCTTTGTATCCGCAGCTAAGGCTGAGGCCTGCTCAGGGAAACAAATGCTCTGAGTTCTGGGCAGGTTTAAGAAACTGGGATTTCAGCATTGGATAAGCTCTGCCCTGTGAGCAGCACGTGGCTCTGTGCTGCAGAAGGAAACAAGGATTACCTTGGTGAGGCAATAGAGTTGTCTATGACGTTTTGAGTAGCTGCAGGTTAACAAACTCCTCCCCACAGGGCAAATTTTGAGTTAAGATGTGCCTGAAACTGCTAAAAATGCACACACTGTATTTTCTGAAATCAGTAGAGAAGGGGGTCCAATATTATCCAGGTATCTGAAGCACAGGGTCCTCTGTGCCCTGACAGGAACAATGTGCAAAGGCACCAGTGAACAGCAGGGACATAACACAGGTTGGCAACCTCAGGCAATCATTCAGGAATTCTTCCCTTCTTACCTGCAGACTTCTTCCTATGAGCCTCCCTGCATGCAGAATGCCTCAGTTCTCCAGATTGGAAGCCAAGGCACCTCCAGCAGCTGATCTCGACAGGCACCTCAGCTGAGCAAAGAGCTGCAGTAGGAGTTTCCTCATGCAGAGCAGATATGTCAAAAAACCAGGGGCACGAGGGAAGGCTGCCCAGGTTGAAATGCATAATCCATAAACTGTACTTAAATCAAAATCTGCAAGTCTTAATTGTGCATATATACCAAGAAGTCAAATACATTGTGCATATGTACCAAGAAATCAAACCCCTAAGTGCTTTCAAAATAGCCACTGAAATGAAGCCTTACTTGTGCTCTGAAATGCACAACAATCTGCTTGCAATGGAGATGATGCAACTGTTGTTGTAGATGTACTGGATTTACAAATTATTATTATTATTATTATGCTTGAAACTCTGCCTTTGACCAATAGGTTTCTTTCTCTCAACCACAGACAATTTGGTGCAAGAGAGATTAAAGACATAATTAACACAGGCTGTTCCATGCAAAGAGTGAGACACATGGTGTGCAGAGCCAGATTAAAATCTTCCCAAGGCTTTGAGTGCTCCTGTGCTTCCACCATTATCACTAATTGTTCAGAATTCTCATTCTACTCTCCCTCCCTCACACCGTCCTGTAGAAACAAACCAATCCTCACTAGTTTTCCACAGAATCCCTAATACACAAATCACCTTTCATTCTAAGGCCAGTGACTCTCATGGACTAGAACAACTGCATCCTCACAGAACAAGTGGAATAGAAGAGTCACTTGCAAAAGCAAAATTTAAAGTGCTCAAATAATTTTAAGTGAAACACAAAAAAAAAAAAAAAAAGAAAAAGAAAAAACCAAATCCTAGTGTCCCCTCAGAAAGTTAGAAAAAAAGTTTAAAATCTCTAATGTGCACTACACTTTGAAAGATTTATAAATCCTAATGGAGGCTACTAAATGATTTCTTGACATCTGTGAAGTTAACCAGTGGCTAATTTTTTGGCTAATTTTAGCCAAATTATCTACTCAGTGTTTCTGTAAGTGATAATGTGGTGAACATCATCACCTGGGGCTAAATTCAGCTTCACCACAACCTCCTTGATGCTGCAGAAGGGACCCTAATGACTGAAACACTCCTCCTGCAGCTCAGCACTGCCAGGAGCTTTCCCCTGAGCAGACCAAGGCTGGTGACAATGTTTTGCACAGACTGGCTGCCTTGTCACCTGTTTTCCTCCTCCCTCCTTCTTTTCAAGGAGTCACAGCCACTGGGATGGCCTCCATCTATAAACCCTGTGGTGTAATAAAAGTAGGAAATAGGAACATCTAAAAAAACTTTTATGCTGTCTTGAAAGTATGAGCCAGATCTTCATTCTTTATGTCGAAGCTGCACAACACAGCCACTATAATCCTAAGGAAAATGATATTGTTTAACACCTATCAATTATTAATCCACCCAAGAATAAAAGTAATCTCAACTGACAAGGTAGTGCCAAATCAAGTGTCAGCCCTGAATGCTTAAAATGCTTCTAAAGTTTTACTGAGAAAATAACACAGCACATCTAAAAAGAGCAAGTAACACAATGAGATAATCATTTATCCAAACTAAAAGTGCCTGTATATAATAAACATTAAAAGGGCATGCATTGATCCATATATTAATCAGATTCATACCCACAGACCAATTTTTCTCTCTCTGGGGTGTGAAGAACAAGGCTATGAATCATATTGTGAACATTTAAGGATCACACTTGAATAACCTAATTGCGTACAGCAATGATAGGATGAAAATAAACTTAATCAAACTCTGAACTGTTGTTAGGTTTCATCCTCTTAAATACAGTTCTGTGGCATGATGCTAATAAATTATTTGGATGGAAAAAAATGTTGGTTTACCTTATTCATATTCTGAATCTCATCCACCCATTTACTTCATGCTTCATCTCTTCATCTGAATAGAAAAACACAGTTACAGAGAAAAAAACATCAGGGTTTAATGCAAGTTTTGTTTCTTTTTTGTTACAAATCATGTAAATATATACCTTTTATAAATTTACCGCCTAATAGAGGAACCGGAGTTTTGCTACATGTGAAAACTGTCAGCCGATCTTTAAATATTTATCTTTTAATTCCCCTGGTAACATGTACTTGGAAATGTTTTCATAAATACATCGATAACTGTCTTGTACAGCTCATTAAGGAAGCTTTTTATCCTTTAGTGTAATAGTTCAGTTTACAGTTGCCTGTGAATCACTTTTATGGCCCTCCATTAAGCACGCCCTTCAAACTACAATTATTTGTCAGATTTTGTATATACGGAAGCAATCACCAGAGAAACAATAAAAGCTGAGAAGATACATCAACACTGGGAGAGGCAGACCCTGGCCCATCTCCAGCAGTGATTCCCTCCTCCAGCACTGACTCCCCAGGGAATGAGCTGCACTTTACCACATCCACCCACGCAGGGCAGGGAGGTTGTCCAGGGGCAGGCTGGGCATGCTGGCTGCCATTAACCAGGATGGGATGCCTTCAAATTCCCCCTCAAATCCCTCATGAGCCTTCCTCTGAGCTCCCAGGACATTGTTCTCTCACATGTTGTTGTTTCATACCCAAAGCCATGAACACCAGCGAGCTTCTGCTCCAGAAAAACTTACAGGAATGCTGCCCTTCAATCAAATATGTCAGTTATTTTTACTTTTTAGAACAATTTCCTAGCAAAGTATAGACTTGTGTAAATCAGTTTATAAATAAAGAGTTTAAGAGTTTCTTGGTATTTATTTTTTTTCTAATGCAGTAAGTGTTGCATAGCTGCTCCTGGAGTGCATCCTTCAAGAGTTAAGTCTCCTGGAAATTAGCACCAGCACCCTATTATTGTCCCCCAACCCTATTTCTGTAATTGATTATGTGACAGATATTGCCATCTGTCAGGCCAGTGAGAACTCAGTCCCTCAGGGAGCTGCAAAGGATGCGCAAAAGGTTTTAAATTCCAGCCCACATGCAGCTGTGGCTGTCCACAGGAGCACTGTGCAAGGGAAGCACAGTGAACCGAGCAACGAGGGACCCTCTCCACTGATCCACCCAGCAAAGAGAGATGGCAATAACGGCCAAGGAAAGGTAAACAGAATAAAATGAAGAAGGAATTACAGTGACTTTCTTCCAAGTGGATGTGCTCTCTCTGCCAAAGATAGGCAGCAAGAGAAGCTGCTGGGGTACCAGCATGGACAGGGAGCTGAGGTGTAAGAACAGATTAGATTAACACGACTAGTTCTCTGATTGGATTCTGCCTGAATATTCTGACCCCTGCTTCTGAAACCTATTCAATATTTCACTGCCAGATCTCCCCTTTTACAAGGGCTGTGGGTCACAAGAAGTTAGCATATGATGTCAGCTACAGCTAGAAATCTGCATTTCTGCACGTGAACATCCTGAAACAGAATGATCTTGTAGCAACACACATTATATTTTAACAGATACAGACGTGGCTTTTGCCACAGCAGAGCATCACAGACTACGTTTCTTCTAGTATCAACTCAAATCATGACTAATGTTAAAAACACCAAAGAATATTCATAAGGATTTTTCACATAGTGCAAAATACTATTGCAGTTTAATTGGACAGAATGGTTACCTGATTAAATGAGATATGGGGCACTGATCAGTTAGCTGCAAGGTAAAATAGTGTTAAATTTTTTAGCACTACTGGAGAGAGATAGAACAAGTTCTGTTCAGTCACAACACTGAAGACAAACGGTGATGGATGTGGTGGCTGCATTGTGCCTCCCCTTCTGATATTCCTGACGGATTTCACTGCTCCTCACATGTTCAGGAAGGCAGCAATAATAGATAACAAAAGGTAGAACTGGAGAACAAAGGAAAAAGCTCATTCTAAAGTGAAAGAAAACTTATCTTCTTATCTTCTTATCTTCTAACCAGTTTTCTTGCTTGATTCAGCAACCTTACAAGATGTCTAAAAATCCTTATATCTAAGTTTTTATTATTATTAATTCCTGCTAAGTAGGTCACATCCAAGAGACCATTAATGTGTTTTTAAACCCTTTGACATCCAGTGCTGCCACAGTACATATTATTTAAAATGCATTTTCTTGTCACACTTGAGCAGGTGGACAAAGAGATTTCCTATTGTGACATGTCTCCAACTACTGTACCAGAAGCCCATTTTTCTAGAATCCTGCAACAATTTTTCTAATTACTTGCTAATGTGCTTTGAGGTACTGCAGAGAAGTGATGCCTGTTACTAACAGCTGCTGTTAACAGAGGATTTTTCAGTAGCATGAACAGGAGCTTTGTATCTTAGGAGATATTAAAACCTTTCATCTGGGCTCCAAAATTCCAGCAGCATTTCAAAGCACAAAAACTCTGCACCCTTTGCTCAGTACCATAGATAAGAGGGATCCCTCTCAAGCTCAGAAACAGAGCAACGACCCAGCACAGACCCAACTGGAACGAGAGGTTCTGACGAAAGCAGAGCCAGGATCCTGGAGCACTGAAGCCCCCTGAAGCCTGTTGATCCTGTGGTCATCATGTTGACAGCACACTGGCCAAGTCCACAAACCTCCAGAACTCAGTATCCCAGCAACACATGAGGAGCAAGACCCAGCAGCGATTTTTGGCACAGCCAAAAATGCAGGAATGTGCACGTGTATGAGAAAATGGTTTTATGTTGCTTGCTCGGTTGTTTACTGAAGTGAATCGACTTTTGTGACTCAAGAGTCTTCTCCACTCTGTTTTCACTTTGTCCATCTCTGGCTGGAATTTTGTTTTTAGGATAGATGTTAGCCTTCACATGTGATCAAGGGGGGCAACATAGGGGGGAAAAATCTATAACCAGCAACTAAATTCAAGCTATCAAGCACCTTGGAAGATGGCAGACACAGATATGAGGCTGCAAATTTCAATTATTGCAAGAGTGAAGGAGATGTGTTTGTTCTATATGGTCAAATATTACACACAAGCTCAATGACCTATATATATCATCTAAAAATACTGAGATTTAACCCAGCAGTTATTGCAGATCAGCTAAAGGGATCTACTTTCTTCTAGAGCAGTTAAGAGAAAAAAAGCATCTGCTTTAGTTTGTGTGCTGTGCAGAAGTTCCAGATACTTTATATACCAGTGCTGCAATGAAATAGGTCACGGCACAAGCCAGCAAGCAGAATCAATGCACTTGTGAGCAGCTTCTACATTATTTTCCACAGCAATCCAAAAATGAAATGTCACATGCACAGACTTGTTTATTGCTCAATTCACTCCCACAGCCTCGATTTCTGAGGTAGCAGGTGCCACTATATAAATCTATGTAAATAACTATATAATCCCAGTAGGGATTGATCTGCTTTGTATCACTAAAAGTAGGAACATTAACTGTTCTTTTTTAAACCTTCCTCGGCAGCCACACTGCATCTGAGAAACATCTGATTCCTTACACTATGTAAAACAATTAACACACTTGCACTGCAGTGGAAGCCACAGGTTGCAGTGGTACAAACACTCACCATCTCCTTGCAGCCTTAAATTCAGTGAGCTTTAATCATACAGTTCCACTGCACAGAAACCAGCTGACTGCTGGTATGATCTAACTGGTAGTTTCAGGTAATATCAACACAAAATATTTATTATTAAGGTCTGCAAGTTCAATGTGAAACCATTATCACAAAGTTTTCCTCATTCTCTGAAGACTGGAGAACTGGCAAAAGGCTGTAAAACACTGAAAGCTCAATTGAACCTATAAAGCAAAGATATATATAGTACCACACAGAAACTAATTCAAGGCCATAGATATAATCAGATAAATTACTCTGGTTTATGTTAACTTGCACCAAAAAAAAAAACCAAAAACAAAAACAAACACATAGAAGAAAATAAAGCAGCTATTAGATACAGCTTCCTATTTCTCCAAGATTAAATAGACTTTGGATTCTTTTGACAAGATATTGTGCTGCAAACTTAAGTTGTTTTTTTTTTTTTATGTTGCCTGGAAAGTATAAATAACAGTGTAGAAAATGAGCATTAGTAATGAGATTTATTATCAATATTTTGACCCAGAATGTTTTTTTAGAGGTTAGGAAATCTTCCTATCTAATGACTTTGTTTTCTTTCAGCTGAATTTGTTCTTGTCCATTTACAAAATCCCCAACCAGATGAATCAATCCACACATTCACCTACTTCATAATGCTGTTGGACACAACCTAATTAAATGCTTGGTAACTATCTTATCCATCCTCCTTCCAATACAACATCACTCTTAGAAAAGTATTTGCTACTGCTTTCTCCCATTAATTTTTCATGTGTCAAGCCTCGGGTCTTTTGAGACCAGCTTTTTATCTAGATAATCACTTTGTTAAAGTTTTTTGCCCTGTTATTGATTTAATCTTTCCTTCCAATTTATCTGGTTCTCCTCACCGTGCTCCTTTATGTCTCCCCACCTGCAGGAGAGAACGGCAGTCGCCTGTTCTGAGCTGAGCTCACACCTGAGCTGTTCCTACACAACTTGTGCTGGTTTAGCCACTTGACAAGTTTCTCAGCAGTTTAAAAGAGTTCTGATGGGTCCTGGATTGCTCATCTAATGCACAAAGCGTTTCAA
This sequence comes from Regulus satrapa, assembly GCA_013396955.1. Classification (NCBI taxonomy): domain Eukaryota; kingdom Metazoa; phylum Chordata; class Aves; order Passeriformes; family Regulidae; genus Regulus; species Regulus satrapa. The sequence continues at coordinate 129,338 of VWZN01000932.1, forward strand.
ACTGTGCTCCAAGAGTAGTTACTTCCTTCTGAAAGCTGCACTATCTTGTCCTAACAATGAAGTCTGACCAGTAGTGGCTGAATTTGAAATGAACAAAGGGAAAGGACTGCATTTTAATTCATGGTCATACATCAGTGTACACAGAACTGCATTAAAACATGCAAAACGAAACCTTGGTAATGAGACTTCTACTCCGGCATTTAAAAAGTTCTTTTAGAGGCAGAAAGAGAAGTCCAGGAGTTTTTGTGAAAATCACTGCTAACAGGATCTGTTGCCCTGCCCAGACTTCACAGCCTGCATGTGTTTACCATTTCTGAGAAAAAGTTGGATGTCTTCCCACTACACTCCACTTCCACTTTTCTTACGTATTCCAATCACAGTTTTCCATGGAAAAGACCTTCCTGGTATTTTCCCAGCTGGAAGACCACAAAGCAAATGTCTTCTACTTGTACCAGGTGCTAAATTCCCTGCAGATGGGCAGAGTATTGTTAACTGGGCAGCACAGACACTGCAGCTGCTGCAGGGATGCCACAGGATCTGGCAAGAAGGGGAAGGTGCTCCAGAGGAAAACAACACCAGGGTCCAATTCCACAGTGCAAGCCTGTGTTCTGTGTCACCTCAATTTCTGGGCTCTAAAGGGCAGGAAACGAGACCACCAAAGAAGCTTTCCATTTGCTGCTCATCCTGGGGTAAACCAAAGCCTAAACACAGCACTCTCCAAAACCAGATCAGCATCAACTGTCTCGATGACTTCAGTTACCATGGCACCTCCCTGCACAATCCCATTCCACTGGATCTGCTGCAAAGGGGTGAGAATTGGGTGTTCAGCTTTTTCACTCACACTCTTATAAGGCATAACGAAAATAAACAGGTAAAAACCTCAGAATACACCTGTATTAACACACCAGGCTTCCTTGAGTTTCCTAGAATAAGCTTCTGAAATGCTTGCATAGTGTTAACCCCTTTCAATTTAAATAAGGCAAATACCACCCTAAGATATTTGAGCCTACATTTATAAAGTTACTGGGATTTCTGGCCATCCAAATGAGGACACTAAAAGTGAATCTCTTCTTCAAATTGCTGAGTACACATCATCTTCCCATCGCTGAAACTGCTGAGCTGAGAAGCCAAAACCAACAAACCTGCAGAGCTGCCAGTCACCGGAACCAACAGCTGTAAAGGAAACAAGTATTACATCAATTCCAACACTCCAATACCGAAAATATGTTAATCCCTAATAAAATTATTAATGAATAATGAAGGCTTAGAAAAATTACATCAAAACAGACATGATTTAAAGGACAACTAAAGAATTTAAAGTATTTAGCAGTTCTCTGAGTGGGAGACTTGCAAATCTAACCAGAAAGAGTGTGACTAATTCTAATTTCAGACATTCATATTTTCAATGTTTTTAATAGCTCATTTTCACTCCCACATACAGATGCTGTTCAAGCATCCTTATATATTTAGTAATTCGTAGCAACAAACAATCCCATGGAGTTGCAAGCACACCAGGGTTTAAAGTCACACCCGTGCAACACCTTAGAGCAAATGATGTCAGCCTGCACCTCACGTGGCTTTACTGACACAAGGATTCCATGAACTAAAGCTTTTGTTCAACGAATACATTCCCAAACCTCACTTTATACTTCTTCTTTTTCATTCCCCAAAAATTTTAGTGCGGCTTCCTGAATAAAATAGAAAATCAAGATCTCCCTGCAGGACATGGGGCTGGTTAAAAACCAAATCCCATTTAGAAGTTCCTGAAGAAAAGCTCTGTGCATCCCCACCACTTAGTGAATCCCTAGACCTGCCTGGGAATAATTCCCAGAATCACAGCGGCACTTTGGCCAGTGGTCAAAACCGAATTCAGCCTTCTTTGAATTCAGAGCATGTTCTAATTACTTGATAGCAAAAGACAGATTACATTTCCCAAACTATCTCCAGTAACCTTCTTGCCACTCATCATAGCATTAAAGGCTGACTAGGGGTTCTGTTTTTTAGAAAAATCAGTTTCTGATGGAACCTCCCACCTGAAATCCGTGTGTTTATGTTTCTTGGCAGCTGTCAGCACTGCTGGTTATCTTTACAGGTGCCAGGGTTCACGTTCTCCCGCGTGGCTTTTTAGCTTAGCTGCAAATCTTCAGGTGCAAGAAAGCAAAGCCACCCCTGCTGGCTGAGCTCACAATTGTATATTCACAGAAGGATGGATGGCTACACCAAGGCAGGTTATCAGCTCCCAGAGGATTAAAAACAAACCAGGCTGGCATTTTTGAGGAACTCCTCACGACCTGGTGGTGCCCTTCTGGACCCTGGCTGTAGTACAGCTCCTCTGTGGGGTTTCTCTGGTGAAGCAAAGCTGCTCCTCCTCTTGGCACACCTTCCCCTCATCCCATCACAGGGAAAGTGTCTCCTGAAGCTCCCAGACACTGATAACAAGGAGCTGCTCCAAGTCACCATCACCTGGAACCAGCAAGTTATTGACAAAGAGCTGGGAAGTGCCCAGAGGGAAACAGTGACCAAGGAGAGCCACCCCTGTGCTCCTTCCTGAGCACCTGCAGAGCTGAAATTAAAAGAATCCCAGCTTCCATTACTCTCTCTTACACAATTCAACTCCACAGAATTTGCATTTTTAACTATATCCACAGTATATCCTATTTTTTTCCCCCTCACCTTTATTTCACCTTTTCTCCACAAAAGAAAACTGAAGCAATCAAGGCAAAGCTGGGCCAGGAGAGCCTCACAACAGCCCCTCCACCCGGATCACAGACTTTCTCGATGTGAGCAGCTGCTGAACAGTGGCTTAGCTGGAAGCCCCAACAGGCACAATTCTTTCCACTACTTTTCCTTATGCTGTTTAACATCGCCCAAATAATATTGACATTTTTAAGCCAAGAAGAATGGGGGGTCTGGGCAGGCATTTTACTATAGGATCAAACATTAACCAGACATAATCCTGTGGCTTCAGAACATCAACCTCTTTCCATCAGCTACCTGAGCAGCAAACACATGTAGCTGTAATCCCTGCCTTACACAATCTAAACCACCAAGGTTAATCTGCTGTCAGCCTCACGTTGGGCATATTGTGGCTGAAATACATCCTGAATGCATAAGAAACACTCTGCAGAAATCTGTGCTGCATATATTGCTGGATCTGAGTTTGTAGACATGTCTTCATGTTAATCTTTTACAGCATGACAAGCACTCTAAAGGACTGAGTGATGCTGCAAGGTAATGAGCAGTACTGACCTGTTGGAGGAACACAGGCAAGCCACCTGCCTCATTCTAAAGAATTATTTAGCAATTATTTTCCAAAATCACAACTGAACCTCTACAAAAAACAAGCAAAAACCCCTCCACAAACAACCAACCAAACAAACAAAACTAAACCACAAAAAAACCCCAACACCACAATAACAATGAAACCAAACAGAACCCAAACAAAAGCAACAAGCAAAGCAAAACAGAAAATCAAACAGCCTTAAATAAGTACAACAGAGAAAATATGTGTTTGGCATGACCAAATCCTCAACTGCTTTCAATTCCTAAATGAATAAACACTGGGGAAAACTGCGGCTGTCCTGTCCAAATTACTATGAAAAAATTTTAAGTGTTGAAAGTGAGCCCTTGCATCAAACAAAATACACAAAATTCTCTCTTCAGCCTGGGCTGGAGGCCACAGAAGTATGGACAGAATGTTTTAATATTTAAATGAAATAAAAAGGCCCAAGTGAATCCCTCCACATCCCATCCTGCATTTCTATTCAACCTGCAGTCATCATATTCCTCATATCAGATATTCCTAAATAACCCCAGCCAGCGACAAAATCAGTAGAATTTATATGGCCTCAAACACTCCAAAAAGTATTATTAAGCATTTGATGCTGATTGCTCTTGGATGCCTTAAAAATTAACTCTCATGGGTGTCAGTGTCTCTGACCACTGTGAGAATTCCCCTGGCTTTATTCTCTTGAATATGTGATATTTCCATAGTGATATGGAAACACTTTCTAGCTGGTCCTGAACTGACTGGAGACTGGAAGTTCTCGTTAACCTGAGTTACTACATGTGTGTAGTCCCCTGCCAATGAGAGCTGCAGGGCAGGGACAATTAGGAACAGGAAGGAGGGAGATGAGCAAATACCTAAAAAACAACTTTTAAAGGGGGCTCAGACAAATGTAAAAAACTGAACAGCCCTGCTTGCAAAATCATTGCTGAGCAAGGTGTGAAATTTAACAATCAGCACAACCTCAGACTCCTCTAAGTGTGCAGGAGTATTCACAACAGAAACTTTGCCAATTCCTTATCCAACCTGAGCAATAGAGCACAAAGTCCCTGTAAACAGAATACAGCTGAAGTCAATTTCTGACAGCTGTGTGTTAATGGTTTCAGAAATCCATTATTATATTTGAATTCATTTGGCTGGTGGCATTGTCACAATCTAAATGTTCACAAACAGACCAGTGAGCAGAGAGAAAATAAAAAGAACTCAGGTTATACCTATTATTCGTCCATGAAGTATGTTCTTGATATTTTGGGGGGCAGTCATCAGCAGAATCAGTCTTTCAGCTGTTCTTTTAAACTCTGTGCTCTCCCTCCAAACCCACAGAAACATTTCTATTACCTCAGAAGTTATTTTTTCCTTTTACCTTAACCAAGTCTTCTGTGCAGGTGCCTGATCTGAATGGACAGCAGCTCCACCTCTTCAGAAGCCTTTACTAGTCCAGGAAAAAGAAATCTGTGGTTACAGAGGAGAGATTTTTCATTGTTGGCTACTAAGACACTGAAAAGCTCCAAACTGTCACCAGAATTACAAACCAGGAGCTTGTGAGTGTGAAAGGCAGCACCAAGGAGGGTGCTCTTTTGAGTTCTGCATTGTGCCTGGCAAAGATCTGATCAGAACTGGGAGCTGATGTTTCAGGCAGGTAACAAAAGTGAAGGTCAGGGCCCAGCACCTGCACCTGTGCTGAGCACCCCTCTGTCAGTGCCCTCTGCAGGCTGCAAACACACAGGGAGGGAGGAAGCCTTGGGCAGCAACAACAGCTAGGGATGGGAGAACAGCTGCTGCTCAAAGATCTCCATTTGGGGTCATTTCAAATCATCACAGCAGCTTTTGAAGGGCCATCGGGATTTAGAGGAAATCAGATCCAACAGAAATCAGGCTGTGCACGTCCCTTGGTGTGTGTTTGGCCTGGAAAAGGTCAGCCCCAGCAGGGATTAATAACCTCTTGAAATCACACCCTGGCCTGATGGAGGCAATGAAGCTGCTGGGAGCAAACAGCTTTTACCAAAGGCTTCTCTACAAATCTTCAGTCCATTGTAAAAGTGCCCACAAAGAACAAGCAAGCGGCTGAGGCAAAGTCACTTGAAGTTTCTGTCAAAGTTAAATGTGCCTTGCAGTATATTGCTGCCATTAAAATGACTAGTTTTTGCTGGCAGTAATTACTGAGATGTCAAAAATCACGTTATGAATTAGTTTGATAGAAAGTCCAGCACACAAGTGAAGGGCAGACTCATCTTGCAGAGCACACGTGCTTACCTGGACACGCCGTGTTTGCACAGCCCCTGCAAGCTTTGGGGCTGGACCTGCCCCAGGTGAAGGGCAGGTTTCCTTCCTAACACCCCCAATCACACCTCCCACAACTCTGATCAAAATGCACTCACCAAGTGAAACAGAAATAAAAGCATCATCTCGATAGCACATTCAGGGACTCAGTGAACCAGAAGTCGGGTCACACACTCCGACCGCAGAATCAATTAACCCATTAGGAGGAATTAAGCATGGGCAGCTTTGCATTTACTGTAGGAAAAACTGGAATTCATAAAAGGAAAACTGACTACAGTTTCTTTTTCCTCAGGACTGAATATCTTCTAAGTTATTGCAACAAGATACAGTGCATTCAAATGTAGGAACTAGCAGAATATCCATTTACTTAAGGTTCTGTGAGCCCAACCTCACTGCAACTTGCTACTGAACTTCCAAGAAGTTGTTACTGAGTTAAAATTTTATATAAGATTTATTCTTTAAAGAGAGAGAAAATTCTAAGTGTTCTTCATTGGCAAAATCAGTTTTGAAATTTTTTAACTGAAATAGTAAACTATCTTGCCAGAAAAGAATACACTTAGGTTTTTTTCTCTGATCATGCAGGATTTGTTTGCAGGCTCCATTCAGGGATGAAGTGAAACCTGTCTGAGTGAAGGGGATGGAGGAGCATTTAACAGGGCAGACAGAGATGCCCTCCTCTCTCCTACCTGCAGGAGCTCTCTGGCAGCTCCAGCAACAGCTCTGCCACCCTGCTGCTCTCACTGGGCACCCTGGCTGACAGCCACCAAATCCTGAGGTGCAAATTTTCATCAGTGAGAGAAGAGCCAGCTCAGCTGTAGAAGTAAATTCATTTTCCCAGCATCTTTTCTACATCTCTGTTGTAATCTCTGGAGAATATTAGTAATCCATAACAATTACGCGGCACTTTTGAGTTTTAGATCTCAATGCTCTTCATAAGAAGTAGAAAATATCCTCTTCCCAAGGTACAGAAAAGAAGTGATTAAAGGACACTCAGTGGCTGTTTCAGGTGAATAATCCAGGCATACTGAGTTGCAACCAAGTTCCTTTTACCGTCATGTTTGTTAATACATTTCAGGCAGTGATATCTGGATGGGATAAAACTTTTGCAGTTATGCACAATTTAACAAATAGCCAGTGCAGAGGCTGAGTATTCCATTGACAGAATAAATGTTAGTCAAATTCTACTGAGGTTTTTTTTAATTGCATAAAACCACATTTTTGCACAACAGAACAGAATGAGTGCTCATGGATACCTGTAAAATTTTTTTTTTAAAGCAACTAATAAGCTTTCCACTGATTGTGGTATTATGCTGAAACTTTGACCCCCAAATATTTAGCAGACATGATCAGACAGGACTATAGCTGCCCATTAGAGCCTTGTATCTCCTTTGCATGGTGCCTGCAAAACACCAACCATTGTCCCTATGGACTCAGCCTTTACCTATGTAAGAGATTAAAAAAAAAAAAACCAACCCACCCCAACACCCAGCACAACAAACCTCATTGATTTCACAAGATGTGACTGCCAAGAAAAATGGCTTTCATCACACTTCATAATAAATTTATCTAAAAAGTAATTTGTTTAAAGTATTGCCTCAGAAAGCTCCCCTGAGACATGCCATCTTGATGGCACTCTTTTCATTATTCAAATATAATGAAGTGATTCTGCATGGTTATGCTGGACTATAAATCACTGCTGTAAAAAAAAGGCATGTTCAGCATGTTAACAGACCAAAGATCAGATTCTGAAGAGTGTTTTATTATTGCATATGCACTTTATCTCTTGCACATACACAGCAGATAGCAACTCTCAGTACTTTCCCAAATTCCATCATTATTAAATTTGGAAGCTGACAGGGGAGGAAGACTTTAAGCAGAGACTTATTTTGCAGTTCCTGTCCAATGCTGCTGCAAACTATTTAACCTCCTGGAGCCTCACAGACCCACACCACAATGCTGGAGAAAGTCAGTAAAAAAGCAGAATACTTGTTAGGAGTATTTATTGCAACCAACTTCTGGTTAACAAGCAGAATTAAACACATGTTAGAGGCTGCATCTAGTTGACACTGAAAAATCAGCTAATATGAACATTCACTTTAAGAAAAGAGAGAAAGGAGTCAAAAAGGCCTTGTCTTCTTTCCAGAACTGCTGGGAATTATTTTTTAGAATTAATTTATACTCCATCTTATATCTGAGTAAATGTCAAATACTTCTCTAAGGTTGCAAACTAAACCCCTATGGCAATGTTTCACACAGTAGATTACCCAGAGTGAAAATCATTGTAGATTTATAGGATAATTTTAAAAATTTACTTCTGGTCATGCTTCACAGCAGTGTTTGAGTTTTCAATGATTTAAGAAACACTCGACAAGCAGGATTCCCTTTGTCAGTGCCTCCCACACAGGAGGAACACTGCATTACTTCAAACAGATGAAAAACTAATTAAAATGATAACCTCCTATTACAAGGCAAGCTAAGATGTAAGCGCCAGGCAGAGAGGAGCAGTCCTTCATGTCTGCATAGAGCCCAGCCAGCGCTGTGCTTGCTCTTCCCTGGTCATTCCTCCCTGGAAATTGGTGCTGCTGTTGAACAGTCTGGCCAAGCCCCTTCTAACCTCAAGTAACTCTGGGGCTGCTGTTTCACCTTGAAGCCTCTGACCTCGTGTAACTGCGTTTTTGGGAGACTGGGGTAACATGTAAAGTGCTACAAACAAACAGGATCAGTGGAGTGCAATCAGTTGATGGGAAATACCCTGAGTAAGGACTGCTGCTGTACTTCACTTCTGCGTGGAAAAGTGGAGATCGGTAAGAACAGATAAAAAGAAAGTTTTAAAGACTGCATCATGGTTAATAATGGCTTTCTTTTATCAATTATGCAGTTTTGCTTTCTTGTATTTCTACTGCCTTTTTTTCCATGTGTATTGAATGTTCACTCAGATCTTAAAAAACCAAGCCAGAATACACAAAGAACATGAGCACCATGAGAGACAGACCTAAGATACAATTGGTATAAAATAAAATAAAGTATTTCAAGGCTTCATTTCATTTCAGCTTCGAATCATTTCAATATTAAGGATAGGAATCATGAGTAACTGTGGTGGAATGACATTTAACCTGCTTAGTAGGAAAGCTTCAAAGATGAATGATACTGATAGTGGAAATCACAAAATGTTAGTGCACTTAACTCTACCAGACTTCCTAAAAATGAGAGATCTGCAGAGTTACAGACAATCTCAAGACCAGGAGATGTGATTAAACCTTAACAGTAATTGCAGCACTGCTTAGAGTTAATGGTAGAGTTAACTGAAAAGCTAAAAAAAGCAGTTAATGTGAAAGCTGAGTTTCCTATTGTATGAGAAACTGCCAAACTCAACAACTTTTGCAAAATTCTAAATAAGAGTCCTGTCAATGTTAATTTGCTTTGTTAACCTGGCAAGGTTTTTGCACAATATATAAACAACTGGTTTGTAATCTACCAAAATATTGATGTTGGTTGAAGTTTTGTGAGGAAAAAAAAAGGGGGGAGGGGGGGGGAACTCATCCAAAACACCCAGATTGCTGTTGTTAAATGTACAGAACTAACAAAAAATGCCAATGTCACT
>VWZN01000932.1:138551-201806 GCA_013396955.1 Regulus satrapa
AAAAAAAAAAAAGAAAAAAACAAAAAAAAACCAAAAAAACATCCCAGAAGAAAATAGGGCAGGGCATATCAGGACACATTGTTCTCTCAAGAAAACTTATTCATATACACTATATTATCTTAGCAGCATCTCTGAATAATTCCTCAAAATTTCAGTCCTTACAGGTTTCAGCCTGGACAGAATCTCCATGTTTACACTGGAAACAAAAAGACATGCTCCAGGAATTGGGGAAAAGCATGGAGCAGGAAAACCCCTAACCCATTCCCAGTGCTTGGTTTCAAACCCATTTTATCCCTTATTCAGATACAATCCTTCCAATTGCTTGATGTTTCTTAGAAAATTATTTAGGTTGAAATGTTTTTTTAGGAGAAGATCAGTAGCTTGAAGAACAAAATGAGGAAAGTACAGAGGGTTGTTTTCTTTTAATGCTCAACAGAGAACTCCTGCTTGTAGGCAAAAGGGCATCTGTATCTCCAGGTTGGGCATTTCTAAATCACAGTCCTAGCAACGTCCATCTCCAGACCCCCTGCAGCAGACTGTGAGCACCCAAGTCCTCAAAGGACGGCACAAGGGATCACAGTGGATCCCTTCAGAGGGACAAGAAACTCTGGCACTCTGTTCTGCCACAGAAAAAAGGGTTGGTTACAAATTTGGCTAATGTCATCTCTTGATTCCTACGCACCACTTCACTCTGCTCAGTTTCACCCTCGCTCTTAACATTCGCACCTATCTTGAAGTGCAGATGATGATTTAAACCTTAAATGCTATTTACAATGCCTGTCCCACCGCGTAAGGCAGTGAGAGAACAATTAAAAAGGAGAAGTGAGCGTGAAGGGCGATGTGGCACTCGCATCTCTGCAGCAAAAGCTGATTGAAACATATTAATTTAGGCAAGCTGCTTATTCTTGCAGTGATCAGTCAAATTCATTCACGCTCTAAAACACCAGTCATTAACCACATCGACCACGTAGCAAAAGAAGTGAACATGGTATCTAATGGAAATCACCAAGCAGGGCTTTCGGGAGCTTTTTTTTATACCAATGAAAATTCCACAGGTTTCCAAAGAGCTTTTAATGGCTTTTAGAAATTAGACACTAAATTACTAGCTGCTATAATTGCACTTACACAAAAATATGCATGGAAAAAGCAGATTGTAAGTATATTTTCTGGATAGCTGAACACTTATTGTTCGTGAACTGAGAGAAAGCTCCCTCCAAATCCAGAATTGCCAACTATGCTTATGGTGTTACATACCAAAGAATAGCAAAAAATTTCTGCAGCAATGACGGAAAATGAGATAGGACATTTTAAGGATTTTATAATGAAGCCATATTACAAGCTGTTCCAAGCTCCAGTTTACTGTCAAACTGAAGTTGGGGGGAAAAATTTATATCAGGCTTCAAGTTTCCAGGCAACCGTTTTTAATAGAAAAAACCCACACCAGAGACTGCAAACAACACAAGACAAAATTATAAGGCAGGGAATATGAGTGAGATGGAAAATATTTCTACATGTTAGACTCTTGTATGTGAAAATTGTTGGATATTTCAATTGATTTTTTTCTTTAGAGTCGCACATGGAATTAGCCCAGACTACCCAAAAGACAAGTCAAGGTTTCTGTTTTCAAGTACAAAAGATCAGACTATTTTATGTGTAACTCAAGATAAGGAGAAGATATAAAGAACATAACAATGAGCCAAAACTGTAAAGTAAAACTCTGAGATTGAGTCATATGATAGTTCATTTCCTTGCCTTTTTTCTCTCTTTCACATTCCCCTTCAAAAGAAAACTACAGTTAATTTGTCTCAGCCAGCAGAATAGGCAGAGGTAAAAAAGTCAAATCTGGATCCTGATTCAACTTTTGGATTCAAACACTTTTTGAAGACTATTTCAACCCTTGCAGCAATCCACAAAATTGACAGATCAACCTTATTCTGAAATATTTCATTTAAATTTAGTAGTTTCTACTGTGTTTGCTTTCCCAGAAAAAACAAAAAAAGATCAGATTTGTAATGAACTGAGAACAACATGTGTGTAGTCAGCACATCTTTATCCATAAAACTGACATCACACAGGTGAGAGACTGGTTCTGACTTCAGCAAATGTAGCTAATAAAAGAAAATGTAAAAGTCTCCTCACCGAGGAGTTCTCCCTTTTCACCAAATATGTACAGTTTTCCTTCTCCCAGCCCTTCTGCCAGGGCTGGGGATTGCTCTCACAGCCCAGCAGTTTCATCCTGCTCTGTCACTCCTGGATTGCCGTGCACATCCATGGAATTCTAGAAGAACTAATTTAGATGGTGACCAACCCTGTGTCAGGTTTGCCAGGTTAGAAAACCCAGCAGAAGGAAGCCTGGCAAGGTGCATCCGTGTGGAGACGTGCGAGGGCTCCCCAGAGACCTTCCCTGTTCCTTACCCTAGCACCATTTGGAAATGCTCTACTCTGGAGCCACTCTGTGCCAATGGACAGACTCCCCAACCCAAGAGGCTCCTCTCAGGCTCAAATGCTTTTCCAGTTTGCAGGTTTGAGGGTGTTTATAAGTTTGGGAGGGATCCTTTACAGAGCTCAGTAATGTAAAGCAGTCTTTGTGAAAGATGAAAGATTTAATTGCCAGAAAGAACAAAGGTAACGATTCAGTTCAAACATCCCAGATTTATACAGCTTTCTGAACTGTAATCTTTCAACAAATGAAACATCTTTCCATATAATCCTTCACACAAAACTTTAAACCCTTCATCATTTCTCTTTTCTTGCTGGAGTTCAGTGGTATCAGTTGAATGAAAAGAGCACAGAAAATGGCTAAAGTACTGAATGGTACCTGAAGACTTACGGAAAGTGATACAAATACTAATAAAAAAGTACAGCTTGCTATTCACCTTCAAATCCTTTAGCTGACATGCTCTGAAAGGCAGTCACTCTTAAAAGCCATATATAATTTAATGCAAAGTCTAGGTTAAAAGGAGGAAGAAAATTGCACAAATTTAGCAGAAATAATGTTGAACCTGAAACTGGTTTTCCTTGCAACTTATTTCCTGTTCTTATAACTGTCAACTGCAGCATTGCTGATTAAATAAAAATATAGAAATGCTGCAAAACAAATAACTCCTGCAAGATAATTTGGGGCTTTTGTATGCAAAATACAAAACATGTAACAAATACAAAACATGAAATGACTGTAGACCTAAACACATACATGGGTCAGTTTTACTGATGAGGTACAAACCAGCAAAGCTCAGCCATCACTACTGCCCACGTTTGCCTTCTTACTCAGGGATCTCCTTTGGTCCAGATGAACAACATAGAAAAAAGCCCCTGTGTTTAATGTACAGGGTTTCATGGTACTCTAAATCTCATGGAGAGGTGCTGTGACCAGAAATCCCAGCTATACTGAAAGAAGAGTATGTGCTTCTGCCAGAATTTTCTTCTCTGCAAGCCAAGAATTTTCAATTACAAAAGTTTTCTCAGAAAGCTCCTGAAATTGTGTTGACTTAAGATGAATATAATTTATTTCTATTCAAGTAATAAATTATATATTTCTCTTGGTTCAACCTGACTAACATGGAATAAATTGAGAATTAATCTGATTCCTGATCTGATTCTAAAGTCATCATGAGGAGTTCTCTGGGTTTCTGTAAACAGGTTGTAAGAAGGGATTGAGAACTTTCAGCCTGAGGATCAGTTAGCATTTCTCTGGGGAGATTAATTCCTGATTGCAGCATAACTGGGCTACACAGCACCGCTGGTGCTTAAAATGTTCAGCCAGTGCTGCAGAATCCAAAAAACACAGTGTCAGAGCCAAAGAGGTAAAACGAGAAGCAGCAAAGAACTTGCTCCTCACCTGTTTCACTTGCTCTGCAGCACAGGAGCACACAGAAGTTCGGGCAGAGAACCTCCTCAGTCCCAGCATCTTCTGTGCTGTACAAACAGATCTACAGTCTCACTTGGCAAGAACGTCAGCAGTAAGATGGTCAATTGACTTTTCTGAAACACAAAATATGAGGGACACACATTTTAAGCATTTAATTGACCAGAGGTGCAGAGAAAATGTCTACTGAAGGTTTCTTCACCATCTCAGGAAGGCAAACTTCCCCATCCTGCCTTTTGGGAGAAGAGCAGGGATTTTAGCAGGCCTTGCCCTCGGCTCTCAGGGTACCTGTCTGACATCAAACACCACTGCAAGGAGCACACGGGCTTTTACCCTTAGGTATTAAACAAGGCCTAGACAGGAAACTTTCTCAGCCATATTTTAAACAATAAACTACTCCATTGCTTCCTCTTGGAGACTTACTAAACATTTACCATGACTTTCCTAGGAAGTTACCCCTTTTTTGTTTGTTTTTAACAGAAAGCCACTTCCACCCAGGCAGCATAATTGAGTCTATGATCCCTTAACCCAGAGATATTTCCCCCTGCTCTTCTGAATTAGGGTTTATCTGAAAACAAGCAAGAGCAATTCTTCTCTATTACAGTCAAAACAGTTGCAAGTGGAAAAAAAAACATCAGTAACAACTCCTAAGTAACTCCTAATGCTTCCTTTTTACCTTTGCTAAAGTCACAACATAAGAGTTACTGCAAATATTTTAAAAAATAAAGAAACAGCAGTAGAATATCAACCCACACAGCTCAGCATAAGTGCCTTTATTGCAAAATTTTCTCATTTTTTCACACAAAGTTCTGCTGTTTGTTGGATGAATGCTAGAGCAAGGTTTTCTTCTACACATTTAAAGAGAAAACTCAAATTTAAAAAAAAATATTTTTGCCTTTTTTTAGTCCCATTCCTATCAGACTGAAGGTAATGCCGCCACCTACCACAGAATACAGCACCAAACAACTTACAGCCCTTGCTGGTTTTGAGCTACTTCCCACATGAGAAACAACCGATTTTGAAGCACAGGCACACTCAAGACATACACATTAAAAATGAAAAAGTAATTTCTTATCTGTATAAATTATCCCTCAGCTCTGTAGAAGGTGGAATGCAAGCTAAGTTTATTAACAAAAGAAAGGCCCCTTGAGACAGGACTCCCTGAATTGATTGCTGAGTACTGTCAAAAATATTATGATACACAATCCAGACACTAAATTTCCACTGTTAAGATTTTTTTTTTCCCCCCTTGGATAGAGCATTTCTTGACACAGTGGGCAAGAGAATTCACTGCTTTTAGGAAGGTACCACAATCAATTGCACAGTAAGGAAATGTCCTTTCCACTGTGCTCCTCACTGGGCAGTAGAGATGCTGCTTTACAGCCTACCTGTATTTGTCGTTTGGTTTCTTAACTATTCTTCAGATTTCTCTCCTCTCTTCCCTTCCTTTGGAATATTAAAGTTATGGAGATCATCACCTTCATATAAAATTGCTTCTACACTAGTCTTGGATAATAAGAAAGAATCCTAGAGCATTTTAGGTCAGAGATATTACATGTTATATCAATTTCCCAGAAAATTTCACTATTCTCTGTAGCATTAGCACAGGCAGGTCGGTCCGCAGTGAAGAGCAGAGGCAGCTACACAAATTTGATAACTGCAGCTAAGGCACAACCCTTAAAAAATGGCATCTTTGCCATTTTTGTGTCCTGGTGGACACGTCCCAAGGTCAGCCTTCACTCCTAACAGTTCCATCCATCAAAAATAACAGGTTGCAGATTGAATCAACTGATGAGAGGCCAGAGTGCAGATGCAAAGTAATGGCACTCCCACATCAAGGTTACAGCTTCTGGCACAGCAGGCCAAAGCCAATAACATGTGAGCTGTAAGAACCATTCCACGGACTCCATCATAAGAAACATACAAAAATATGCAGAAAAACTGAAAGCTGCTCTTATTTCCTGGGGTACAGGTACTGTGGTAGCAGACACAGCTTCCAGGAAGTTGGGCTCACCTATAAATAACTGAGGTAGTAGAAAAGTCTGAGTGAAAAAAAAACTCTTTGACAAAATTCTGAGTCTTCCAGACTTGCAGGAATTTTGAGAGCAGGGAAATGAAACACTTCACTTTGATATTGTACTTTTAAGATGGGCAGATAGCGATCACAGAACAAATCTGTGCATGGAAATGGGCACAATGATGCAAGTGCAGCAACTGCCCTTCCTTCCCAGGCCAGAGTGCTATGGGTGGAATACAGGCACAAGATGAACTTGACGTAAAGGTTTGACAACAACAGCAGCTGGAAATGAACCTGACCAAGGGACAAGGGGCATTCCTAAGACCTTTCCTTCATATCTCATTCACATTGACCTTTGGGGCTCGCATTTCTTTTGGGACAGGGAGGTTTTAGCACAGCAGGCAAAGGGGAAACTCCATGGGCTATCCCAGGACACAGCACACAATCCCCCTGGAAAGCCAGGTAAGGAACATGCAGTAGCAATAATCTCTGGCTTTTCTAGAGACTACATAAATCTGAAAACTATGAAAAGTGTAACTCTGTATAAATAGCTCCTGTGGTTCAAGCAAGGCTTAAGATGTTGCTACATCTCTGAGGAGCATCTGGAAGAAAAGAAAGTGCTGTATTCATTCTCTCTGACAATCCCCCCTATCACTAACTCCACTGACTGAATCAGTTGGCCCATTTTTAACTGGCCTTTCATCTTTACCATTAATAAAGCTGGTAAGTCTACTTAACACTCCGTAAGTCCTTGTAAATGCTTCTTTTTGGTGCCTATTCATGCTTAAAACCTGCTGCCTGATAGAGCCAAATTGGAGAGCCTTGTGTTTCTTTTCCTTTGTGTGCTTCAAAGAGCAGAGGAGCTGTTTATATACATCAGGACAAAGCATCAATAAGTAATCAGCAAACACCTTAGGAACTGCAGCTGTTTCACAGCTGAGCATCTCTAAAAACATTACCTGAAATTGCTGTTAGACCCTGCTTCAGGCGCATTTTAGGAGAGTTGTTAATACAGAAAACTTTTGCATGAGTTGCTCACAGGAGTCTCTCCAGCCCGAGGTGCAGCTGCATCCTCTCCTGCCCTAGGCTGTAGTTTCATAAACACATTCTGGTAAAAACACATCTGGAGAGATGCACTGTGATATGAAATTCAGGCTTGTACTCAACTGCAAGCATTAATTTCAAGTAGGTCACATCCAACTGAGCAGAGCTGCTGCCACCAATGTGAGCTCAGCATTTTTGAGGATGAAGCTGAGACTGTAACTAAAAAGATATTTGTTTTAAAAGGAAGACAACTAATTAGCAGTACATTGCTCTAAAGACCGCATCCAATATTTGCAATAAACACTTGAAATTTTTAGCCCAAATTGAGGAATTACTTAAATTTAAATAAAGGTTGCTTCTTCAATCTTTTCATGCCTACGTTAGGCCCCATTCAAAACCCCTTCTTCTGTACCAACAGGATAAAATTTAACTCCAAGATTTCAATATTATTCCATGAGCTGAATACTGGGGACCCCAGGGAAAAGACAAAAAAACCCCCAGCATTTCCTGCTCCCTTTTAAGACCTATATTAAATCCTTTGTCATAAGTATCTGGGAATTGGAAGTGGGTGGGATAATGACATGAGTAGCCAAGGAAGTGGGTCAGTACCACAGATGGAAAAGGCCAGACACATCATAACCTAAGCCTCGCTTTGCTTTGTAATTCAAGCAGCCTGCAACCACAAACAAATCAATCTAGTTTTAAAAGGAGACAACCATCCATGCAAAAAGTAAATCTGGAGTGTTCAGAGAAGAGAGATTTATCACACAGCCTGCGCTTAACTGATTAGTCCTTCCCACAGCAGGAAACCTTTCCATGCTGGCTCACAAAGAGAGCCTCGTCTCCTTTACAACATCAGTGCCATCAGAAGAGACACTTCAACCGATGGAGATTTTGCTTCTCCTTGCAGGGGTAGCCCAAGAGCCTTGACACAACACTCTTATTGCTGCCATTGTGTCGTGTTCCCAGTGCAGAACAGCAGCAGCCAACGGGGAAGCAGCTGGTCCTGAAGCAGCACCTCAGAGCAAAACTACAGACAAGTCCTGGGAGAACAGGAAAGCTTCAAGTGACTCCTCCAAATCCTCCTGAGGTCAAAGAATAAAGAACTTACAGACAGTTCCTTTGTCTGGGGAAGGCAAAGTTTCTTTCTGTTGCTGTGGTTTAGAAGTCAGTCCATTTGTCTCTGCTGGGGTCTGCATGAGGGTCTGTGAAGATCTGCCATGGTGTGCCTCACACAACAGCCTTACTGGGACATGAGAAATCTCACACTGGCTGCCTCAGAACGTTTACCAAGTTCATTATTTCCTGTATTTTGTTATTTAAACCATCCCTTATTAGCTGCAAGAAGCATATGGGACCCTGCTATAATGAAGCTACTCAATATTTTTAGCTGTTTAATATTGGATCAGCACATCATCTGGAGCAATCACCCTTCACATTTCACTTTAATTGGGCTGTCTGGAACAGAAGGGTTGAGAAAGGCACACATGTTCCATTTCCAAGCAGTATGTTCAACTGGCTCATGAAAGGTTAAAATCAGGAATAAGAAAATGGCTTTATTCCCCCAGGAGTAATGCCAGTTGATCAGTTTAAACACAGATGTTTTAAACTCCACATCCAATAAAGGGTATACCAAGGCTCCAGAGATTTGCACAAACAGGGAAATTCCTTCCCTTCAAAGTAGACTCTCAATATAATGTCTTCTACTATGCAAATATCTGACCAAGAAATCATAAAAGCCAAAGCAGTGGGTGGTCTGCTTGGATGACAACACTGATATGTTTCTAGTTGATGTCAATATGTGATTTGTTACTGATAAAGAGCACTCAATATTCTCAAAATGCAAATGTTTACAGAGCCAGGCAATCAACTGATCAGTCCCACAGAGGCTGAAAGATTAATGGATGTGTATTCTTAACCAGGCTTCTGAGCGGCTCAGGGGGAATTAGGACTCACTGCAGCACCCAACTCTCACACATCGCCCAGAAAAACCAAGGTCAAACATTTTTTTCAATCACATAACTTGAAAGCAGATTTCTCCCTTGAAGAGGTTATCACAGCAGTAAAAACCACTACAGAACATTGAGGGAATATTTGTGTGAGAATAAATAGCACTCCAAAAATTTACAAGTTAAATTTCCTTGAACCAATTTCCTAGTTTAGTGGTGGGCAGCTCTGCAGGGCTCTGTTACCCACCCAAACCACCGCAGTGCTGAGAGTGCTTCTGGGTACGTGATTACAGGGCACATCCCCCTCCCTGGCCACTTACAAACTCTCAAAGTCTGCTCATGTCTCCTCCTTCATTTTCAGACTATTTGGGAATCATTTTCAGCCTTCAGTGGTAAGTAAGGAGATTTTTGGTGTGAAATGACAGAGCACGTCCTAGAGATTCATCTTGGTAAGCAGGCAACCTTGGATTCATTCTCAAGAACTGATAACTTTTACTCAGGTACTTCCCAACTTGTTATTAAATTCCTAAATAACATTCATATTTGATAACATTTTAAAGCCAGGTCCTTGGAGAATTTGACAGGCTGCCTAAGATATCCCCACAAAAAGTTCCTCATTCTCCTGTACTGTGAAAAACTGTGTTTGCAGGCAAGGAGTTTATTTAATGAAGAGACAGAAAGAGAAGAAAAGGAAAATTTAATTGAGATTAGATGTTATACCCTAACTTAGCAAAGTGAAGATGGAAACAGATAAATTAGTCTTGAAAAAGCATTTTTTGATAAACAGCTAAAGCTGGTATGAATAGTTAATATTATTTTCCTTCAATTATATCTGCACTCCTTTTTTTGTATCTCAGCCACAGTTCTCAGGGATTTGATGCTAGAAAGCCTGAAAGAGTAAATGCCATCAGTGAGCTGTATCAGGCTCCAAACACACAACCCTATGGTTCTGCCAGGGTGATGTGACAGCACACAGCATGTGGAGCAACTGCAGGACAGGGAGAGGGGACAGCTCTAATTGTGAGGATCAGCACAACCAGCTCTTTCTAATCTATGAGCGTTCCTGAATGCAGAAGCTTTGGCATCATTACTAACTAGATATGCAGTCAAGGATGAACAAGGCTGTAGTGACAGTCCTGGGCACTTAGAAACCACGACAAGTTTCATCACAACACGGGCAAGATCTTCATTCACCCTGTGACTGGAGCTGGCAGACATTGCGTAGTGTCTCAAATATTTGTCATTTAGCCACAGGTTATGCTTCTCCAAGTCTCACTGAGCCCCACAGACTGGGAAGACAGAGGGTGTGCCACCTTCCAGGGGCACGAGGCTGCAGGGAAGATCCTGCTCAGCCAGAGCTGAGCACCTCCCAGCACAGGGCGGGCAGCCCTCGGGTAGGAAACCAAAAGCCACTCAGCCAAGCTTCATGGGCGACAAAAGAAGTTTTCCAAGGGCAGACAGGACTGTTCCAGCTTTCCTCCAGCAATCAAGGTGAGAAGTGAAGAACCAGCACACGTGGGTTTTGCTGAGGCAGCAGTTTACACAGCTGTAGTTTACACTGTGCCCCACGGGGATTTGTAGCAAATCACCCATAATCCTGCCATCATCTCCCTATTAATGTGAGGGTTAAGAGAACCCACAAGGTGAGAAGCTGAATGTGTTCCCTCCACCCAGACAGGGGCTGCCTCAGCTCAGGACAGTGGGACAGTACAACCTTCTAAAAAAGGCAACTCCACAAAGTAATCCCTGGGGGGAAAAAAGTAGCAGTGCTGGTCACCAGAGCTACTCACCTCTGCCCACCCTGAGCTAACCAAGCCTAAACACTGCACTGAATGCCCCAGACAGGTCAGAAACGTGGTTTTGGTTTTGCTGAATTGACTTTAACTTTATTTCCCAAGAAAATAACGTTAATTATGGGGCCTGTATGCTCAGCATCATTTTTCATCCCAAAACTACTTTCTGATTACATACATGAATTAATACCCCTAAGGCATAGTGACAAAAGGCAGCCTTTTGAAAATGCTAAGTACTTTTCACTTGTGTCATTTAGGTTTGCATTTGACACCAAACTAAGAACAAAACATAGTTTGACAAGGTCAGATGAAGGTACTGAGCACAGAAGTTTGTAAGAGAAATTTGGGCATGGCAACAAAACTCTGCAGATGTTCTAGAAAGGCATCCCTGCAAGAACCTTCCAATGCCCTGCTTAGTACTCAATAAAACCTATTAGGACAATCACTTTGACTTCTAATATGCTTTGCCTCGTACATCACCGGGTCATTATTCTTTGTGAATATGTTGTCAGTATTTAATTTAACTAAGTTTGTATCCATGGCAATAGCTAGGAACAAGCTAAAGAAAAGGGAATGTAGTCATAGTCTAGCAGCTCAGTGACAAAAAAATAGAGAAGCCCACTAATGAAGTGAGAAGAGGTGAACAGGAGCGAGGAGAATGCCAACAAAGGAGAGGGGAGTTGTAATTGCAGTTGTGAGGGAGGACAGAGAAATGCGGGAAACAGCCAAGCTCCAGTTAGACTTTAGACTGTAATTTGGCAAATCTTGTCTTTTTACCACTCCTAACACTTGGCAGTTGCTTCCAGTGTTTCAGTAAATACAAACAAGCTTGCAGGGAGGTGCTGTCTAATTCCTTGCCACATTAGGTCTGTCAGAGAGAAGTGCTCATCTACATGAATGTCCTGTGCTGCTTTATCTTGCACAAAACAGCAAAGTAACACAACCCTCACCTCCCAAGCAAATTCACTTACAAGGGGCTTAAAAGGTTTCAGACCTTCCTTAAAGGACAACGCAGTTGTCAAGAAGGTAATGAGGCCCACATTAAAAACGGTGCCACTTGCTGGAAATGTCTGACAGCAGAATAAAACTGTGACTACCTTTACTATGCAAATGACTTCCCATAAGCAGCTCTAGACAAAATCCCAGTTTATGAATCTACACAACCCTGATGCTGATCATTAGAGAAAACTATATACCCCCATTAGTAAACCACCAAGAACGAGCTTTAATGAAATTCACCCAAACTAGAAACCTATCTTGAGATATTTTCTAAAATTGCCACAGGCTATAGAGGTTAATGAAGCACAAAACATACAAGCATCTTCTAGTTTCAGGTTTCATTACAAAAGAAGCTCTTATACCCAGGTTTTAGGGCAGAAAGAGTACCTCAAGCTGTTACTAAATCAGCCAGCTCAGTATTAGAGATTATAATCACATCTCACTCTAACAGTACTTTATGCCTTCCAGGTTTTAATTCTGAGAGACTGAGTTAAAAGAGATTAATCCCAGCACAAGATACACTATCATATTCTTATGCATTTTTCTCAGGTACAGACTGCAGTTTTCAATATACAAATTGCCAGCTACTTATCTCCCTTCCTGGATAAAATTAGTTAATTGTTTCTTTCATAAGGCAATAAATGCACTCTAGTAACAAAAAGTGTCAAATCCGCAATGGACATGAAAGCAACTGAATTCAGTCTGTTTAGAAACCTGTACAGTTAAAATTCCTTCTGCATGACTGCTCTTTAAACAATACATCTGAAATCAGCTAAGCAAAACCACAGAAGATCTTGTAAACTAAGCATCTTTGTCTGCAGTAAGATATTGTTGCACTAATTTGAGTAACACGATTTTGAAATCTCTTTACCAACTAAACACAATTCTCTTCCATGCATAAGGCTGCACACATCACCTCACATCTTCCTTAAAGAAGTGGCTAAAGCTCTTACTTTCAAGAATTATCAAGAACAGAAAACATCTGTTGCCCCCAAACATTTGATGGACTGGAGAATGAGGAAAGATTCATTCACAGTGGCAGCTGAACATATGTGTGTTACCATTATACACATTATTAGTTTAGTTTCATATTTTACTACTTTTGCCACAATAGACAAACTTGATTTTGGCATGTAAACAGAAGGACTATCTCAGAACTGCAGGAACAATTTTGTGAGAAGCTGAAAAATGGTTTGGACAAGATCTTTGTTCTTGTAGCACACAGTAATGTAAGACTACAGATACATGGGCTAAAAGGTGGGCTAAAGCTTCTTCAGTTTAGGAGTTCTTCCAACACCACATTCCTCTTCCTTATTTCCACAGTGTACTTAAAGCCATTAAATACAGTCCTGTGGCCTCTGAAACATGCAATTACTGAGATAAAATATGAAAACCTCTATTTGTCTTTCTGTGTTACCAGCTTTGAGGCTGCCAAAAGGAGAGTGCACTGTGCTGTGTTCTCTTGGGCTTTGTCAGAAAGATTTTAATTGTCCAAACCAACCAGAGCAGATACACCAAAATATGCACTGCTCCACCAGCTACTTGTAAGATTTTTGAGGTCACAACAAGAGAAGGGAAAGGATAAAATTCACCCATAACTCCAAGGGCAGAAAGGAGGCAAATTCCATGCTGCTGCAATTGGCTGGAATTCCTCTTACAGGCCATTACAAATAAAAAATAAAAAATTTAAAAAAAAAAAAAAAAAAAAACACAAAAAAAATCAACAAAGCCACAATGACTCCAACACCCACAGGACAACTTCCTAAAAAAGAATTCAGAATACCATTTAGGAGTAATCCCCTCCACAGCTTTTCCTGACTCTGAGGTTGGTTCACAGCCAGTTGGGCCTTCAGAGAATCAAGCAGAAATCAAAATGTCCTGTGATTCTCTCTGGAATTTTTGGGGTCATGTACACTTTTTCAATATTCAGCCTAGATCAGTCAGAAAGACTATCTTACCCTATTTTCATTCAAGGAGAAACATTCAGTTTGCTTATGCCTTAATTCTTTGCAGTGCCCTGAGCTTCCACACTTAGCAGAATTAGTTCTACTGAATGAATTCATCAGTTCTAGCAAAAGCTAAATTGTTAAAAAAAGATATTCTCTCACTTTTCCAAATTATTACTAAACTTGGGATTGCAAACTGAAAGAATGGATGCTAGCTTTCCTTTTCTGCCTATTCATAGGAACAAATACAGCCCAAATACATCCCTTTCCCTGAGGGAATCCTGATCCCCTGATCAGAATACTGCCACACTATCACTCATGTTGCAAATCAGGCAAGAAGGTTTTTCCCCCTAGATTCCTAGTAAATCTTTGATCTTTCAGCTTTATCAGCCTTCTCTTATCTCAGATGCTTGGCAGAATGTTGAGCAGCTCCTCTATCCAGTAAAGTTGTTGTCCAATAGCAATCTTTTTTATGCAAGTACAACTTTAGCCTTTCTTTTTACCTCATATAAATAGAAAATAATGGTGTTTGGTTTATATATCTAATATACACACACATAGATAAAAGAATTCCTATTGTGTGTGTCTCCTGGCTGAATTCCACTTTGAGCATTTCTGCCTCACTGGAAGTGGGCAATTTTAAATGTAATAGCCAGCATCTCTGACAGTTAATTTAAACCTGAGTATATTTTCCTTGGGGTTTGATAAGTATTTGATATAAGTGCTTCTATGCCCCATGACAAAACAGAAGGAAGAGTACATGAGTGCTGTGAAGTAAAATGGCTCATGGAATACCTCCCAAGAAGTTTTGTAAAATGTTCCTTTTGGAAGCAGGGCCATGTTAAAGACTATAAAGAGAATAAAACAAAAGGCTCAAGTCACACTTTAGCCAAGCAGGGAGGTCAGAGAGGTTCCAGGATGAACTCAGAGCCAGCCATCAGCATGGCCAGGGACTGGCAGTGACTCACCAGAAGGGAGAAGGAGGGCTCAAGGAACAGGATGACGAGCGTTGTATCTCAAACAACAAGTTGGATAATCCAGAATCAGTACCTCAGACACAGTATTGCCAATGTTTTGAGTTGTCTGCAACTGTGTAATAAATACCTATAAAATCAACAAGGCAAGAACCTTAGATGAAGATTACAGAATATTTATGCCAGCTGGAAATAATGGAATTGGGTTTTGGCCAGCTGCTGCATTTTGTTATTTTGATTTTTCAGATAAATAACATCCAGCATGTATTGGAGCTTGTCAACAACTGACATTTAAACACATTTATAAAGAAAATTCAACAATTCCTGAAAATAAAAAAAAACAAAACAAAACCAAAAAACCTCCAAGTTGTTATTTCTTCCAAAACATGTTGGCCTTGAACTTTTTTTTGCAGTGCATCACAGATTTATTTACAAGATTTAACCAGTCTTGAAAAATGCAGAAACTAAATATGCAAACTGTCATCAGAATAAAAGCCACTTCTGCTCTGTTAGTCTTGGTGAGAAAAACAGCTTAGTGTCACTGAAGTACTGCAGATAGAGCTTGAAGAGATACTTTCCCAAGGCTTTCAATGCACTCTTAAAACAATAAAGTACTACTTGATAAAATTTCCTTTGGCCTCACAAAGTTGTAAAGGACAGGAAATTTTTTTTTTAAGACAATCATTGAACAAGCAAACTTCCTAAAAATAAGAATTAATTCTTCATCTATTTCAGTTTATTTGGTGTTAGGTTGCCTACAGAAGGAAAATAAACATTGAAATCAACCTTTTACCTGAAGAAAATGCAATTAATCTACTTCAGCACAGAGAAGGGCAGTTAATGCCTGCACTGCTGCTCTGGAGCTTTGCTTTCTGCTTTCTCCTTTCCTCTCGCCACCAATGCGGTGATAAAACGAACAAACAAACCCCTCCTGCAGTTACAGTGCTCTCAAACAAGCTTTCAACTTTCTCCTGCGTGGTGCTTTGTTCTTGCCCACCTGCTCAGCTGCTGATCCAGTTTTGTGCAGCCCGGTATGCAGGTCACACACTGAACACGCCAGGCAAGCCTGGGTCAGAGCAGCAGACACAAAAACCTGCTTCCAAAGCCCAGCCAAAAAGAGGGCATTTGCTCTTTCCTGCAGCTCAGTTTGTGCCCTGAGCTAAAATAAAAGCATCAAAATGATTTTCTAAATTCCAGTGATTTGGAGAAGTCTCTTACTAGGGGCCGAATGCCTCCCACTGGTTCATGCACACTTGCATGTCGGAGTCTTAAGATTCACACTTAAGAAGCATGCCTGTGGTTTTTTTTCTTAAAAGGAAGGATTTAGCTGCCTCCTTCATTTTAGGTATGAGAGGCTGTTGTGTGTTGTATTTTCAGTTATGCTACCCAACTGCCATCCAGTTAACACAAAGAGCTATTTCCCTGCAGTAGGATCTGTTACCAACACATGCTTCCCAACTGATTCTTCTGGCTTTGAATTAAGAAAGTGTCCAGGTCTCTCCAGGGAAAAAGGTTTGCTTACCTTAGAAAGTCAAAAGCAGGATAAGGGGTGAGGAAGACTATTGAAAAAAAATGAAAGCCTTGTCAGGGTCCTGGGTTACATAGAAAAATGTAAAGGCTCTTTTCCTGAAGGATTTTGCTTCAGAAATATGAAGAGGCTTTGTCATATTTTTACCTTCCTTAGTGGGATAAAGATGCAAGCAAAAACCATAAACTCCTCAAAAAGCCCAAGCTGTTACTTGCTAACAACCTTCACTTATGGAAATACAGGTTTTTACAAGCAGAAAATAAATCTGTGTGGAATCTTGTTAAAATGCACAAATATGAATCCCATTTTAGAGGTTTGGCACCAAAGGCAAAGACAAAGTGAGTTCAGCATCGCAGCCAGATTGAGGCCACAAACAGAACCCCAGTGCCCAGCCAGGTGGAGGGGGGGAACACCACTGGATGCTCCCAACAGCCCAAGGAGAAACAGCTCTCACCATTCAGAGGGCTCTCTGATCCATCTTGAGTGAGCTGCTGTTGACTTTCATATGAAGCAGCACAAACCTGAAAGCATCACAATATGACTTGCACTGTGATTTGGATAACAAAATGAAATTGACTAAAAGTTCATCATTAACAATCTTTGCAAGTGCACGAAATAGCTATTTAAGCAGAAACAATAACCTTTTAAAAGGTGAAACGTGATCTAACATCCGTGATTTTGCACTTTCTTTTGTTAAGTGGTTCTTTCTGTAATTAGTGTCAGCACTCCTAGAAGTCAAAGATGAAAATGCTTCTCCACAAGCAGGAGTATGAAAAAGAAATTGTATTTAATGGATGTCTAAAAGGCTGAAATATGAATGAAACAAAAGAAAATGTATCTCAAAACAAAACCTAATTTGTAAGCCACATTAGTTAGGGGATGTTTACTGGCTTCATTTGAAAGCTCCTCCTATGCCAGTCTCCCCACAGAAGGGAGATGTGGAGAGGGAGTTCAAATTCCCACCTTTTTACTTGGCTGAGCAGAGCTGAATGTCTCATTTTTAAAAGAATGAAGCAGAAAGGTGGCATTGCCTATTCTACATTCCAAAACCTATTCTTTCTCAAATATCTTTGGCTATTAGCAAGCAAATTTAGCTACTGATCTAATTTGTTTCAACTTATAAGTACTAATACCCAAGCAAACATATGTTGAACCGGCTGGTTAAGAATATTTAATGAGAGTTTAGTTACTGATTTGTAAATGAAAAGTGCAAATGTGGCAGTTGCCATAGATCCTTGTAGTTCCTTGCTGGCACTGAGCCCAGCTAGACTTAAAAATACGCAACATATTGATGGGAGAAAAGGAGAAAAAAAAAATTTAACATTATGTGTAAAAACTTGCTGTGAAAATACAATTCTGCATATGGATCTTCATGTAAATTGTACGAGCAAGACAAAATAATTCTGAATGCATTTATGTATGCTTTGTGCTGATGGGATTAATGCAAATATTACAGTCACACCATAAATTCACAGTGAAGTAAATGCCTACAGGCAATTCAGTTTTCTGTCCTTGGTAACTGTGAACAGAACTGTGTTCTGCTCTACATTTGTCAGCAAATGAAACAGTGAGGAATAATCTCTTCACTCGTACCTAGCTCCTCATGACATTTCTGCCTTGGAACCAGAAAGGCCCTTTAGTGAAAAAGGAGCCACAGAGAAGACACAGCATGTTCTTGTTCCTGGAAAACAGAAGGAACACAAGGAGAGGGAAAGGGCTGTTAATAAAACCTGACACTAATAGAAGTTAAAACTGCTGCATTCATAAATTACGACAAACTCCAGTGCTCCCCTCCTCCCCCAATTATCACACCCATTTCTGTAAACTCTTGCCTCCTTTTCTTTCCTAACCCTTGTCTAGGAAATAAAAGAAGCCCTGAGAACTGGGCACTAAAGAGCTGCTTCTGAAAGAGATTAACTGTCAGTACCCTCAGTTCCCATCATGAGGCAGCAAAGAATAACCCTTATAAAAGATATTTGAGAGGGGGAGTCCTTCGGGGCACCTGCCCTGGGTGGCACTGTCCATGTGAAGATTTTTTCCTGTGGCACAATCTGACCCTCCCAAGATTGGGCTTGTGAGCGCTGTCCCTCGTACCAGTCCTGAGAGGAACTTCCCAGCTCTGATTATCTCTTGGAGGGCAGCTGCAAAGCTGCCTCTGGGGCACACTTTATTCCCCCCTTTGCCAGGGAGGAACCCAACAGGAGCTTCTCTTCACTGAGCAAGCACAGCTCCCTCAACCCCTGATGTCAACTCATTCCCTGCTCCTTGGACAGGGAGAACTTTTCCCTGCCTGATGTATTCACAGACTACCTCAAATTAATAAAAATGAAAATAAAATTTTTAAAAAAAGGTGCCAGAAAATGAAACACAGAATTAAGCATTTAAACAAGCAAGTGCTGCAAAACACTGCACAGACAACATTAGCACTTGGTCCTGCACGGGCACACACAGTGTGTACTTTCCACCTTACAGTGGAAAAGTCACTTTTCCTACGGACTTTTAGCACTACAGACTAAATTCCCTTTTACAACATTGTATGAATGACACTGGTATGATTTCACACACATGAAAACCAAACCAGACAGCACAGAAACCTCTTTTGGCAGACCCTGAGTGAGACTCTGTCAGTGGACTTGGCATTTCAGTTTGTCATCCGGATTTTCACTTTGTGCCATTTTTTAAAGTCACAGCCAGCACTCAGCGGTTCTGCAAGGCACAGCCAGGCAAACCACAGCCACCTGCAAAGCCCCTGCTTTGTGCCTTGTCCAGAGACAGTCAGGAATTCTGTGGGATCAGAAAGGATAAAATCCAACTTTTCAGAAGAGCCTTTAGTTTCTCTGGTTCCCTGAGCAGTTTGCAAGGACCCCTTTCGGTCACCACCCACTGTCCCAGGCACTGAATGCAGCACAGGCTGGGGCAAAATCCCCCCGTATGGATTCTATGCAGCACTTCAGAGCCTGCCCAGCAGGACCTGCAGATGGAAGGGATCCCTTTGAGAGCAGCTTCAGAGCATTCACCATCACACCCTGGCTGCAGTCTGGCTGGGAAACCAGAGGTTTACATTTTGGTCACCTGCGGTTGGGTTAACAAATTTACACAAAAAACACAAGTCTGAAGATAACAAAGTTCCTCTTTTATGGATTTAATGTCCCCACTTCAGACTAGAAATACACCTTAGCACCTCAAACTAAACATCAAATAAGTTTTAAAGGAGAGGGGGGCAAAACAGTTTTCTTGCCATTTATCATTTCCAGAAATTTCAACCACTCCAGGTGATTTTTTTATTTTCCCTAATCTCCAAATCTATAATAGATTAATAAACAAAACAACACACTAGGCACACAAAATATTAGCACTTACCTTGAGCACAAATTACTAAATTGGCAAAGCTCTAAGCATTTGTACATGAATTTTTCAATAGAAAACTTCAGAAAACCTCAGCTAGATACACTCCTGTTTATATTGTGTATGTTGAAGGCATAAACTCAAGGAATTAATACAATACCATAGAGAACATTAAAACATGACACAAATACTAAAAAATCATTGAAGAGTGGAAAAGAAACAACCACCCAGTATTTTTAAAAAAATACAAAACTTTAAAAGAAGTCTATTATTTCAAGAACATTTTCTGTGAGTGATCTGTGACTGGCTCCTGTTCAAACCACCCCTATGCACACCCATGTCCCTGAGGACAGCAGAGCTGCCACAGGGGTTTCTGTGTGCTTGATCCATCCCTGGCGTGCCCTCCCCAGAGACACTGAGTGAGTGATGGGCCACAGAGGCACAAATCCCCAGCCACACACGGGGCAGCAGCTCAAAGTCCTGCAGAGCAGCTTATGGGAAAGCCCTCAGGTTAAATAGACTCTTCCACTGTCTCAGCTAGGGCTGGAAAGAGTTAGAAAGCAATTCAGATTTTTATGTGTTTATAGGTATTTAGAAAAATGTTTATATACTCTAATTAAGTTTCTATAGTCCCTTCTAGTTCCTTCCATAGGATTTCTTGTCATCCCTGAACGGTTACACAGCCGTTATTAAAGCTGATTACACACCAAACAAAGCATCTGAGCGTAGTTATAAACCCTTTACAAGAAGCCATGATCTAATACAGGATCTACGTGGCTCATTAAGAATCTGAGGAATTACCCTGAAGAAATGTGCCTCTTTTACAGAATATTATTTGTGTAAAAAGCACTTTTATTGAGTTCTTAAATTACACTGGCGTATAAACTGCCAATCAAAACTGCCTATAAAGAACAAGCGGATGAATCTGGTGAACAGGCACAAATGATGGAGACAAGGGCTGAGAAATCAAATTAGTAACCACCATGCCACAGCATCTCAGGCAAAAGATACATTTTCTACAGGCAGTAACATTTATTACAGCTATCAGTTCAAGTCTATTGCTACCCCAGCATCAACGAGTTCATTCAAAGTTGATCGAACTTTAGAGGATACTTTTATGAGCATGATTTTGCCCAAGCAAAGTGGGAAATGAAGTTCAATGTTAACTGAAGTCAGAATCCACCTTCCCGATCATCACGGGAGCTTGGTCTCTTGGACCACACAGGGCAACTGATGCAGCTGCTCACAATAACTTGACAAGACTGAATTTTGTATATTTTTGGCCTCTTGCTTCTAGAAAATGAATCGAGCTCCAAAGCCAAGCAGCCGAGTCCCACAGCCCCACGCAGGGTCTCAGATGCAGCGCAGTGAGTCCATGCTCCATCCTGCTCCTCACACAAGCCAGCTCACCGCCTGGCCTCCTTCTGCCAGCTCCCAAAGGAGCACATGGAGCTCCCTGTCCTGGCAGCAGTGACACTTGTCACATGGGACCCTCTCCTTTCCTCTCACAGCAGGTCTCTCAGTGTCCCCTAGGACCTCAAGGCTCCCTCAGCTGATCATTCCTGGCCGTGCTTGGAGCAGCAAAATGACCCAATGAAACACCAGAGCCGTGACCCCCGAGTGCAGTGCGCTGCAAGGTGGCCAACAGGAACAGCAGAGGAGACAAACATTACACTCAGCTGCTGCATTAAGAGCTTTGGGTTTTGTCACAGAGGTTTTCCACCCAGAGGGTAGTTGGGCACTGGAACAGGCTCCCCAAGGCAGTGCTTGCAGCACCAGCCTGACAGAGCTCAAGAAGTGTTTGGAAAACACTCTCAGACATGCTGGGATTCCTGGGGTTGTCCTGTGCAGGGTCAGGAAATGGACTTTGATAATCGTGGTGGGTCCCTTCCAACTCAGAATATTCTAGGATCCTTTCATTGTTACTGTTGCCAACTAGAAAGCCTAGTGCTTCATTTAACATAGTCCTTTTAATAGCAACCAATATTGACATGCCATATTTAACATTTCTACTGCTGATATTAAAAAATCTTCTATGTATTTAGCATATTAATGTCAAGGCATAACTTTTCAAAATAATCATAAACTACCTTGACATAAACAACTAAGAGCAAACCCACAATCATCATAAACCATTTAACAACCTCTCAACAATTTACTAGGCATATCTCCAGGTTACAGTTTATCTGAAATTGTTAATCCATTTTTTTTATTAAAAATAAATAAATATATATTTAAATCTACAATATATCAATGATTGTGCAGTGAAATAGTAAATGGCAGGAAATCAGAGAGCATCAGCACTTCTGACCCTGAGGGCTGCTTGGTTCACTGGGTGTTCAGTAGCTCTGCAGCCCAGGGCTTGGCAGTCCAAACCTGACCCAGACTGGCCACAAGGAAAGTCACCCCTTCATATCCACTGGAGCCCATCTGTCCATCCCACACAACAGGAAAAATCCCCAAAGAACAATGAAGAAGGAACAGATGGGGATTTTCTTTTGTCATTGGAGTCTGGGTCCAGAATGCAGCTGTGTACAAGCTTTAAGCCATCATTAACAGCATTATGAACTTTTATTTAAAACAAAAACAAGGCACTACTTATAGAGGAGTTCTTAAAGAAGCAGCCTCTAAGTTCTGTGCAACTGAAAGAAAAAAGAAAAAACAAAACTAAAACAAACACACAAACACAATCAAAACCTGCACCTAAAAACTATGCAGGATTTTTAATTAGGAAAAAGTACTTTCACTGAATGCATTACAACCAGGTACTGGTTCCTTGGTCCATGCAAAGCTGTTTTAAATAAAAAGTAGATATCTGTGTATTTGAACCTCTGCCTAAACCCACACTTGTTCCTATATTTTATAAACTAGCTTAGTTGCTGCAAACCAGATTTTCTCTTCAAGACCAAATTTTAAAGCTTATGTAAGAGATTTATGACATGGTTTATTTATGAACACCATGGAATCGGTTAACTCTGTCTTATGTTACAACAATTGACTTCATTATTGCATCTATCACTCTCTGTGAAGGACATTATCTGCAAGTTTAAAGAGTAAGGTATTCTTTTGCCTAAATAATATATTGGACAGCAGCTGTAAAGTTTTGAAGACCTTCATACTGGAAATTTTATCCAATTCTTGCTCATACTTTTACATTGTACAGAAAAACTTTGGAGTTCCAAAGATTGCACAGCACAGTACTCAGCCACTCAGTATTTCTTCCAGCCTTTGCTCACCAGATTCCTGAACAAATGTGACATTAGCTATCCAAGAGATCTGCTTGGCTAGGTACATTTTTTTAGATAGGAAAGGTTAAAAATGTTGCTGTTCAGGGGCAGCTGCACCATACAGAATGTCATCTCACTGAAGGATTTTAAAATGATGTGTGGCTGCAAACTTGAGAAGCCTATAAGCAGCTCTCCTCAAGCATTTCTAGCAAACCTTCCTCTCTTTTTGAACACTGCATGCTAAAGAAGAAAATAAGGTCATGACCAGAGATGTCAAATTAATTGCCTTCCTTATCTGAAACTTCTTTACAGCTGCTGGCCTTCAAGAGGCAGTTCACAGCTCTCTCTCGTAAGGCCACCTCTCTTCAGTTAGCTCACGCAGGCACACCACACAACAGAAATGGCTGGTGACAATCTCTGGAGTCATGTTAGCAGATAAAACTCCTTTTTAGAAATGCCCTACAGTACTACTCTGCCCACACCCAAGCTTTGCCTCTTCTAGCCATTCTCTTGCCTTCATTTCAACCTTCTGTCTGTGACTGTTTCCAGGTTAGGGCTCACTCTGGCCTTGAATAAAGAACAATATTGCCTGCTGAAACCTGCAGTTAGTAAAGTGAAATATTTCCATATCCCCAAGTTTTTATTGTTTTCCTTACATCTTTCACACCAATCTTTGAGCATTAATATGCTCTCAGTGGCACTGACAGCAGTAGCAAACTCTCTTCTGCACAGGGGCCAACTCCTCCTTGAGGCTCCCTATTTTCAGATTAAGGCACAGCAGCAAGGAAAAACTTGACACGTGTCCTACAAACATCTGTTTTCTGCACTCATAACATGCTCAGTATCACATGGAGAAGGGCCTTGGTTTTATTATGCTTTGTAATAATTCTCTAAATCTACAGTGGGATCAAATTATTTCCTAGGATCTGTCCAATCACTGAAGATCCAAAAGAGGGTGTGGAACACGTAAATGTTCCATGTATTTTTGAAATTACTATTTCCTCTCTGTCAAATCCTGCTCAAAAGAGGAGGTAGGAGGAAAACTGTCCATGAGCTCAGGGCACTTTCCAGTAGGAGACAACAGCATTCCCTGCAGGAGCTGCCAGTGGAAGGGAGAGAATAAACAAAGCCTTCTGGGTTTCACAGAAGATACTGACATCAGGGGATTCCCTAAAAATAGACCAGTTTATAATAACAGTTTTTGGTACTACAGCTAACAATAAATGAATACATTTTACAGACTGTGCTCTACTACTGAGAGGTTACTTGCTTTTCAGATTACAAATTTAATTTTTTTCCAGAGGACTTATATAGAGCAGAAAAGAAAAGTCCATCCAATTTTTACATGACAAGCTAAACAAGATTATCTTGGAAAGAATCATTTTCATCAGACTAGGTTAGCACAAAGGCATGGGTGCTATTATTTATTTCTAGAGTGTCAGGTCCTGCAACGATATTCAGATCCTTAACTAACCCTCACATTAAAAATCCTCAGCTCACACCTATAGAGTAACTCATGCATGTTTCCATAGACACAACTATATTCAGCCATGACATATATACTCTATGTGTGCATTTATGGACAATCTTCAACAAAACAGTCCATGCTCAGAAACTTAGGCCAACTTTGCTGCTCAGCCAGCTTCAATCATAATCAAAAATGCAATTAGAATTACGACTTTCCCCTTTCAGGGGTTTTCAATTTTGCATTAAAGAGTAGCTATTCCTCTGAGGTATTCAATATGCATCTGAAAGGGAAGAATCCAGTCTCCTGAAAAAGATCATTTTTTCTGTTTCTAGTCATCCTTACAGGTCTAAAGTACTACCTGGAATGTTAGATGTGTATCTACAGTTCATTTCTGCATTTGCTGAGATTCACTCGGGTACCTTTTTATCCACTTACCATACAGTCATTGGCTAAGTAAAATGGACTTGCATTGCTAGTAATAAAATCAGTCCAATATTCAATATTTCCCACCATGAAGTTGAAGCCTAAAGCTGCAGAGAACAAACTGGCCTCCTCGATGATCTTTGTTTTAACAACTGGGAACTTGTTGCCATCCAAATCTACTACCAAAAAAGTTTTCAAGCAGCAATAACATTTTCAAGAGAAATATTACTTCCATTACACAAATGCTTCTCTCACACTTCTGTAAAGATTCAGCAGCTAAGAACCCCCCACACACAAATTTCCTCTGCTATACTTAGAAGGAATGGATATTACAATCAGACCTACCTCTACTGCTCATAACTAAACACCTTTCCAGTAGTTTCTACAATACTTAGCACTGGGGAGAAAGCACATAAGTATTAAAGAGAAAACTCTCTGTGTGTGCACACAACAGGCCAATCTCTTCAGAGTCTCTGCCAGCCACAAGGAGACCAGAAGATCTCAGCTTAAGGAAATCCTCCTGAGTCTGTAATCACATCTCCATGGAAGTCCTGAGGAAAAGGTTGATGCTGCTCCATGTTTGTAACTATAAACTTTTGTCACAGCATGTTCAAATGGTAGTAACTTTGGAGGGCATTCTAAAGGTCTGGGATTCAAACTGGTGCTGACAAAGAATTCAAATCCCAAGGAAAGTATCCATTTCCACAATATGCTCCTAATTGAAAACTCTCCTAATGGAGTTATACTTCAACTGCTCTAATAAATGAGTCCCATGGCAGAGAATCTTTAACAAAACCAGAGATATTTACAGTGCTGTCGATATTACAATTTTAAAAAGCAATTATCAAAATGAGACAGATCTAAGGAATGGCTTTTCTAAAGCTCTAGATATGCTGAAATAAACCAGTATTCACTCTTAATTTTCAGACTTTGAGTTAGTGAGAAACAGGAGATCCTTGGTGGTACAACTTCTGGAAATGTCAAAGGCAGCACGGCCTCTGGATATGAATAAGCAGCAGACTGGTGAGCACTGGAAGGGAAGATACCCTCATATCACATATATTACAGTGAGAAACCAACAACAAAATGTAATCAGAATTCTTAGTGAAGCTGGCAAGTATCTTAACACAGATGTTACCACTGAGGAATTAGAGATATTGGAAAAAAATCTTTTAAATTTTTGTTAACAAAATGGTTTTCCATATTTTCTCAATGGCAGAAAACATTACATGAAGATAACTGAAAGTTTAGTTCTAGGTCTGCTTGTTTTCAGAGGGGTGTTAAAACCTTTCCTTCCCTTGTGCACTTTAAGAGGTGAGGAAAGGCCCAGAAATTTTAATTTAAGGAGAAAGAAAATCAACTGGAATAGTGGTTTTTAGAAGAAGTTCCATTTTTCTTAATTATTTTTAATTCTTTCATGTGTCAAGCATAAAACACCATCTTGTTCATCACTTCACCATCCACCAGAAGCTGTGGCTCCCTACAAACTTAACAAAAGCTTTTTTTTTTCTTTTTTCCTTGCAAGAAAACTGAACACTATTACCACTTCCTGAACAGCCTTTCCTGATGAATGGAAAGCCATTATTTACAGGAAGCATTTCCAAGGCAGGAAAGACCAGACCTTCAGGCAGGAGAAGTGGCTTTTGTTCATCTCGTAAAGGTGGTGAGAGCTGAAACAAGAGCCAGCTCTGCAAGGGCTGCAGCTCTGGGCCTGGAGCTCTCTGAGCTCTGCATCCGGGGCAGCACTGGGAGCTGGAAGCCCTCCTGGGGAGGCTCTGCCCAAATTCCACAAGCTCTTGGCCCCACTCCCTCCAGGCAGCTGCCACCAAAGACCTTCACTGCATGCTCCAAGCACAAGATCTGGATGTCTCTGACGGGGCAGGGCTTCCCAATGCTTTACACCATTTTCACCTTCTTTTTTTGTGTGTGTGAGAAGAAGAGCAGTAAGCTGCTGAGAGACTGACTTATTATCTAAATCAAGCTAAATCAAGATTTCAAGTGCCGGAATACCAGGCCAGAACCTTCCTGAATAGGCTCAGTTCTCTCTATACATTCCCAAGCATTAATAGCCTTCACTTGTACAACTGTAGACTTATTTTCTACAGGGCTCCCTCCTTGTTCTGTAATGACAAGCACAGGTGTAAACCTGCTGTTCCCCAGCATTTGAATGCCCCATTTTGAAATCCTCGTTTTTATTAAGAAAGTAATAAGTACACCTTAACAAGGTACCAAAATATACCAGATGGAAAGCTGTAATATGCTGGTGACAAATCCCTTTTCTCAGTGTAAGTGCAGAAGTATTCTTAAGACTAGCAAAGCCATTGCCATATCTCTGGTGGGGAAGGACAAGATTGATCGGTGTTGTCAGGCAACCAATTGCAAACTAAATATAACACTTCTAAACACTCAAATTCATTAAACACAGAAACTAGATAAAAGGGGTTGTGTAACAGAAAACATAACCACCAGATTTTTAAAAATCAATGTAATGGTAAAAGCACATGTGACAGCACAATTAGCTAAGATTGAATTTTGTATATTGACTGTGAAAATTCCTCTATGAAATACGCAATCCTAATAAAGCATGAATGTCTCACTGCACACACTCCCATGCAATATCAAGTTTCAGCATGCGTGCTATGTGATCCACCCTCAAAAGAAAATATCAAGTATATCTATAAATTGTTTCCCACTAGACCGATCACAGAAAATCAAGCATTTTACACAGTAAAATCTTGGAATTTGTATCTTGAAATTTGCCCAGACTGGAACATAAACAACCCTGTATTAGTGGATGGCCAAAAAGTTAAAGTGAATTGGATGAGAAGAGTCAGCTGCAGTACAAAAGCAAGAGACTTGCTGCTAGGGGCTGCAACAACAACATAATATAATATAACATAGAATAATATAAGAAGTAACAGGCACCAACACAATCCCATTTCCTAGAAACAAATCTATTTTAGAGGTGTGGTAGACAGTTGCCATCTTACAATGTACTCCAGCAGAAGCAGGTGGACTCGGACTAGGAGAGAGATCTGGCAACACTCAAAACAGCAGCTTCAAACTTGGGGACACTCAGCGACATCATGCTAATTAGTTTACATCATAATTACACAGCACTGGTGCCATGGAAGTGCTCCTGGAAACCCCACATACATTTGTACACCTACACATTCCCTGTGGAGCCTCTGTCCTTGAACAGATTCAAAACTTGACTCTACAATTTTGCCTTGAGCCAACTGTAAATTGTCATTTTATCTGCATAAAACATAAATGCTATCAGATACATGAAAGAAAGTAGAACCAGCTGCATGCAGATAGGGCAAGCAGACCCCAAACCATTCTCTGTCACAATGCACGTTTCAGACATACAAATTATAACATAAGGCTGAGAAGGAATTAATTAGAGGCACAGAGGTTTGTTTGTTTTTTTTTTCCTGTGGTATGTTTTTTTAAAGTGTATTTCTCTTCCCCTGATGATTCTGTTCATTTCTGTAACTGAAAAGGGGTTTGTGTATGGGGTCCATAGCCTATAAAGGTGTTAGCATTTTATTTCAGCAGTTGGGTGAACAAAGTTCTGATAAGAGCAAACAGAGCAAAAAGAAACCGGTCTAAAAAGAGCTCAAAACTTTAGCAAGCTTAACAAAAACTCCAATTCATCACTGTTCAAAATATCCAGCTTCTTTTCAAACAAATACAGGTATTTTTTGACTCCCAGGTGTATACTATAGACAAAACATTACCAGAATACTTTGTTGCTATCAAGTGCATTATACTATGCATTTTGAGAGCGAGCTCAAATAGAAACATACACAATCTGTCTCTAAAATAGCCACTCATACAGCCAATTATGTGAACCAATTGCCCATATCTCACATTGCACAACACTCTTTCCATCTTTGTGACTTGAATCTAGACTTCTGAGAGCTTACCACAAGTATTTATTCTGTCTGCAGCACAGACAGAATTTTAAAAAGAGTAACGGATGTCATTTTTTAATTAAAACAGATATATAGGAAGGCCTAATTTTTGTTCATTGCCGCCATCGTGAACAGGAGAAAAACTACAGTAGTTACCAACGTAAAGGAAAATGTGGCCAAATATATTATTAATTGACTTTAGAAAGCATTAATTTTTTCTTCCATCAAATCCAACTCTCTACTGGTACAGGTAGCTGCAGACAGCAAACACTCTGCATGTTGGTTGGGAAAAACTTTGTGTTATAGTAATATTATATAGTAATACAGACAGGTAAATTTCATGAAGAATAATGTCACAAACAAGACACTGAGGGAGTCGGCATGGACCAAAACTATTCCACACAACTGAACTGTCCTGCCACGCATCCTGACAACACACCTGCAGCACGAGGGTGAAGTCATGTATTCAGCAGCTGGATTAAGCTCTCCACAGATCCACGCAATCTATGAGTGTCCTAGAAACAGCTGAGAAGTTGGCTTCTCTCCATCTGATCCCATACAAGCCACTTAAAACAATTCCTTCTTTCTCCCTCTTAATCGAATTTCTCTCGCAGGGCAGGGCTCCTACCTGCCTGTGTCAAGACACTGGATTCCCTCAGCCCATTCAAATCCTTGCTAGATCACAGAGACAATACAGATTATAGAATGTAAAGATGCCTTCTGGAGGAAGGGATATTTTGCCCATAAGAATAAGGGGCTTCTCCCTTTTTGTCCCAACTAGTTGCACTCATCAATTATTTCTCTCCCCGTACTCTCGCAACAGCCCAGGACCATTTGTCTTGTATTGCTCCAGTCCACATTAAAATAATATAAAAGCTGAGATATTTTCTCTTCCTTTAGTTTGTGTAAAAGCAAGTAAATAGTAGTACATTTCTGGAGTGTCAAAATCCAAACACCTGAGTATTAAGGGAAATAAATGCAAGAGCTTGGATGGAGACTGCTCTTGATGCCAGAGGAACTATAGGGTAGCCAAACACAGCGTCAATTTTAAAAAGCACTCATATTTAAAGGATTTAAAGGATTACAGACTAGAAACTCAGGCTGCAGGAGAACTGCCAGAATTGAAGGAAAATTTAAGGACATACAGATAACCAGAACATATGGAGGAAGAGGCAACACAATGTTTCTGGAAGAAAATCACAACTCGTGAGCTATGAGAGCTCCTGGAAAAAGTCACAGGCATATGGACAAGATATATCTGCCTGATATAGCATTGTTGGATTTCCATAAGGCTTCTGATCACACATATTGGTGAAATTTCTCATTAAAGTAATCTGTGAGGGCCAGAAATATACAGGTTAAATTGGTTACATGTTCACAAATGAATGATACAAAAATAAATCCACCATCTAATACTAAAATAAATTCACCATCCAACCCAAGAAGGCTCCAGTGTGATCCCCACTGCTCAAGCAGCAATCATGTAGACATCATGCATAGCACAGATTTCTGCTAAAGGCTGAACTGTTCAACATATTCATAAATCATCTCCAAAAGGGCCGAATACCGAGATGAGAAATTCTGCTTATGCTGAAAAAGCATCTATAATAATAAAAATATAACATGTCTGCAGAGACTTGTGGAGTGTTCTGACAGTGCTGAGTGACTGATAGAAGAGCAGATAAAACCACACTTACAAATTCAAAGTAGTGCACGCAGAGAAAGATGATCCTTACTTCATACACAGAGTGATTGACTTGGAAACTATTACCTGGGAATGAGATTTTGAAGTCACCATCTACACTTCTGTAAACTCGACTCCGACTTCATTAGCAGTTAAAAAAAAAATCAAATCAAATACTAGGAATTATTAACAAAGGAATAAGAATGCTCTAAACTAAATGCATCGGTACTACATCTGGAAAAGAGGCAGATAAGAGCATGATGAAGATTTTTAAGATATTAGAAGACAGGGAAAAGTTAGATAGGAAAAAAAGTGTTCAATAACTCCCATAATACAAGAGCTATAGGATGTCAAATGAAACTGCAATATGTAATTACATTGTAGAACTCATTCCCTTAGGATATAAAAATTTACAAAGGTTCAGAAATAGAGTGGATCACTGGAATAGTGAGGGAAGTGTTCTTATGTGCTTCTCCTGCTCTTAAGCATTTTCCTAGGCTTCTGCCCAAGCACTGCTACAAACAGGATCAGGTTTGGGCAGCAGTCTGAGTTAGGCTACACTGGGCCAAGCAAGCACACTACAGCTCAGCTCACAGCACGTGGGAGCTGCATTCTGCAGGGGACTGAACTCACGGGAAGCACTACGGGATACTCTGAGCTGTATGTACAAAAAATCAGAAAGCAAGCCTGGAAGGTCTTTGCATTCTTCATAGCACAATGTTGCTTTTGTCCTTTGCACCACAAGAAGAGTAAGGAAAATTACTGAGCAGACCCTGCCCAACTCTAAATCACGCAGCCATAAACTCCCAGAGAACCAGATGTGCACATCTAAGGTGTAATGGTTTCCTCTAGTTTTAGGAAAGCAGATTAAGATATTAACTATAATGAAAACAGGACAATAGAGGTAAAAGCAAGTCCAGAAACATTAGGGATCCAAAATCCAGGAGAAAATAGCCCATCAACTCCAGGGATTATGATTTTTATATAAGATTTTTCCTCCTACCAAATACTAAGAACATTAATTGTCTTATTTGTATTTATTGCTTTTTTTAATATATAAATGTTGTAAAATGTTGCCATTGAACTATTAGATAACTACTTCTCCAGGATTATCATTCAAGCAACGTTAATTAAAACATGTTCTCAGCCTGACTTCAGCTCTGGAGACAGAAATAGCAGCAGCAGCTTGGACACCACAGGAGTCTATAGGAGATATTGTTATAAATTCGTAACATCTTGTTTATGCCATTTATATTTCATTTATATTACACTTCCACAAAATGAAATCACAAAGTAATAATTTGCCTACAAAACAAAAGAGTGTAGAGCCAGGTGGTCCCAATGTCACTACTCGATAGTTAGGGAAACAAAGGCAAGAGAACAGACATTTGTTTACTAACTCCTGACTATGAGGGCAGAACAAATAATACAACTTTATTTCTGTATTTACTAGCAAACAGTCTCTGCATAAAAGCCACAGAACTTCCCAACCAAGGGAAAAGGCTTCTTTCTTCTGGATGTGATGCTTTGAGTTGGTCAAGCTGGATTACCTACACAGAAGGCAAGGACACAGAGCAATAAAACGTGTGATTCAGACAAGTTGAGATTTATTTCTCCCTCCACCACTGCCCTGCTGCTTTGCCTTGAGCATTAATTTCACCTCACCCAGCTGAACGTGTCCCATCCTTTGGCTCTCAGTGGTGCCCCTCAGTGGGCTGTAAGCTCTGCTGGGGCGGGGATTGTGTTTTCACACTGCAGCTGTGTCAGCCCTTTGGGCCTCATCCAGGACAAACGGGACAGGAGAGGATCCCTTCAAGAGGGCACAGGGAGGAAAACAAGCTAATGGGCCAGGGGGTAAAGGTAAACAAAGAAATCCTCTTCAGTTACACATGTGGAACGTTCCTGATGCAGATAAAATGTTCCACCTGCAGGAGAAAGACTGTCCAAAAATACCACTGGCAGGAAACTCAGATGGTTGTGTCCCCACTGTGGTGACACCAGGCAGGGCCACGGGGAGCACTGACTGCTCTGCCAACACTAAACCACACGGCAGGGTGAGTGTGAAGGTCACTGAACACTCCTTGGATTCTCCCCTGTCCTGAAACACCTGGGCTAAATATCTGCCTGGGAAACAAAACCCGTGATTCATGACCAACTCAACCTCCCTTTTCTGCAGGGGAGACGGGATACTGTCAGGACAGATCAGAGTACAGAAGAAAACAATACAACGAGTCCCAAGCTTGAGGCATTTGCCTACCTCAAGACAAGTAGGAATAAGGTGGGGTATTAAGAGTTGGTGCATTCATGGCCAGTCAAAAAATTTTTATTTTAATATAAAGTACACAGTGGAGAGTTTTAATAATGTGGGAAAGCTCCACATCCACTCTTAGCTTGACAAACCTGAAATGTTAACACAAGGCACCTCTGAGAACTTGGCCTGTGACTAGAATGGACACTCCTTTTAGCATGTGTGAGATGTCAGTGGTAGCAAGCCAGAGCCATACGAAGTAGGAGTCACCCAACTTGATGTATTTTTTTTTTAAAGAACTTCCTGCAATTAGTTGAGCAGCTGACTGTAAGATAGCTTTCAGCTAGAAATATCTTTTAAATTAGAAGCCACAACTGAGCAAATAGAAGATTATTTACAAACATTCCTTATTTATTTACAGACACTGCTGCAAATGGAGTCTTCTCCCTAAAACATTTTTACAGAAACTTGAAAGAACAGCACAATTTTCTGTGATGAGCATATCAGACACTTTGGATGTTAAAATGTATTCCAGGCAAGAATAAAAGTAGCACATGAAGGGTCATGGGTCAGCTAACTGGAAGACGTGTGCATCAATGCCACTAGTCCCATCATTAAGTACACACTGTAACTAGGAATTAAGCTAATATACTTTTTTTTAAAAAATTCAGATCACTCCTTTTGAATTTTTTTTCAAACAAATCCACATGTTTAAAAAGTCAGTTCATTAAGAAAAGTGGGTCTTTACATCAGTCAAGTTAAAGATTTAAACAGAAAAGGCCTTAGCAGGAATAGCCCCAGTGGATGGTTTTAAACAGAGCACAGAGAAAGAGAAGGGGAAAAAAGCTATTAACAGCTCTAGGGTCTTCCAGTACATCGTCCTCTTTAAATGCTGAAAAATAAGCACAAGGAAAGAAACATGGAAAAGCTCACCCAGTCTGTGCTAGTCTCATGGCAAGAATGTGAGAGATTCCGTGGAGATCTGGATATTTCTGAATCATTTAAGTCAGCCTTAGCAGAGTATGGTTTTGTTTCTTTTTCAGATTTAATAGGTTTCTGACAGACAGCCTCAGGAAGCCTTCTATATAAAGTCAGAACTTTGATTACATTACTGTCAATATTTTAGGTTTAAAAGACAGATGTGGGAGCTCACTCAACCTTGCCACAAATTTAAACTGCACTGTCAATATTGCAATACTGCTTTTAAAAAGCAGCACACCAACAGGATAACTTTCAATCTCTAAGATTTATATATATACACAGGATTTTAGACAGAACTTATTTTAAAGTTCAAATTCACTTTAATTCAAAGACAGTTTTGTGACTTCAAAAGGAGTAAGATCAGATAAACCAGATAAAATACAATCAAGGTCTGTGTGATTATACCACTTAGTGCTTCTTTTCAGCTGTAATTTATGCCACAGTGAGAGATGAAACAGACTCTAGAACCTTTAACACACTCTAGAACCAAAGCTACAGCATGACTCTGCCTGTTCTCAGCAGCTCAAAGAAGAGAACACCCAGAAATCAAACTAAAACCAAAAGAATTATACTTGTAGTTTGCAATTTTCTCTGTAAAGAGGTCAGAGAATGCCTTTAATAGGAGTGTCCAACTAACTTCTGAGTGCTCAGACTGCAGACGGATCTTGCATCTCAAGTTAATTTACTTAGGGGCATTAATATGCTTTGAAAGAAAGATACTTATACCAACAGTGTTTTCATTGCCCCTTGTGCCAGTGCATGTGAAGAAATGAACATTTTATGTGTGTGGTGTAAACAACTACTGAGGTGAGACCCCTCCTGTTTTGTCTGTCCCACCAATACAGCCACAGATAACTTTTAAATCAAGTTCTTGTGCCCACGCAAGCAGAGAGCACAGGCTACCTGCTTCTTGCACAGTGCCCATTTCCACAGCCAGCATTTCAGCAGCACCCCTGCGCCCCACCACAGATCAAACGATGTACAGAGCACCCACAGAGCTCCCAGCACAGCTAAAACAAGCACAGAGCAGAAGTAAAACTGTGGGATTTCAGAGAGAGTTTCCCATGCTCTGGTCTACCTCGGTGTATTAAAATCTGCTTCCCACTGTTTAAATGGAACCACGTGGGAGGCCAGGGGCAAAGCACATTTTCAACATCTACAGTAACCGGGGCCTTAAATCTGCAAATATTACATTGGTCACCTCCACACTGGAAGACCTTTCCCGTGCAGAATAACATCCCAAAGCCCAAGGCAATGGCAATTGGAGTTAACACCAGGCCACGGGATTGGCAACAACAACGTGCTCCG
Organism: Regulus satrapa; assembly: GCA_013396955.1. Lineage (NCBI taxonomy): Eukaryota > Metazoa > Chordata > Aves > Passeriformes > Regulidae > Regulus > Regulus satrapa. The sequence continues at coordinate 173,271 of VWZN01000932.1, forward strand.
CTTCACCAGTGTTTGGCTTTGTGTCCTGTAAATTTACATTTACTTCACCTTGTCCACCTCAACAGTATCAGATTTTAGATCATTTATTGATATTTTTTTAAGCAGTGGAAGAGCAAACCTGTGCATTATAAATATTGACTGCCTCTGAAATAGGACTTTGACCTGAAGAGAAAAATCTACTTTTAGAAGCAACTGGTTTACACAAAGCATCTCTTTTCCTCCCCTTAACTCCCTTTCCCTTCAGCTCACACCTTCCAATTGTCCTAAAATGAATATATATAGGATAAAGCAGTTGAATTCATTAACATTTAAGTTTGTTCTTCTAGATAGTTATGCCTTATATAGAATAGGCAACAAAGTCAGAGTATTTCAAACACGAACTGCTGCAAGCCCAAGAGCCCTTTTTATTTTGAGAACAGTGCAATATGCAAATATGGCACTGCAAGGGACTCCATTTCAGTAAAAACTCATCACCATGTGTCAAATCAAAGCTTTTCTCCTCCTCATCCTCTCACTATAAGCATTCTTCCTGTGAACCTGTGATCTAGCTAGAATATCTTGCATTTTTTTACAATAATGGGTGAAAGTTACATAAATGCACTTGAAAGCTGATTAAAGTCTTGTAAGACACAATTAGAGCTGCCAGTGTTTGTAATGCCCAAAACATACTAAATTAATTGAATCATCAAAAGGACCTTCCAATTTGGTGATGTCTTTCCTTCACCTTCTCACACTGTATTTCACATTATCATCTATTAAGTGCTTACTTTTGTGGGATTTTTTTTTTGCAGGACATGAAGGCATCAAGGAGTTATGTCTAAAACTTCATACTAGGAGGTTGATAATAGAATCATCTGTAACCTGAAATAAATACAAAATCCAAACACTACTCTGACATAGACTTTCCAATTCCATCCAAATAAGTAATTTAACCTCTCTGCTCCATTTATGCCGCCCATCACGCATTTCACTTCTGTTCAATGCTGCAAGTTACTGACATTTAAAGGCGAAAATCTGCATTACTGGAAATGTTCAAAGTTAAAAGTAGTCCTCCATCTTTCAATTCTCTGAAGAGCTACAAAGTCAGGAGTGAAAAAAGGATTTTCTGGAAGCAGTCAAACGACCACTTCTACAGGTGAGATTTCTACAAATAAATGAGGTTGCTGGGGGAAAATAAACTCCAAGCAATGGAAGACACAAGACATTAGATGCAACACATGTACTAAAGGCTGCTGTAAAAACAGCAGCTCACCACAGTGCACCTTTGGAAAATCACCATGGCGTTACCATGCAAAAAAGGCCGCTCTGGGACCAGCTTTACCCACAACACACGTCTGTAGTTCACTTACCTGATGAATCTAAATTGCACAGCCTGTCTCCTGTGATTTCAGCCTACTTCAACTTACCCTGATTAGTCTTCCCAGCAGTTCTTACTCAATGGTTCAGATTGGCAGCCCCTAACTCGAGGGGTTAGTAATTGTGTCGAGTCACTCGGTGCGTACCTGAGAGGAACAATTAGACAGAGTCCTTTGGCACAAAGGCAGACACTGAGTGAGCTGAGCACAGTGACAGAGGTAGAGGGGAAAAAAACAAAGCCTACTGCTTTCATGCCAGTGTATTTGATGGCAGAAGCTCAGTCACTAGAATCCAACAGGTAATTTCAGCATGGACAGGGAAAATCTGCAGAAAAAGACAATATATATCCAGCTACGCTGACAGCACACGGGTTTATTTGGCAAAGAAATTTAGTGTTCCATAGCAACTGTCTAAAATAAGCTTGCACCACTGAAAATGCCAGCTTTTCCACTTGCAATTGTGGCATGCCAATACTATTTTTAGTTTCTTTTGATGAGGATCCCTATATTTGTAGAAAGGACTGCTCTGACCAATAACACAGATACTTCTTTCCTCCGCAAGAGGTGAAAGGACTGTTTTAAAATAACCCTTTCACACATAAGTAGACAAAATAATTGAAATAAAAACTGATTAGATAAGACTACTAATTAACCCATTTGTCATCAACCCATCTGTTACCAACCAATTTGGTCAATTCATTAAGAAGAACTGCCTCATTACATTTAGCACAGATTATGAAGTATGAAGCTTCAGCACTATAAGGCAACAGAAAACCTTCCTTCCTTGTGGAAAAGTTCCTAGTTGCCTAGAAAATCAATTAGCAGCACAGGGAGTTCAGTAGATCATTTACTCCATCTTTTGGCAGAACAAAGGAGTGCAGTGCAATCGGGTTCCCTCTTCCTCTCATGCTCCACCAACGCTGGAAACTCAGAAAACTCAGAGTGCTGGAGGTACAAAGGCCTCATGGCATTGCTCCTCCACAAGGGGAAAGCACATCTGTGATTCAGAAAGGAAAAACAGATGCCAAATAATGATGCCGTGCATAAAAGGATGCTGCTGAAAAGCATCAAGGCTCAGCTAGGATCTTCATGCAGTAGAACTGGTAGAGACTGGAAGGTTCCAGACTCCAGCCCAAGACGTGTCTGTTCTCACTGAAGTTGCCAGAAGTTATTGCTACTTTTGAGTTAAAAGGTCCATACCAAAAATAAGAAAGCCAGAACATTTTTAAAGAAACTCAAAAAGAAATGTAAATGAAGAAATACTTGGAGAAACATGAAAATATTAATGCAGATGAAGCAAGCAGCCTCATTCATTAGTCACTGATAATATTTCCTTGCTACTGGGTGCTTCACTAACAGCCATAAAAACCCAAAACAACAGCCAAACCCACAAGGATTATTACAATTAAACACATAGTGGTGCTTTTTTTCAGCAGAAAAGAAATAGAAGGCTGACAGAACAAGTAAACAATTAAGATAGTGTTTTGAGTACATGCTTATGAACAGCTTTAAAACATGAAGATAATACCCAGCTCTACTTACACCACAAAAGCTCTGCCCTGGAGAACCACAGAAGACCAAAAAAAACCAACAACAAAAAACCAGCCAAGGTAAGAATAACTTCTCTGTTATGGGAAATACCTCCATATAACTATTAAAATGACATTGCTATTATTTTGCTGCTGTAATATGGCATAGCTTCAGGCACATGAGCATTATGTGCAGTAATGTAATCCATGATTACAGGAAGCAGATAAATGGGCTCACATGGAGCTATTTCCCAGTATTCCTCATTTGAAAAACACTTCTTTTTTTCCAGTTACTGTAAGACAAAAACATTAAGAGAGTCTTATTCACAAATCCATTTATAGAAATTCAAAAACCAAATGCTCTGCTAGGAAGCCAAATTTTTAGAGCATTCTCAGAACTCCCGATTCCCTCAAAGTAGCCCTAATTTTACAACACAAAAACCTGGGGGAGAAATACTTGAGAGAGGAGCAGAAGTCACATCACTCAACTGAATTCCAATACCAGCTTTATCCCTGACTGCACCTTACACTCCTGGCAGGGAGTGAATTTGGGGAGCCCAAAATTTCACTAGGCTTTTCCTGTCATTTTAGGGAAAAAAACCAAAGTCCTGTAGAGAAGTTCATAATTGACTGAAAACTGTTTACACAAGCACACCTTAGGGGAGAAGAAACCATGTGTACTTCACAACTAGAGGTCAGATCACATTGAAAAAAAATTTAAAAATGCAGAACCTCACAGGTACTGCCAGTAAAGAGCAAAGCATACTTGTACAAATGAAGGTCACAAATAATAGCTTAGTTAAATCACTCAAATATGATTAAATTTTAAGTCAAATTAAAAAAATTCTCTTCACACTGAGAAATAAATGATATAATTACAAGCAATCTAATAAACTCTTCATTACTATAAGAAGTCAAGCATTAATTAACGGAATTAATTTCACTTTTGTTGTGTTGGAGGAAACAACCAGTAAAATCTTGTACAACAGGAGTAAGAGGGGACACAGAACCTGGCAGAAAAACATGCAGAGAACGAGGGAATCCAACGGGTCAGTGCTAAGCAAACCAACTACTGAGAAGGCAGCATTCAGGGAGAGAGGGAAAAATACAGAAAGGGAAAGGGAAGGTAAGGAAAAAATAACTAAACAAGTTGTCTGCATGATAATCAGTTTAAAACTATTAAAACACCTAAACTGTGCTGAAACAGTACTTGTGAAAAATGACCCAGAGATGCACAAAAAGGCAAGGAGATCTCCTCAAATTCCCCAGTAAAGAAAATACATTACTCCAGTTAGGGAAAAACCAACTCAATTTCAAAGCCTGAAAGATAAACTCAATTTCAGTTCACGCAAGGGAAAGCCAGACATACACACCACACACACGTGTTGCTCAGTTTTTAGTCTTAGGAGTCCCTGATTTTTATTAGAAAGGCTGAGCTGGCTCTTCAGTATCCAGTACCACTTGTTGATGCCAGGTACTTCACAAAGCCTCTCTGCAGGTTACTTGGGTAAAAAGAAAACTTAGTGAGAGGAAATTCTGCTCAGAATCAGATGGTTGCCTGTGAGAAATATTTCTGTCATGCCTTAATTTTGCATTTAATTTCAAATTAGGAGCCCTGAAAGGCAGGTTTAATCAGAAAGCCTGACTGGCAACATCTGCCAAGACAATACATCCTTATGATGCCAGTGAATTATCCCAAGCCTTTTAAAGTTGGCTTTAAGCATTTTATAATATATATATATTTGGATAATACATATAGCATGTTAAAATCCATAATCAGTAAACAGAAAAGGGAAGAGATTTTTTTCCATCATAGAATTTCAGCTACATAATCTACAGTATGTTCTGCATCTTTACACCAGCTAATTTTACTGCCTCTCAAACATGAGGGCTTTGCTGCCACTTTCACAGATATATCTGTTCCAGATGAATTTAAATGAGGAGCAAATTAGAAAGTTTTAACTTAGGAAAAAAATTCTGCCAACTGTTGTTTCTTCACCATATGCAAACCATACATTGCTGACCTATCTCGCCTCTTCCTCCTTTCTTCCGCCTTTCAGATTCCCACCAAAAGTCACAATCCCTTCCCATTCTTGCACATATTTAGCCAATACCTGTCTGTACAATCATCTGTCACTGTGTCACCAACTGCAGGGCACGTTGAAGCACATCCAACCAAGGTGAGGCACTCCAGAGCCAGGCTGCAAAATCAGGCTAAGAGCAAGCTGGTTGCAGGGGCACAGATCCCAGCCCAGCTCAAGCACATCAGGTGCCTAAAACCAGGATGAATCCAGCCCACGGCCAGCTGAGCTGCTACCAGGACTGGGCCAGCTACAGTGCCTTTCCTTTGGCTGTGTTCACAAATCAAACTCAGCTGTTTAAATGCCGGCTGAAAAACTCCAGCCCTGAAAAGGAAGCAGGTTTTTAAACTTTCAAAGCTTTTTTTTTCCCCTCCTCAGCCTCTTTCCACGCTTTACCTACTTTTCTGATAATGTAATTTTGTCAACTCTGTAGTGATGAAATGCCCTGATCAGAGGTCAAGTTCTAGCTGCTTTATCTGCAAAGTCACCCACATGCTGCAATAGTTCAATCACTTAGAGTCACACCACCTCTCCACTTACTGCCTTGGCTGTGCTCTCCAGGAATGAGTTGATAACAGTTTCTCTGCTGATTTTCAGGTGCTTTTAAATAGCTCTATCAGGATCTGAGCAGTTCTTGTGAAGAAAGTCCAAAGACTTTCACACTTGTCTTCAACCTTTCACCATTAACAAGCTCAATCCAGTCAAGCTGGGGCTCAGGCTGAGGAACATTCAGTTTGCCTGCCTGTTCACAATCACCCCAGCTTTGCAGGTTTCATTCTGCACTGCTTTTAATGTAGCAGTAAGATGAAGTAAGGAAATAGGACAGGGTAGATGAAGCACTAAAGAGGAGAAGATACAACAGCACCGCTAACACAGGGAAACTCACAGGGAAAAAGTCACTTGATGTGGACTCACGAGACTTTCTCTAGTCCTCCATTCATCTCCCTTGCTCCCTCTGCCAGCTCTCAGGCACCAGTGTGTCTTCCAGACTCTTATATCACTTGCTTGGACTGTTCATGAAGCCTGACAGCTCAGAATTTTGTAGATCTGGATTTCCATCTCATGTTTGAATGTTTTTCCCACCTGAATACCCAGCAACAGCTCTACCGAGCTGAGTGTGTTCAACTATTTTTACCATCTGTTTTCAGGTCCCTGTGCAATAAAACAAGACAAACCAAGAGGGTACCACCCACCACCCCCTAACCCAAGGCAACAGTGTGGTTTTCTTGCAGCTTTGCCCTTCTCCAGCCCTGCTTGCCTTCTCCCTCGCTATCTTTCTATCCCTGATGACTATCAGTGTGGCTTTTCAAATAAAGAAAACAAGCTCTCTAGTTCACAGATTCTCTGAAAACATTACAAAGTTTGTAGTTGAATTTGAAGCTAAGGAATTTCTTTGTTCCCCGATACCCATAGACAAGGAAGCCAAAGTATTAGTTCAGATTTAACAGCTCTTCAGTAGTTGTGATACAACAATAGTCCTGGTTTGTGGATTTTAAAAAACTCACAAAAACCAGAAGAAAACTGCTAGTGGGGATAGGCATTATTTAGTATTTTGTTATTTACACTCTACTCTTGCTACAGAAAGCATCCAAGAGTCACACCCTGAGAAAGAAAGAAGCCCAGGAAAAAAGCTGACACCTACCAGGAGAGATACTTCTCGTGTTAATTGCCCAAGCCATCAAATCAAAGCTCAGAAGAAGTATTTTGGGTTGACAGCTTGAATTGAATGCTCAGCCATATACTCCATTCTTCTCTACACACACACACACATATATATAGGAAGCACAGGGGAAGTGCAATTGTGCAAAACAAGCTTTTTTAAGCATACAGAAAGTGTCAGGATGATAAACCACATAAGCACAAAATTAAATCAAAGTTAATGGCCGCTAGCTGGTATTTAACTTACTTTCATTTCTCTTTTCTTTTCATTTTTCCACCAAGTCTGCTCAGCTAATAAAACTGCCATTATAAGGGAGAAGCAAAGGCACGATTCAATGCTACATCAATTATTATGACTTTATTGTGACATACTGGCATTCAGCTGATCCCAGAAGGCTATACTGATGCCTTGGATGCAATTAATTTTTGATTGATCTAACTCACTCTAATATTGCATGTAAAATGTTCATAGACATTTAAATAATTCTATTATATGTAGGAGATTACTGCACAGAGATCATTTGAAATTAATTGCCAAGTTATTTTAGTAAATGTAAAACACCATCCTAGTCCTATTGTGGTAGCAGTTATGTAATTGCTTTACAAAGTAAACTAATGAAATAAATGAACTCTGACTAATATGTGGCATAACAGGGCTGAAAAAGTGAAATGACACTGTAGATATTCCATCTAGCTCTCCAGAGCTGGAGTTGGTGAGTCAACCTTTCCATTACAGAACTGAATGAGGGAGGAGTGACCTCATAAAAAGGGTTTTGTCTCACTGGCTGCAGGTGAACTTTGGGGGGGGGAACTACTTCTAAGAGAAGTTGGAAGATCATTACTCAATGCTAACAGAGCGTTAGCAGAACTGAGGGTAAAGAAACCTTCATTATCCCAAGGGGTTGCCACAGTTTATTTTGCGTGTGTGTGTGATGGGTTTTTCTCGGAGCTGTGTAACACTATCAGCTGCACACACAAAGCAAATTTCCCATTTGGAGCTGCTGGCTATCTCTCACTTCAATCACAGGCACATCCAGTTCACAGAGAAGCTTTGAAATCCACAACTGAGACTTTCTAGTGAGCCAGATAATGGAAGGATTGAGGAGTTGGCTTTTAGCAAGAAGGGTAAGAGTCTGAATCTCTTAAAGTCAGGGCCTGGAGAAAGCATCTGCAAAGGTAAAGCAAACCAGGCACAAGAGAGGTTTTACAGGCATGGGGGAAAGGTGCTCATTCCTGGGAGCTGCCTGCAGCTGCAGTCTCTGACTGACCCCTGGAGCACTGCAGCCATGCTTCCAATCTTTCCTCCAAAGCAGAGAAATACAACACTGGGATACTGCCAGTAGGGTCAGTAGCTCAGAGAGCCACAGGTGCCATCGTAAAACATTAACTCTTAACTCTGAAACTTTGCCTCCAAGGATGTCACAACACTTCCTGCCCTCAGAAAATGTCCACTAGAAACTACAACTTGAAATTATTAGTAAAAATATAGAAATGACAACATGAAGTGGACCAAAATACTGAATATTTAAGCATCTTAAATAATTTTTGTCACTGATAGACACAGAGGCCATCACCTCCAGGAAGAGGTAAAGAAGCTACCCCAGTTAGAACCAGCATGGGGTATGGGAATCCAAGTCAGTTCAGATTAGCAGTAGGGTGAGGAGGATTAACCACAGCTAAGTGCAGGGTGAGATCCCCTAAGTCTCATGTGGATCCTGTTAGCTACAAATGAAACCTAAGAGCAAATGTAAATCGTTACAGGAGTTTAACAAACCTCGGTCACATGCCTCCAGCACACTGCCTGTAAAATCACAGGCAACACTGAAAATGTGGTAAGGAGGGAGGGGAAAAAGGAAGACGTGGAGATAAGGTGGAAATTCTATCACAAAGAAACAGCTCCACCTTATGTTTGAGCAGCACGAGCATTTTGTTCAAACTTACCTTCCAAACACACATGTGAGGGGAAATGCAGCTAACACTGCCCATAAAACTGTGGTCAAAAAGGCAACTTTGCAGCATCTCGGCTCTGGAGTGATTTTTCCAACTCCAGTGTTTGCAGTATTACTGGTGGCAATAACTATGCTCTCCACAAAACAGATGTTGTGTCATGACCTCTTTACTTTTCCAGGCTGAATTCAATGCCAGCAGTGAATTTCCTAGTGACAAAACAACGTTATGTTCAGCTGCAGTATTTTTTTCATCTAATTCACAGCTGCAGTGGAAAAAAATCCAAATAATCAGTCAGAACCCTTCATAAACTGTTAAAAGCAATCAGGGAACTGGTTTCAGGTAGTATATCTCAATTCAGAATCCATTTATTGTTGGAAAATTATATTTGTTTAAGAAATGGTTTTGATCCTTTTTTTTTTTTCCCCAGGCTTTACTTTAGCAACAGATGATTTCTAAAATGTAAGAACTTAAATTCGTGCCCAAAATAGGGAAGTATTTTTAAAAGAACTGAGATGTGCTTTTTATTTGCTGTGATCAGATGAACACATCCTTACCTTGAGCATAAACATTTTAACTGAGAACTAGGTGGTGAAGGAACTGATGACGTGTAAACCTTTTATTCAATGCTGCACACACACTTTGCTCAAATAACACAGGAGGTGAAGGATCAGCTGGAACATGCATGAAAACATTTCACAGCTAAACACACCAAATGCATCTCCCTGGGGTCCCAAGCAAAGGAACAAGAAGGAAAACATAGATGGTAGCAAGAGAGAGCAAACAGGGGAACAAGGACACACAAGTGCAGGGGGGGAAATCTTTTTGTTGTTCTTTTTGCCAAGATGGAGCTCTTGGCAATGGTTGGCAGCCAGAGCATCAAAGAACCAAAGTGCACCACCCTGGAGTCAGTCAGGAAGGGAAGGGGGAAGGATGTGCAATAAATTATTTCCTTCATGCAGGAATTAAGAACCCTGAAGTATTTTATAAAAATCAGTCTTGGCTTGACAAAAACAGTACTGTCTGGCAGATGAACTCCATACAATTTCTCAAATGGTCCTTTTAAAAAGAAGGGAAAAGTTAAGTCACTCCACATACAGATCCAGGAAGCAGCACGTTTTGATATAAAAGCAGGGTACCTTCTGCCCATCTGGAGCAGCAGGGCACCATTCCTTTGGCCAAAGATTATCACAACCCCTTCATCTCATCCTGACATTGTGTAAGTTGTCACAGTCACCAAGATCCTGTGCACCCTGCCACAACAAAAACAATAAAGAAACAAACCCCAAAACACACAGTTTAACAAATTATTTCAAAGGTGAATTTGCAAGCTACCTCTGGAATTCCACAAGAAATGGTCCCCAGGAACTCTTACTTGAATAAATATTTATGAATACATCAGTACAAACTGGAATCCACTTATGTTTAATGCTTGCTGTGTGGTAACAGAAACGTTTTCTTTGGTCTGTGATGTTCTAACAGAGGTACAGAATTGTTTGACACACACACTTATATTTACCTGGGTGAACGCATTTGGCAGTCAGTGCAGGCTGTCATAACCCAAACAAACATCAGCACTTTGTGATGGCAACAAATGGCACAGGAACCGAACAAGGTTTTGACATGTTGATACAATTATTCCTGTTAGTGGCCAGGTGATTTATTGGTAAGTGAGATATGCCATCAAATCTGTTGTTAATTGCAGTGTCAAAGATTAGAGGAACTGCATGTAATGACCTGCTCAAGTTCTGCATGAGCAGCTTTCACTTACATTTGTGCTTGTTTCCTATTTTGGACTGTAAGGCTCATTTAACTTTTTTCCTTCACAAAGCTTTTTTTTTTCTTTTTTTTTGCAATCGAGAGATGTCTTCAGCTAATATTCCATGGCAGTGGCATTCTTTGTAAATTCACATGTCATCACTGTTGCTTGTAATTTCTAATGACAGAGAAATACTTGGTTATCATTGAAGAAAAATTACAGTATCACTACTTCTATTATTTTTTAATTTGATGAAGTCATCCACTGAGCAACCTCCCACCTTTGTCAGGCATTAATTTTATCCAGGCACAAAGTTCCTACTCTTTTTTTTATTTTTGCCAATATTCTAGCCAGGAAAGTTCAAATAATTCTATGATCTGCTTATGTCTGTTCTCCATTTTTTTGATGCTCACTCATTCCACTTTTCCCCTTCAAGAAGCAGCTAGCTTTGTATTTAGTACAAAAAATTGTTATAGTAATGTTCTAATACAGCCAGGAAAGAACAATAACTACCAAGAATCATCCTATTTCCTTGGAACACACTCATCACAGAAGTCTTTTCTCTGAATTCTTACAGTTTGTGCAGAAAAAAATGCCTTTCAAGGCTAAGATGTCTGATAATGTGACTACACTACACATGCCTCTACCATTTTTTCCCTCATTCTAATGAGAGGTATTCCTTTTACAGTCAGTTTCATAAATGGTAATTGTTTTTATCAACTCAAGCCATGGTTTACACTGAAAATCTTACAGATACACACTCAAGAGGAGGGAGCTTTGATTAGCACACACAAACAGAAGCCTCCTCTAACACTCATCTGTACACTCTTCTTTCATGTTACACCTATCTCACTTGGATTGCACTAATTCATCTACTTTCTAGAGGACCCCTTTTGGAGTTTCCTCCCAAATTTGCCCTAAACCAGGACAGTTCCCTAATTCATTAAACTTGAAAGCTGCTGTGCTCTCTGTGGGGCTCCCGTGAGCTCCTCCAGGCAGTATGTGTGGTGTCAGGGAAAGCACAGTCTGCACCACAGCTCCACTGCCCCCTACTCCCCGAGTCCATGATCCCACCAGAGAGCAGTGTTCCCCTCCCATGGTGGGACAGCTGCTTGTGGGGCACTGGGAGTTTTTCATCTGCCTGCATCCACCTGCAGTTTCTCCCATTTTTCCCACATGGATTAGCAGAAGAGAACTGGTCTTCATACAAAGGAACTTGGGGAGAGACAGGGAATGTCCCTTCCGTATATGTTGGTACAGCCACACCACGGTGATCAGGATTGAGCCTTCAGTCCCATAGGCTGATGTCTCTGGGCTAAACTCTGCACCAACAAACCCAACCACACCTTGCTCTTCCTGCAATGCTCTTCTTGAAGGACCTCTTTTCAGGAGACTCCTTGAGGAAGCTGTAGGGTCCAATCCACAATTCTGCCTCTACAGCCCTGAAGCTGCTTAAGCTTTTTTTTTCCACTGCCAAGTGGAAAGCACAGCTGGAGGTTTTATTGTCTAGCCTCTTGTACGTCCTTCAGCACATATGCTGAACACAGGCTTTTTGCAGCACACACCACTCTGTACTACTTTTCTTCTGTTCTTTCACTTCCATTCTGTTCCTGTTCCTTTAATAATTCAACCTCTGCTTTCAAGTCCACCTTTTCTTACCCTACAGAGACTAATTTTCCTTTTCCTAACTGTAATAGATTAAGTCAAATTGGTTGCAGCTCACCTCAAGGCCCATCCTGCAGCAACCTTAACGTTGCCTTAGATGTACTGCTCCCCTGACAGATTGCAAATGCCTTTTCAGACTTCCTCAGTGCATCTTCAGCCACGAAAGCTTCCTGCTCCCACACCAGAATATCTTTCAGATGACCTACACCACTGTATTTTCCTCTGGATGGGGAGAAATCCTTCCCTTTTCTCCTCACCTGGTGAGCAGTCAGGCCCAGTGGAATGCTGAGTACCTTGAATGCCTAGTTACCAAACCTGAACGTGTTTGCTTTCATTTTCTGATTTTATTCTGCTTCTCTGCTTCAGTTGTGGCTTTCACATCAAAAGACTTGGTTCACCTGCACTCCACAATTCTGCAGTTTTTCCTCTGAGCTGTTTCATTCGGGCAAGTTTGGCCAACTGCAAACAGACTCCACAAGCAAGCTATGTCCCTGCTCATGGCAGGAGCACTGGACTAGATGATTTTTTTGAAGTCCCTTCCAACATTCTACAATTATGTCATATATTCAACTCCAAAAAGACACCTCATGTATTGGTTTAGATGCACAAAACTAGTGAAACTGAGAGAGCTATGAAGCATAGCACACACACAGCACTCAGGGCATCTCTACCAGCAGAAGGTTTGGCAGGGAACTTCTGCAGCTCCCTGAAACTGATCTTCAGGGTTCAAGAGCTGCCACCCCCCAACTCTGTATTTACAGTCAGGAATGTAGGTGGTTTTCATCCAGAATCCTGGAGCTGCTGTCTCAAGAAAACAATCCTAGTTTTTTTTATCCTGCCCAGCTTTATTACAGGTGTTTTCCCCAGCTCTCCCAACTTTTCCTTAGGAATCTGAGGCAAGGTGCTCAGAGAGAGCTGTGCAGCCAAGGCTCAGGCCATGAGTCCTGACACCCCTGTTGACAGGGGAGGTTCTACTCAGCCCTCCTCCAACCTGACTGTGCTGAGCAGGACTTGAGTGATGCTCCAGCACTTCCCAGTCCTCATCCTGTGCTTCTGCAGAGCTCCCAGATGAACATGTGTGAAGCTACTGTGTAATAAAGTCAACTGAGGAAGAAGAAAAATATATTGAAATTGATCAGTACAATTCTGAAGAAACCACCAAAAAAACCCCCACCATGTCCACACGAACCACAAATGGGAGGACTATTAATGAGAGTTAAATATTGTCACTCACTATTGCCTCTATTTTCAATGCATCAACAAACCCCACCTGACCAGCAAACCTACATGGGCAAACTCTGATTCTTCCAAACAGGTTCTTCTGGCTGCCTAGAGAAGCACTTGAGCAGAGACATGCTGAGAAGTTTTATCTGCAGTGACAGAAATGCATTCAGAGAGGGAAGAAACTCCCAGACTAAAGGCCTCTCCCCAGAGGGACGCTCTGCTCCTTGCACATGTGCTGTACTCGGCAGGCTTCCCTCTGCTCATCCCATAACATCTCCTCACCCACACTGAGAGACTGCTAAAAATCATTACACAAATAGGAGAAGGCATGAGAGTGCACTTTATGGCACTTGCTCTATAAAATTACTCCCCAAAACCCCTTCCATTAGGAAAACAGCACTGCCAAGTCAAGCATCCAGAACCAAAAAGAAACTACAATTAAATTTTCCTGTGCAAGCCTAAGCTCCCTCCTCACTCTGTGCTGTCAGGGCTGGCAAAGAGGCCATAACACAACCTTCAGCAAGGAGACACAAGTCTTCCTCAAGCCAGCCCAGGGCAGGGCTCTTGTGATTTTTGCACTGAGACTGGCTAGGCTGACTTTTTACAGCAAAAAAAGGGACACACCTACATAGAGGAGTTGGTTATGAAAGGCTTGCCAACGTAAGAATGAATCAGGAATCAAAATAAATAAAAAAAGGAGTTGAAGATATTCCCAAATGATGACAAGGCACTTTCCCATAGACAGTGCCTGGACTGTGCTGAGACACAGGCACATCCCTTCAGAACAGCATCAGTGCCCTGGTTCATACTCCTCTCTCCAAGGGGCAGCACAAGGATGTAAATCTGGACTATTCCTGCATTTGAGACATTAAGAGCTAAACCCTGCAATCTTCTCCCAAGCTGTGTTACGTTCTTCCCTTTTTGGAGCAGAAGTCTAGCACAAAGAACAAAATATGATTCTTCTTTACTACTGGATTAGAACCACTTGTACACCCCCTGTGTTTAAGGACTGCCATCTCAGTTGGTTCTTTTTCTTCTCAACACAGCTCTAATTATTTCAGTCTATTTAAATGGGCCACAGATAGAAAACATCTCCTCTGTTGGTCATGTTCCTTGCCACTTTTTCAGTTCAGTGGGATGGCACAGAACTGTGGAGATTAATTATGCCAAACACATTATCCATGACCCACAAAACCTCATCAGCAAACATCACACGGAGCTCTGTCAGAGGCTCACTTAACCACGTCTGACCAGGAAGTCTGACAAAGGAAAACCTGGAGCTCTTCATCCTTTGCCCACAGTTACCAGAGAATCCTGCCTTGGCTGCATGGGGGGCACACACTCATCGCGTGCCACGAGCAGAGCTCACTCCAGGGATGTGCAGTGACAGAGAACCCACTGAAAAGGGTTCACTCCTCCTTCCAGACGCCAGCAAAGCAGTGCAGCACAGCCCAGATCAGGAACCAGAGAGAGCACGCATCTTTCTGTGGAAGCAATCCAAAGTGAAGCAGAGATAAGCACTTCCTATCAGTTTTCTTTGGATCCCCAGCTGCTCACGCTTTTGAGAGGGCCCTGCTGTTTCCAGGGCCCAGCTGTACATCACATGTGCACAGCTTTAAACTTCATTTTCAGCTTATATTGAAAACCAGCTCCATTTCCACAGCACCCTCAGAATGCAGATGAGTTATGCATTTTGTGCTGAACAAAGCCATTACAGCTCAGCACATCTACTGAACCACTGATACGGTTCAAAAAGCCTCAGATCCTCCCTTGGGCATTATCTTTAAAATCAGGTAATTAAACCACAAAAAAAAAATGTTTAGACAGCAATAAATATTAAGTACACAAAAAGAATTTCCAAGTTTTCATAGAAAGGCTGTTCAGGAACCAAGGAATTGTAGGACTGACGTCAAGGCACTCACACAATCCTTCACATGACCTAAAAAGTCAATACCCCTTACGGGTGCTCAATTGTGATCAACATTCAAGCTCTTACCTATTACCTTTAGTGCCTGCTAAAGCAGATTAACCATTTAGGCAAAGCTTCAACTCCTCATTTCTTTGTCTACAAAGGGGCTCTCCCCGCCTTATTTTTTTACAAATAAAATATTTGCAATACTAGGGAAAAATCAAACAGTTGAACAATTGGTTAACTGGTCAGCTCCCAAGAGCAGCACTACCATGCACAAACTAATTCAGCTAAAAAAAATTTATTAAATATCAGATTTATTCCTGGCCACTGAATCAGTTTTTATCACAATGCATTGTAAAAGCACACAAAGAAACTTGGCCATTCCAATTCATACAAACAATCTGACAGAAACAAAGAGGGAAAATGTTTACTATAATGATGCCACTTCTCACAAAATTACTATAGCAAATTTTATCTCTGTGTGTGATAGGAAATGGTGTGTATGTTTGGGCTGACAATTGAATTTATACATAAAATATCCAAGAAAATCCAACCAAATTCAAGCACGAGCTGCACCCATGATACAAATAAAACTCCAACAACCATCAAGCTCAAACAAAATGTAAAGGAAATAAACTTTATTTAGTGTTACCTTAAAAATCATTCATCCAACAAATAAGAAAAACACACCACAAAGCATGAAATCATAACCTTTTCTACCAAAGAAAACGTTTCCTTCCCCTCTGGCTGAAGGGAAAAGTTTTCAGAACACTGCGAAACAGCTCCATGACACTTGGGACAGTTGTGCCTTTGACAGATGAACAGGGCTAAAACAAAAGGGAAACATTCAATCTCAACTTTGTCCCTGAGTCTGAGAGTTTGCTGCTTTAGCAATAAAGCAATGAACAGCTCTGACATTAAGGATCCCACTGATAAATAAGAAAGCAGCAGACAGTTTCACAGGTCTCTCCTTCCTGCCACATGTAACACTAAAAATAAAACATCCCGCATCACAAACACCAGCCAACCATCACTGAGCTGCTTACAGCTGTGTTTAAAAGATGTTTAAAAGAGGAAGGTGTCCTTAACTTGCTAATGAACAATCATTACGTCACCTTAAATGTCTTCCTGATTCACATAAAATTGCATTTGAGACGTGAGCTTTGCCAACATGAAATATAACAAATCGTATTTCCAATACGAAATAACACAAATTGGTGTAAAAATGTAACTTGTCTTTAAATGAATTCCCTGCATTTATATTAAATAATATTCATGAGACCACCCAGGTCACTGTTTGAAGATCTCACATCACCCTACTTATGAGATTACGAGTAGCAGAAGGAACATCAGTGTACAGCTGGGGTTGTAAGAGCAAACAAGGCAGAACGATTTCAAGTTTCAATTTGCATGAGAAGTTCTTCCATCTCCAAAGCACTTTAGGTGCAGGGCTGCACAGAACTTCTCATTCCAAGATAAAAATTTGCTGTACACACTGAGATACTGCCACAGTGGGATACCAAAGACACACAGAACAAGACAGACCTTAAAACACAGTCCAGAGGTTCGACTGTCTTGATTTTTTGTGCAACAAGTAAAGGAGAAGCAAGTGTTGTAGGCATTGACCATTCATAATAAAGAAGTTTCAACCTTCTGCAATATTTGAAGCTGTAGTTCATACTAACTCCACACCTGACAAGAAGTGAAAAAAGCTGTACACAAAGTAGAGAAAAATGTAAAAGCAAAGAACTACTGCGTTCAATTAAGAGGACAGAACAATGTAGAGTTTGTTTCATTTTGACAGATTTGAAAACAGCATAAGAAGAATCAGCAAGTCTGTATCTATTCCTTCCAGCCAAGCAATGCTTGAGACAACTGTCCTTGGCTTGCAAGGCCACTCCTTCCCCCTCCGCTGTCAAATTTTTTGCCTCTCTGAAAGCTTTACAATCTCCAAATTCTCATATAAAGGATCTTTGGCAATGTTTTCCAAGTGGGTATTACCAGAGTTGAGAAGACATTTCCAACTAAAAGCTGAAGGCCCTGACACTAGAAAGCTGGGCCCTTCACTCACCAGAATGAACTCCACGATGCCATTGCAGTGAGGTTTTCTTAAGCAGTCTGAGGATCTGCAGAGTTGCTACATAATTAAACTAAAAGTTTTCAACTGCACACATTGGAGCACACATTTTTCATCCCTTGACATTTTTTGGTCCATCCAAACACTGCAAAAGGAACACTGATCATTATAAACCTGCCATTTGTACATTGTGAAAGTGCCCAATTCAGACTTCAGACCAGCAATACAGTACACCATTAGTACACCTAAACCAGCAACCTTACATGGAATTTTAGAACTTCTCAATGTCCAAATTTTCAACAATTCAAATTAAAAAAACAATCCAGAGGTTGAGATTCAACAAGTAAAGAAACAAGATATGAGGAACAAAAGGAATTATTTACTATCCAATAAAGAAGTATTCAATATGCATAATTCCTTGTAAAACCTCTTATTAAATATGTTTAACATTCAACTGCAAAAACAAAAATAATTTTTATTGAGATAAGTTTGTTCATGCTGGCATTTAAAATCTCATACAAACCCAAAAAACAATGGAATGAAAGTAAGTTTTATGAGTAACTTTATGAACTGCACCATCAGCGATTGTACTCAACACCTTCTGCAGACAATGCCCAAAACCTCTTCCAGCTAAGGCTCCAGACTATGTCTGACAAGGTGATCAATGTCCTCAGACACGAAGGATCTGCTGAATGAAATCATCTCGCAGAGCCAGCAGGGACACACGCTGTGTATCCCGTTAATTTACTTGTAAACGTTAGGATTTTCTGTTCCTCACTTTGCACTTCAAACAGTGACAGCTCAATCCTTCTGCACCACACCGTGCTCGGCTCCACAACACTCACACTGGGGTTGGTCCTTGCTCCAAGATTCAGCTTTTGGGGATTTTTATGGCATTTACCGTTGTGGTTGCTTTTGGGGTTTTTTTTCCATGACAATTTTCTCCTCAGTTAAGCAGCACCCATGCCAAATAAGGGCCTTCTAAACCACATCAGGATTTCCCACAGTGCCCAGTGGCAGGAAGGGGAGCTCTCCACACGCAGTGTGGCAACCAGGTTATGCCAGGGGGTGCAGCTTAGATCTTCAGAGGCTGTTTGAAGAAAAGCTTAGAAAAGAATGGTGCATAAAGACAAAATTATTCACCTCTCTTTTGTTCTACTGACCAGTTCAGAAGACAAAATTCATGTGGCAACTGTCAACATTGCCACTCCCTTATCAATGCTTCCAAACACAAGTGGAAACCTTTTTTCCATACAGATCTTATGGAAAAAACCACAGCCCTTTACTGCAAGCATGGACAAGAAGTGCTCTGCACAGGAGCAGGTCATGTTCCTTTCTTCAAATAGCGGGAGAGGAACTGGCTCCTGACAAAGTGGATGAGCTTGGTCTCTGTGTAGAACATGGTGACGAGGGTTGCCGCAAGGCACAGGGCGCCCGTGCTGATGTGGAGCAGCCTGGCCAGCCAGCCCTTGTCACAGCAGAACAACACCTACAACAAAGAACACAAGGGATTGCAGGAAAATCAGTCAGCACAAAGTGCATTTACTGTCTCAACAAGAATTAATTTGTCCAACAAGCCAACGTCACCGTCGAGCCAAGCGCGCTTTTGCACGTGCACCGACCCTACAATAAAATCATCTTTAGGAGTCAGTACCTTTGCTTTCTTAAGTTCTGTCAGCAACAAATAACCATTTGGGAGGTATCTGGTAAATGAGGAAGCTGCTGTTATCTGGCACGCAGGAATGTGTTAACGGAGATGACACAAAATTTCTCTGGAGCTATCAGGCAAGCCTGCTCCTGTACAGCCTGACATATCAGGCTATTTTCCAACAAAACTGGAAATCCCCCACTCCAAAACATGAAATTCTCTTTTCTCAGGCATATTGGATTTTCAAACTGTCAAATTTTTGTACGTTGAAAAGCTCCAATCCCCTTAGTAATCAGCCTGTACAATTACCATCTCATACTGAATAAATGTCTTACACATGCTCTTAGCAATTTTTCACCATCTTCTAGTTTTGGTTATTACTTATTTTTATTACAGAACCTTTAAGGTCGATTTCTTGGCGCCGCTGCAAACTTTCCATTATTAATAACTAGGAACATGGATTAATAACTCCACACAGCAGAAACCTGTTAGATTTTGTGAGGTTCACCTCATACAGGTGGCAGAGAACATCGGTACAAAGAATCTCTTAACAATGTATCTGTAAACGTGGATCTCCCAGCCTACCCTCAAAAGCCTTTTCTCTTTTTGTGGGCACAGCTGAGGGCAGAGAGGAGGGAGCTCACCTCAGAGAAAGCAGTGAGCACCGCACTGCTGGCGTAGAGCAGCAGCAGAGCAGGCGAGGGCAGCAGGCCCGCCAGGGGCCTGTGTGAGCTCTCTCTGAAGCAGTGGTGGATGTAGTGGGTGCTGTGAGCTATTCTGATGCCCATGTTGAAGCAGTTGGCGAGGATAAAGCCCACGCTGCCGTACCAGTGCGTCAGGAAATAAGAGATGCACAGAAATATGAAAGACAAGGCCAGCATAACAAAATTGTACCTAGGGGAAAAAAAAGAAAAAAAAAGGAAATAATTTAATGATGCACACAGTTACAGCATTCATTTATTAATGATCTTTTATTTTCTAACATGAGTAACGGAATTTCTCTTACCCTCTTCTAGTAAAAATAAATTTGAGGAACAAGATAATAAAGAATTTGAAAGAATAGAAAAGACATCAACCAAATTAAACCAAGAACTACATTATGTGAACAAAATTCTATTACACTAATGAGTTGTGCACTCATTGCAGAAAACCAAATTTAAGAACAATTACTAGAAATGTAAAAACTTGTGCCTTTTTTTGCTATTTAATGTTAGGAATATATTAAAGACAACAAATGCTGAAGAACAAATTGACACCCTATTTCATTTCTGTTATAAACAATTGGAAAAACTAGTGCACATTTTAGAGGGGTTGTGAAGGCAGCCCTTGCTAAGTCAAAAAAGCTCCCTCTTTGATAGTGGAAAAAGGACCTCACTGAAATTAATTTGAAAGGGCCACATCAGGGTCAGCCTTAACACAGAAGCAGGAAATAATCCAGGGTGGAAGGGCTCTCAGGAGGTCACCCAGTCCAACCTCCTACAAAGTAGTAAAACCACTGCATTCACACCCAAGCCTGGGTCATTCCTAGGTGTACCTCCAGTACCTGCACACGAAAAATGTTAATAGTTGCAAACTTCCAGTGAGTCAAGTGATTGTCTTAAAAAGAGGAACTTCAAGTTCATCTGTGCAGAGAAAACACATTTAAATTACTTTACTAGTTAGTGATGTGTCCAAAGCTAAATGAACAATCTTTATTTCTTAGTTTCTGATCTTTTCACCCAAACTTTTCAACTTTTGCTAAAGCTTCTACACCTAAATCTAAACGCAGACACCCTAGCAAGGAGTGGCTTTTCTCTGGGGCAGGATATTATTTGTACCAATTTCAAAAGCACCAATTCCTTTTGAAGGTCAGCACAAATAAATTTATAGGAACATTGTGGAGACACTACCTGTCCACTTCTTCTTTGCACATTAAGGCAAATGTAAAACATTCTGTTACTCCATTGACAGCAAGAAACAGGACATACAACGAGTAACACCGGAGAAGATCTGGACCTAAAAAACACATGAGAAAGACAAATAGTTAAAGATTTCTTTTATCAAACCACTTTGCTTTTACAGGCACTGATACTAAGAGATAGGAGTTGTCATGTTAATACTAATAATGGGAACTCAAGTTCATTTGAACAAGTTTCCTGTCTAGGTATCTTGACAAGAACACAAATAAACAAGGTGAAGGATCCTGATGAGCTAAATCACAGATTCCAAAAGTTGTTTCACAGGAAAAAAACCCTAACAAAGAATTCATAATAACTGTAGGGTTGGTTTTTTTTTCCTAAGAGTGGTGCTTTTTTGCCAGGTCTGTAAAACTTTACCTGTTCCAGAACTGAGCATTGAGCCTCCATAAATATCCAGAGCCAGCTGAGAATAGGCATAGCCAAACACGGTGATGGTGAGGCCAATCAGGAGCACAAGTCTGAGCAGCAGCTCCAACACATTCGCAGCCATAGCAACGTCATCCTGGGAAAAAACCTCAGTAAATCACAAGAACCAAAAATCAATGTCCTAATAGCCCCTCCCGCGCAGAAATGCCACTTCAGAGAAACAAATCAGTTTGTATTGTGAAAAAGGTGTGAAACTCATCCTTTGTTATCGCATTATCCACACACATGCTCTTAACTTGGTAACATTTTTTTACGTATTTATTATTCCACCTTGGTTTTTAGTTCTACACACCAAATAGGTTTTACCTCCCTTAGCCCACCGAGGACTTCAAGCACAGGATTTAATTGTGTGCTGATGTGCAATTAGCAGGACTGCTACAGGCTGACTTTCATGAGTGATCAAGAATATTATTCTGTAGAACCAAGCTCTTATTCGTTAATCCTTTTCATAACTCAAACACACCCAAAAAATCCAATTCTTTTCTTCCCAGAGCTGCACTCTTCACAATCATTATTTAACAGCTATCGATAAATTTAAGCAAATAAAGTACTTCCAGATAGCATTTATTTAATAGATTTCATGGTTTAAATCATGGCTTGCTATATCTGGAAATACACAGTATACACAGCCCTAGGCTTTCCCTCACACTGCTTGGAACAGCTGATGTCAATATTTAGATGCAAGGCAGCACTATGCCACTGCATGCACACATTCATTTCTATTTCGTTGACATTTTACCTATTTTCTTTTCTTTTTGGTCCAGCCTCACTCAGCACTTTTGTCCTCCACTTTTCAATTTTAACAGCCCCGATACTCAAATTAAAACACAGATTTCTGTCCATCACTCTTCTGTGATGCAACTTATCTGTAACAAAAAAATCAAGCACTTGACATGTAATTAATCCAAAATAAACATACCTGTTTCTGATCCTTTACAGTCTTCCCTCTTTCCAACACTTTAGCAAAAAATACATAGAAACTCTCCTCAATAGGCAAAAAGATAAACCTGGCCACCAATGAACCAAGGTTATTCACAATATCATATACACCTTAAAAAAAAAAGAAGCAATCTCAGAGATTTAGACATATTTTAATACCAAGTCTTTAATAACAATATGAATTCTCATCTAACATCTCCAAAAAGAGAAAACAAGTGGTGTTTAGTGCAGAACTGAAGCAGTATTCTCTAAAAATTCAACAGCCAAGCAACTACAGCTTAAAATCACGAGGTTTGCTAATGGCAAAGGCAAGACAAAAGCACCAACTACACAGAAGTGAATCTAAGTGAATCAAACCACACTTAAAATTCTTGCTGTAGAAGAATGTAGAGGATCCTGATGAAGTTCATGGAATGAGAACAGGAATGTAAGGATTTACTGATAGAGAAGAGAAAAATATCTAGATATTCACACCTAGTGAACGTCCCTGCCCATGGCAGGGCAGTGGGAACCAGATAATCCTGAAGGTCATTTCCAACCCAGGCTAGTCTGTAATTGTTATCTTCAATTAAAGTTTATAGTAATCATTCCCTGAAATGTATCTCAAAGCCTTTAAAACACTCTCAGATTTTCAAGCTATCTTCCAATACTTCAAGTCATTATCAGAACCACATGAAGAGCAGTGACTAAAACTCTGTCACCATTCCACAGTAGCGTCTCACTTACCCTGATCTCCAAAATTTAACACGTTCAAAAAAGTCATCACATATCGTTCACCTGTAAGTTCAAAATAAAGAACTTCAGAACAAGCCCCTAAATCTTTCCCAAAACTTCTTCAGGCACTTCTAATACTAAGTATTCAAGAGACAAAGTCAAATGGGACAGCATCTGGTTCTGAAAACCCTCATAAACTCTCCAATTCAGGCTGGCAATCATGTGCCTCATCCTCCCCACCCAAGCTTTCTGAAGCTTTAAGTCAATTTTGCAAACAGCTTTCATGAGCCCTCTTCCCTCACACTTCAATGTCAAGCCTCACCCTCTGTCAAAATCTGTTTCAAGAAGGATTGTTTGAAGAAACTCCAAGTCAAGCGTGCTTCCTTCCAGTTAACAAAGGTCTGCAAAAAAAAAAATAAATCACTGCAATGTAAAAATGTGACTGAAATTAAGGATTAGAAGTAGAAAACAGCAAGGTAGGGCAGCTCTGACTGCAGTGGTGAGGAAACCCACGATGCCACGGTTACTAACCACTAACGTCAAGGATTGCTGAATTCAAGCACCAGCATGGCCCATCTGGCTGAAAGTGCTTCCCTTGCTGAAAAGCACTGCTGCTGCAGACAAAGCACCCACAAGAGCATTCTACAGACAACACCGATTAATGGCAGTCAGGACAAAACCACCCAAGGGTGTTGAACGTGCCAATATCACTTTCATCCTCGCTAGAGATATTGTTTACTGTTCCTCAAGTTGTCTTTATAAGACTTGAAATCAAGGACCACCTTTATATTTTCAATCTGTAAATCTTATCCGCAGTATTGTCTTCCACAATGAGTCTTTTCATTTCTTCCTCTGCTTCATTTTTGTTTGAGAGATACTTGAGTGTCTCTAGGATGCCAGGGAACACCATGGTTACTTTGTGCAGAGGTTAAAGTACCAAAAATCCACTGTTAAAGAGTTCTGGTTTCTTTTTTGCCTGAGATGCAGTGGTAGCTGGTCATTCCTCTGCACACTGCACAGGTCTACCTCCAGTCTATTAACATTTTGTACAAAGCAAGTCAGCAACAACAAACCCACAAAGAGTTCAAGATTTATTACGTTTTTCTGATAAGAAAAACACAATTTATACCTAATAAATTTTACTTATTCTATCATATCTTCTATAGTGCAAAACTAATCCGACAATCATTCAGTTAACTCCCCAGTCTAAAAGCAACATTTAAAGAGGCCTCACGGGAGATTTTAACATGAAAATCAAAAAATAAACTGCACAACTTACCTCATCTTCCACAAAGCTAGGTAACAGAGCTTTCACTCGAGCCACTGGAAATGATTTCTTTGTGGCTTCAGGAGATCCCAAAAACATCACAAAATAAATTACATAGCACATTACCAGAACACTGACATACAAAAGCTGGGGAGATCGGGAAGGAGAGAAGAAAAACAATGAAACAAAATTAACTTAGAAATGCAGAATTATATACTAGGTGAAAATACAGTGAGAAGAAAATGCAAGTAGTCTTTGTGCCTACCAAATATTAAACGAGTGAAGGATTTGAACAGCTCTAAGAATGCTATTGATCTTTTTATCTTTTTTAACCTGCAGGTTATCACAGACCTTTGCTAATTTTCATGTTTTATTCAGCAATTTTAGAATGTTGAAGGTCCAATTATAAAGCAATTACTCACTCAAAAATCAAGCTGACAGAGTAGCTACTGCCTACATCTCTTATTTCAGAGAACATTCCCAATTTCCATCAGTTATAAGCGATCTACAACAGCCAAGGCAAAAACAGAGGGAAAAAAATTATCCCTCCTTCACTGTCGTCAAGAGAAACTTTTAACCTGAATTAATTGCACTTGATTAGCACCTTCTGATAAGGTAATGCAGGTTGGCGGCACAGGCTGATAAAGTTCTCTGTGATTAGAATAACATAACCTTATTTGCAAAATGTGCCCTCACAGAGAGAAGCTGTTTCTTTGTATCTCCCTTCACCTCAACCTCAAAGCACCAAGTCCATAATGAGTATCAGGAAAACACCAAATATAAATTCTAAATCTCAAACCTTCCAGGGGGCTTCTTCTCTCAGCTTCCCAAAGTTCTTCAGCAGACTAAAAGTCAAAGAAAAATTAAAATGCAGCCGAGAGAGAACAAAGGGAACTCACCTGAGCCAAGGAAAAAATGTAAAGGCCCCACTGAGGATAAAGGATTACTAAAGTAACCGTCAAAATGCATTTTGACACGACTGAAAGGCTTTCTGCAATTACCTAAAAGAAACACAAAAGAGAGAAGGATTATTTTGTGGCAACCTAACCACGTACAGAAGATTAAAATATAGAGGTTCAATGCACAGAATTGATGTAGGAATGTAAGATTTCCAAAGTCAGTGTGACTGTATCACAGTTGATTTCTGCTGAGCTGGCCAGCTTAGATTGTGATTTCTCTGTAAGTTTTGTATTCTAGCATTCCACAGTTCCTCCAGTACATTTTCCCAGTCCTTTGTATGGGACATAAGGGAGAAAACTCTGCTTGAGGCTGTCATGTTCTCAACAGATTTCACAATTTTATCTAGAACTCTGGATGCAGTGTGTCTCCCCCTCCAACCAAAACCTGTGTTGCAGGATTTAACGATCTTGAAAGTAATAAAGTCTAAATAAAGCAACTTGCTTGCTTTAATGGGTAAATTCCTGGATATATCCTACACAAACCAGGCTCTGCAGCGCTGAACAGTCCGCACAGGGGTTTTTATACCCTTGAATATACAAAGATCTAATCAGTGACGTGTTCTTTTCAGTACAGATTCCTCCCCACACGCACACACCCCGTGGACTTCACTAACCTTAAGTCTCACAAACAAATGAGCTTGTGCTAAAACCCAGAGTGGCTCTCCCAGGAGTTCAATGATGGCAGAAATACCAAACGCCACCACACCAGCCTGATAGTGAGGAACGACAGAAGGGTCGGGTACTTCAAGCAAGTGTAGCCAGACTAAGCCCAAGATAAGAGACCAAAAGACACCAAGAGGGACTCTAAAAAGTTAACATAAAAACTAATTAATGGAAATGTTACTTCAGCAGGAAAAAAAAACAAACAACAAACACAAAGAAAATTAGATTACAATATTACACATGGCCACAATGATTACACAAAGAAAAAAGGTCCTGAGAAATTAACTCCCATTGTTACCACACTAAGAATGAATATTTTCCTGCGTAATGAACATCCTTAGCACACTTTTTGCAAGACACAGAAAACATTTTTCTGAGCTGTCCATTTCCTACTCCAGAGCCATAGGGTCGGGTATCTGCATTTCTGTGCCTTAGGATGAAACCGTTCTGATCCCACACCAGTCTGCACATCCTGCTCTGCTGACACTGCTTCAGAAACACAGAGCTTCTGGCAGAGTCCATCAACCTCTACATCGGTGGAGCAAGATCTCTTTGACCCTGACACGATCAGACCGCTGAGATATTTGACATCGAGCTCCTAAGACATATTTGAGATGCTTCACCAAAGTTAACCTTCATGTGAAGTTATGCTTCTCTATAAGGAAAACTTTTCAACAAAAAAGATGCACAAAATCAATGTCATCTCCGTCAATTAGTGATCACTTGAAAGGCGATCACACAGCACAAAGCTGACTACAGCACAGCTTAGAGAACAGAAACAGCACTTTCAATATCAGCAGTAGAGCTGTCCCTGACAGGGACAATCCCTCTGCTCCATACCGGGATGCAGATGGCCACACAAACCCCCCCATTCCTGGGCCAGATCCACTTCACAGCTGGGCAGCTCCAGGGAAAGTCAGGTGCCCCAATGGCAGAACACCATTTCACCGTGCAGGGCAGGGAAATTCACTGCCCAGCCCAGCCGGGGCTACACAGCAGCTAGAGCTGGCAGAGGGAGCGAGCAGAGAGAAGCAGGAACCAGAAGAGAGAAGCAAACCATAAAAATGGCTTTACTCTAAGGTGTTGCAATGTCCTGCTATAAACAGCACCACAGCTGGAAGAATCAACCCTACTTCCCCCCTGTTGTTCAACTCCCAACTCTTTCTTTCACCTTTTCACATCTCTCCTACCCAAACATTTATGCTGCACAAATGCACATCAGGTAATAAAAGAACAGAACTGAGCAGTAAGAGGAAAGAAAAAACAAAGGATATTTGTGCAACAGCTACGGCCTAAATGACACTCCAGTGACAGAAGAAACGGCACTTTTGGCACTGAACTTCCTCCTGTGCTCCAACAAGAAATCACTCATTTAGATAAATTTATTAAATAAAAAATAAATGCTAAAGCACCAAACTTGAGCAACTTCCTAGATCAGCCCTACCCCAGAAACATGACAGAGGCTTCTAAATGATGAAATCATTATCTCAGTAAATAAACACTTCCTCTCATTCTATGAGCTCCCAGACAAAAATGAGAAATTCTAAGGAAGGAAACTTTGAAAGGTATCTTACGTCAGCCACAAGAGATTAATTGTTTTGGTCCAGTTTCTCTTGGCACTTCCACTCAAGCAAGCTCTGCGAAATGCCTCCCTGGCGAGGAACACAACGGTTGAGTACAGCAGAGTCAACCTAAAGGGGGTGAAAAAGAAAAAAAAAATACAAGGAGAGAAAACGATGTCTTTTCTACAAATTGTAACTCCTTTACGTGGTACCATCACAGTTTTTACACACGACTGCCTGGCAGACAATTTCTTACAGGTGTGCAAACATGGTTATATGAGCTAAAATGACCATCATCTCCTAAAAACAGAGAAAAAGGAATTTCGCGTGACAGTTCAAATGGCATGAACACACTCTGCAGACCAAATGTGAAGATACAGAGTATATCCCACAGAAAAGCACATTGTGTCTAGTTTTCCTCTACACGCCGGTGGTTTAAACACAAAATCCAGGTCAGTGCTGCCGGTGTCTCAGCCCAAAACAGACCTGGGGAGGCACGAAATGGCCAAACACTGCAGACTGCACTTAGCATTAATCAGAGCATGGCCAGCGACACGGCACAGAGCAGCAGGGAGCACAAACTCTGCCCACAGCCCCGGGACGCCTCAGGGGCGCCCGCCGAGCCCTCACCTGACATTGACCACGCCGATGAGCTCCCGGGACAGGTAGCGCAGCGTGAAGGCGTTCAGCCCGAAGGTGACCACCCGGAACAGCACCTGTGAAAGAAGCCGCACGGGAAGCACCTGCGGCGCCCCGCCGAGCAGCAGCAGCAGCAGCAGGATGATGAGGAGGAAGGAGAGAGGGGCGGCCCCGCACCTGCAGCAGGGCGCTGGATGAGGCCAACCGGGCGGTCTGGCCCAGCACGTCCTGCGCCGCCATCGCCCCGCTCCCGCCGCCAGGAAGTGGCGCGGCCGCGTCGCGCCGGATTCCGTCAGTGGGGCGGTACCGACCCGGCCCGGCCTCGCGGGGACCCGGCCGTACCGACCCAGCCCGGTTCTGAGGGGACGCGGCGGTACTGACCCTGCACGGTTCTGAGGGGACCCCGGGGTACCGACCCGGCTCTGAGGGGACATGGCGGCACTGGGCGGCCCCGAGGGGACCCGGCGGTACCGGCCTGGCCCGGCTCTGAGGGGACATGGCGTTACCGACCCTGCCCGGCTCTGAGGGGACCCGGCGGTACCGACCCTGCCCG
>VWZN01000932.1:201949-261542 GCA_013396955.1 Regulus satrapa
CCGGCCCGGCCTGGCCCGGCTCTGAGGGGACGCGGCGCTGAGCGTGGTGCGCGCGACTGAGGAACTGCAGCCCGCCAAAACTGAGGCGCAGCCCTCAGAGCCCCGGGTTCCTCCAAAGCCAGCCCAAAACTGCAGCCTGCCTTACGGGAGGAGATGGCGCCCGTAGATGGGGTAGCATTCAACAAGCGCTGTTTCCCAGAGATTACTGAAAAGGCTGCCGAGTTCCACCAGTCCCTTTCTAAACTGAGGGTAAACCCACCAGCCTTCCCTGACCCAAGGAGAAACACAACTGAAACGGAGGGAAAACACATTCGCTGCAGGAAGGGGAAAGGATCTTCCTTCATTCTGCGGAGCAAAAAAGAAAACAACCCAACACACACAACTCAAAAAACAAACAAAAAACCAAACAAACAAAAAACCCAAAACCAACCAACCTACAACAAAACCAACCCAAAAAACCCCACCACATAAAACCCAGCCCCAAACGCACTTTCAGATACCAAGGTGCATTTTAATTGCAACAGGTTGGCTTTGATAATGCAGTGCACTGAAGCCTTCCAAGCAGACAAGACTTTGGACTCAGTGTAAGTCAGGACAGTTCCAGACTATTTTGGATCAGTGTTTAAGCAGCAATATATAAAAAGATTTTATCTCTCCATGTTACAGAACGTTCCCTTCAGAAGTACAGCATTTCCAGTTCAGAGGTCACATTTTTCTTAGCAATGCTAGAATGGAACTAAGATTTTTCCTGTCTAACAGCAGCAGCTACAAAGAGCATGGGGGAGGGAAATATCTGAGCCCTACTTGATTACAGCTTCTTAGTGACACACTATGAACATCAGCAGTTTAAATCTTCAGCCTCATGCAAAGCAGCCATATCTCCATCAATTGTCTTCTGCATGAAACCTCCTCTTCTGAGCCTTTTCACCCATCACTTTATTCCTTCCATGTTCAGAATAAAGTTTTCCAGACTGCTTCCCGCCCCCCCCAGTTTGGTCATTTTTCCTAATAACATTATTTAAGTAATCTGGAAGTGATGTGCAGATGTAGATGCACGTAGCAGAGGAGTATACCTATGATAACAAAAACACAAACCAATGAAGAAAAAAACCACAAAAAAACCCCAAACCAAACAAAAAAGGGGGGGGGGGAATTTTTCTCCCATTGTAGAGATGGGGAGAGAGAGAAGAAACAAATCTGTGTTGAGTAATTGCAGAGAGACAGATTTTGAGTTACAGAGGAGTACTGATTGGAGCCAGAGGGGAAGAACTATTGCTATTCCCCTCTCATTTAAGCAGTTTTCCAGTTTTCAAATGGAAAAAGCAACTGAAATATTGGCCTACCTCCGACTGGAGTTTCGTCTTGTGGCAGTGAAGGGTGACGGCAGAAATGAAAAAAGACTTGTAGTATGTTATGGCTTATGCTGATCTCTGTAAGGGTGGGGGATTAAAACCCATTACGAACCACCAGGTAAGCTACACAATTAAACAAAAATGCACGTGAGGAGCGTGAAGCATGCACCACAGAACTGTTGAGGTTGGAAAGGACCCTTGAGATCAGAGAGCCCAACTGGTACCTGAGCACTGCCAGGTCCACCACTCAACCATGTCCCTAAGCACCCTATCTACCTGGTTTTGGAATCCCTGCAGGGGTGGTGACTCCACCGCTCCCCTGAGCCACCTGTTCCAGTGCTGTTTTGTTGAAGACGTTTTTCCTAATATCCAATCTAAACCTCCCTGGCACAGCTTGAGGCTGTTTGTTGTCATCTTACTGTTTGTTACTTGAGAGGAGAGACCAATACTGACCTGGCTGAAAAAGCGTCCTTGCAGACAGTTGAGTGTCTCCCTGGGGCCTCCTGCTCTCCAGTCAGTTCTCAGCTGCCTCTGCAGCTGCTCCTCATAAGACTGATGCTCCAGACCCCTCAACCATCTCAATTGCCCTTCTCTGAACACCCTCCAGCATCTGCCAACACTCCAGTAAGAAAGACTCTTGTTACTTTCTCTCTACACACAAACACTTCCGTGACAAAAGGGGGTAACTTCAAGTACTAAAACATGAGGAGTCACGGTGCTGCCTGGAGGCAGCGCTCTGACCTTTTCAGGCATCTGCCGTGGGCAACAGTAAGTGACAATGAGCCATGTTCTCTTGCACAGTTTGGCTTGTCACCGCATAAAGCCGAAACAGAAACAGCTGCAAAGCCTGAGGGGGGCGGAAAAAGAGGAGGAATAACTGCGACTGCGAGTGGTTTTTAGAGGCGCCTCCGGGCACGGAGGCGGTTCGGCCCCGCGGTGGCGGCACCGGCCCCGCCACGGCCCNTTGGAAGGTCACTATTTGGTCATCCTAAAACCTCTTTTCCAGGCAGAACAACCCCAGTTCTCTGGGCCTTTGCTCACAGCAGAGGTGCTCCATCCCTCAATTCATCTTGGTGGCCTCCTCTGGACTGTTTCCAGCAGGTCCATGTCCTTCCTATGCTGTGCCCCAGAGCTGGATGCAGTGTTCCAGGTGGGTCTCACCAGAACAGAGCAGAGGAACAGAATCCCCTCCCTCCCTGCTGCCCACGGTGCTTTGGATGAAGCCCAGGACACAACAGGTTTTGTGGGCTGCCAGCGGACATTACTGGCTCACGTTCAGCCTCTCATCCACCAGCACCCTCCAGTCCTTTTCAAAACATAAACTGACCTATCAACTAATTTAATTTTATTCACAGCTATGCCTGAGCAGGCTTTACAACTGAGTTGACAGAAAATGCTTGCTTTTAGTAACATAAATTGAGAATAGGTGCAAGTTAAAGGAGGACCAAGTTACTGGACTGGCACACAGTGTCACAGAAGCTTCATGAGAACATGAAGTCAAAACAATTGCTCTCTGATTCGCACAGCAGGCAATGCCCACTTAAAGCATTCCTGCATTTTCTCAGCACAATTCTCCACTGTTGGCTGCCCTGAGGCAACAGTTTGTGATGAGATACTCTAAAATATTTCACTTTTCTTAACAGCAAAGGAGGAAAGACTAGCTACTACAGCGATTTTTACATACAGAGTTACCCTGCATCTGGAACTAAATTAGGCTGGGTTTTCCTCCAGCACAGACCACACTCTTCTTGATTTGGCACTATGGGATAAACCCCTGTTTTTATTAGAGGTATATGAGACCTCCATATCAGACAGAACCCCTTCAATCTACGGCAAAGTTTAGTTAGTCCAAAAAGACCAGACAATGCATATACAGGCCCTAGAATGAGTTGGAACTGTTCTGCCAGAATTTTAAAAATTAAAAATTCTTATGTTTCAATAGCTTGGTATCTGTATTCCACTTGGGGAATTTGAGGTAATTAATTACCCAACTAATAAGGTATTTCAGGATGAAAGGTAGACTTTAACTTCAAGCCACTACTTTTATACAGACCAGTTGTAGCCCAGAAATCTTAAAACCTGCCGAGAAAATTAGAGACCTTCCAAAGTCTCACCTTCCTCAGAGAGGAATTTCTCTTTTACAAAAATATTTCCCAAAGTAAAGACAAAGTGAGATTGGGAAGCAGGAACCTATTGAACCTATTGAATCACTGCAGAACCAAACTCAGCTCCAGTATAAAGGAACGTTACAATTTTTTATTTTATTAATCCAAATAAAGGCTGCATTTTTGAGTTAGTAATATATTTTAATTTCTTCATTTTATTTGTGGGTTTCCATTTCCTTTAAGGTCCCTTGAGGAATTAAGCTAGAAAGTCAACTGTGCTATGAAATCATTGGCAGCTCAACCTCCCGGAATAGTGCATGATGTAACACAAAATGACAGACTGAACTGTGAGCTAAACACTGTAAATTTCTGCAGCTGCTGAAAAACCTTTCAAGTCAGGACTCATTTTGGAAAGGAGCAGAACAAATACTCAAACCCCCTGCTGCCGGCTGAGCAACCTTCTCCCTCAGTGTCACCCTGCCCAGCCGCTTCAGTGCCCAGAGCCCGAGGTCCCCCAGCGCAGGGAGCACCCAGGGGTGCTGCTGCCAGCCCTGCGCTGTGCCCCTGAGTGAGGGCAGCCTGGCCTGCGTTAAAGGCTGGGTGCACTCTGCTCCTGCCATCCCTCTGCCCACATCTCCTTTCTGTCCCGTGATCCCAGCAAAGCAGAGGAGTGAGCGGTGCACAGCCGGAGCCGTAGGATGAGCTCTGCAGAGCTCGCTCATCCCAATCCCCCCTCCGGCCTTTTTCAAGAGCAGTGCTCTTTAACACAGCTGCTCTGCCTCTGCTGCAACTCCACATCTTGCCATTTCATTAATGAGGACAAAATCATTTGTTCCTGGGCTGGCAAACATTGTTTGTCCCGTTCTGCTCCAAAGTCTTGTGCCAGCAGAGGCCAAATTATGTTGTCTGGTTTAAATTCTGTTTCTTTTTCAGAAAGCAAGCATAGAAGACATCAATTTCTTTGTTCCTGATCATATAAAGCTTGTTCCTTTACAGCAATAACTTTGAGGTAGGGTCAATGCAAAGAGTCACATGGAGACTTACCAGACCAGGCACTAAATCTCATAAAGTTTCCTTCTCTCCTCTGAGCACCCCTCTTGGGCCAGAGACACATCCAAGCCTGGGGATGCAACATTTCCAGTGCAGTGCAGAACAGCAGGAAGGAAAAGAAGAGAATCACAGGCCATTCACCAGCAAAGGACATATTAGGAGTTACTGCTGCGCCCATTTTTCTTCCCCCCAACCAAAGTGTCCCCCAGAGGGTTTTTAGATTTGTTCCCCAGGCTTGTGCACTGAGTTAATCTCTATGAGCATGGCAAATGATTAAACAAAAATTTGCAGATTTTTTTTTCCTTGCTGCATTATTAGTTCAGCAAGGATTTAATTTATGTCCTTGCTATGGGATAAAAGAATAAAGGGACTTTTTGAAGAAGGCAGAGGAGTGGGGTTTTCTGTGATATGCAGCATTTGAGAAAACGGTGTCACGTCTTTACAGCACAGCTTTTGACTTTGTAGCATTCATTTTGCCTCACACATTTTCACAGTGCCTGTAGTACACTCTTTATATGCAATTTGGTAACTGGTTTTGCTGCCATATCAGTTTCAGTTTTAAAATCAACTTTTATTTATTGAAATATTTTACGTAGAGTGGTAACACTTTCCTATATATCAAATAATATAACGAACAAATATTCTACTCAAGGGAAAGGTAAAAAAAGTATAGCAAAAAAACAAGTCATAGTAAAATATCAGGATGGGATAGGGCTGTATTTTTATAACTGCTAAATAACTGACCTGCGTACTTCAGAGTATATTAGGCAAACTTTAAGAAATGGTATGTATTGATTAGATGAGCAAAACCAAGTGTTCTGCACAATGTTGTTTGCTTCCAGAAAGACTTTTTTTTTAACCTTTTCAATTTGAAAATCTGTGACATTCAACAGACATTTTAAAGATCTGTAAAAAAAAACCACCTTCTGGTTATTTAATCTGGGGAAGCAATAAATTAAAATATTTTGTCACAGGAACTGGCAAGCTCCTTGCTTAGAATTCATGCAAAATGAATTCTAAAACATGTACATAATGGATTCTGCACCATCTTAGCTGTCCTTTGTGTTCTAAATACTAAGGTCTGTTGGGTTTTTTTGTATATATTTATATATGTTCAGCTGAAGATGATTTCTGTCTTACTTTCTTCAAGATAGAAATTCCAGCCATTTTTGCTAGGATCTGCCTTACAGACTCTGTCTTAACTGTCACTTGACTGGCTCAGGAAATTGTATCAGCCCCTCACTCTGAGCACTGGTAGACAATTTATCTAACTGCTTTGTGCTTTAGAAGCCTATCAATATATGGAATAAGAAAAGTACAGTGGAACAGCTCTTGATTTTTTTGAACATTTATCCTGTCAGCAATAATCAGAGAGAAGAAGATTCAATTGCAGATTTTCTTTTTCCTTGCAAAAGCTCTCTGCCTTCACTTATGGCTGTTGTGTCAGTTATGCACAACTTCAGCTATCACTATGATCAGAATTGTTTCTGCAGGGTGGGACATCCCAAATCCTACCCTGCAAACCTGAGTGATAAAGGTGCTCAGCAGGTGCTGAGGCAAAATGCACATTTTTCCTCCTCCCTGTGCACACTGTAAGATGAACCCCAGGGTAACACTCGCTGCTGCAGGTTTGGTGCCAGGGCATTGCTCGTGAACAGACAGAAGGGTTTTCTGCTTAGAACAGCCAGAGTAAAGGTACAGGAACATATTTTGCAGCTGGGAGCACTTGCACTTGAAAACTCTTTACTAACTAGTGCTTGGCACTGCAAAATCATTCCATGAGCTCCAGGCTGCATCCCTTGAGAAAAAATGTACTTGAAAGAGAGAGAGGTGCAAAAAGCCTGCACAAGGGATTTCTGCTTGCTGTACAAACATGTATATTCACCAACACTGTTTGCTTTAATAGTCATATAGAAATAAGGCTCTGTTCATTAAAAGGCTTCACAGCTGCCAAGTATTCAAGCAGAATGATCCTCTCATATTTCAGAATTCAACAAGAAGTGTTATTAAACTTGCTTTGACCTCAGCATGAATTGTTTGTCTATGAAATAACCTTAAAACTTTTAAAATCAACAGTGACAACATCTCAATTAACACAGTAAAATATACACTGTGGAAGGACACAACTTGCAAGAGCTTCTGAAATACATATGAGAGGAATTTGGATTCTGAAAGTTCACTGAATGCAAGGTATTCTTGAAAATTATTCCAGTTTCTCTTTTTTTTTTTTTTTCCCCAGTCACCTGGAGACTCTTGAAGGAGACAGAGACATGCAGGAGTTGTAACTTAACAACCAGGAGGATATGACACAAAAAAGTAGGTTTGCTACTCAAAGTAATTTGGCATCTAAGAGGAGAAGAATCACTTTAAGCAATGCCTTATAAAGTTTGAGAAGGCAGAATTTGTGACTCACCATACACTGCCTCCTAACTACGTTCATATGATCTTATATAACTGTGCACGCTCACCTGTCGAACAGAGTTAATTATGAGTCGGGTATCTCTTCACATCATTCATTTCCTTCTTACTTGAGAGCTGACTTTCATTCTTTACTGAAATTACCCCTCTCACAAGACAGTGATTATTCTGAAAAATGGATAGAATAAAATACCTTCGGCCCCTTTATAGGACCTCCTCTAGCATTCATGACAGCTACAGCTATGTACAATACATTTTTTGGATTCCTCTTATTCCTTAGTGGCAAACAAGGAATGTCTTAAATAAGACAATCCCAGCATATGTTTATCTATTCTGTTTCAGAAACTCCCACATTATCCTTCAACATTTAAAATTCACTTTCAGTAAAAAACCCTAAAATATTAGGAAGAAAAAATCTCACTAGGAATATGGGGAGCAGAACTCAGCAGTGTGCTCAGCAGAGCTCTCTCAATTAAAAATAGGGGAAAAGGAAAGCTTGTGTTCCACCTTCAAGTGGGAGTTACCAAAATAAATCCCTCCTATAAAGGGAAACAATACTGAGCCCCAAATTCATCTCTTCCTCTAATCCAGATGTCCACAGGCACAAGTTCCTGAGCTTCACTGCCTCCATCTGGATCAAGAGCATGACTTTGTTGGATGTCTCTGTTCAGACAGAATTATTCTCCCCAAGCCCACTCCAACTCACCCTCAAAGTCCTGTTCTCAGGGCAGTAGGAACAAGGCTCCACACTCCAAGTTTAGCTGCACTGCCACCCTCACTGGCTCAGTCTCTAGACTTATATGGAACAAACAAACACAGGATGGCTTAGCTCTGAGGACACCAGCTGTCCTCAAACATCCCAGTGATGGTGGCAGAAAAACAGAAAAGACAAATGAGATTAGTCATCAGATGAGATACACTTTTGCAAGTCTTCAAACACAAGATCTCCTGTCATGCTAACAAGATTAGGGGATTTCCCAACTTCATCCCTTAAAGAGATTGCAATAATAAATAGTCCTCTACTAAATAAGCTGCTTTGTTTTATTTTCTCTTAAAATTTCTCTTGCCAATCACTCTGAATTTGTGTGCCAAGCAGTCATGTAGAAAAAAAATACTTTTCTTTGTTCAGCCTAGCTAGTGATAAGTGTATTACAACTGAACCATGATGTGTCAATAGTTTGTGTGTACCTTGGAAAAAAATAATATACCTACTCTCACTACTAAGATTGGTTGAGGAGGTGATTGGCATTTTTTTAAGGATCAGGTATATTAGGTTACATTCCCAAATGGCATAAACCCCCTAAAAATAACAGCAGCAAGCCATTTCCTCAACTGGGCTATGCGCTTTTGCTTCTTCTCTCCTTGTGTGGGTTCATGGTTTAGTTACAGAGGGCAAAAATTTGTGTATTACAACAGAAGATGTTGTCACCCATTCATTTATTCCTGACCACAACTAAATCCTGGTGAAAAGATCCCTTGTAGTACTGTGAAGACACTTGGGCATAAATTATTAGTAGTTTACACTTAAATACAGGAAGTCTAGCTTTAACATGATGGAAAAGATATTCCAGACACATTCCATGGGCTCTGTTTCAATCCCTGAGACTTGCATGAGGACTGCATGGGCACCTTGGTGCTTGTATGTCTATATTCACTATACTTCCCATGTTCCTAAGAATTTATGCTGTGGACAGAGCTGTATATCCTGCCAGATATTCCATTTTACCAAAAGTCTGCATCCTTCCACCAAGAGTCATGGTTTGGCTTCTTGCCCAGTGGAAGAGAGGTGAAAGCAAACACTGTCAACTCTACAGGCCAGAAAAGAGCAAAAGTAATCCAACTGAAAAACAAAAAGAAAGAATGAAAAAGCAGGCCATCCCAGGTCTATAGAAGAACATTCTTGAGAAAATTTACTGTCCTTACCAGAGGAAGGAAACTCTGAATGAGCAGTGGGCAGAACTGCTCATAGCCACTCAAAGGAGCTGGATATTCCTCTCACAAATTCAGGTGTCCACACAGATCAATGGACATTCCTGGTAAGGAAAGAAAACTGCAGCCTGCCTCTTGGATTGCGCTGTTGCATCTATGACCACCACTTCCATCAGAAGAGAAATGCTACCAAATGGGAAAAGTTTCATCTTACTCACTTGATAGCCATTCTGTTAGAAAGCTGAAGGTGCAGCGCACAACTCCTGTTAATTCTGAGCCTCCATCTGTCACTATTGCCTTTACTCACTGTTCTACAGCCCTCAGGCTGTGGTTCACACCACCCTTCATTCCTCAGCAGGTTTCAGAAGCACTGTGTATTTCACCATGTGTCTTTAGACCTCCATGCCTGTCCTACCTCACCAGCCATTTAAAATTCTTTTCTTAGAAACCAGTAGTATCAGAGGTTCACTGCAAGAGAAGTCACAGGAGTCGTTTAAGGTTTTCATGTATGGGAGAATACTCCCACTCACATCCTGAAGAATGTGGGGAGGTTCAAACAAAAGGATCTGACCACATGTCAGAGACAAACCAGCAATGCATATCTTCTTCTACCCACACCCTGCTCCCAAAGCTCAATCTGTTACAAAACCAGTTCCTTTCCATCTGCAAAGTTCCCTATTTCATGTTATCAGTCTCGCTCAGAGTCTAACAGAAAAAGCAAGAAATGGTTATTGGCAAAGAGTGGTGAATCTTGAAATCGTTTCTGTCCTAGACACACAGAGAACACCGTAACTTTTGCATAGAAACATTTAGAGATACAAGTCCCTTCTGACTACTCCACTGACATTGTATCCTTAGACTTTAATCCCTTCATCCCCTCTCAGATATTAAATTGTACTGGGCTTCATTCTGTAGCGCTGTTGGCAATGTTTTCAAATGCTGTAGGCAGGGTTACTGTACTCTGGGAAAGTGCTAGTCAGGAAATTATGCAAGAAATCAGCTTTATTCTGTTACTGCACTTCTGGCAGTCTTCCAGATCTTTATGTCACTGGCTGTGTGTGATTATCAACAAAGAAAACCAGAGATCTTCTTGCCATGACTGTAGTTAATTCCAGTATTCAGGTACAGAATATATAATTTGCAAAAAAACAAGCCCAAAATTTGAAGTAATCCATAAGAAAGTCAACAATACTTCATTTCATTCTGAATTTTCACCAGTCCTATTTAAAACTGCCTCTTTCATTACATATTGTTTTTTCAAACATGCTTTTAGTTATACTTAAGAACATTTACATTAGGAGGGTGGAACCTGTTGATTCCAACTTCAAAATAAAAATAACTTTGTATTTTTGTGTCTCCTCCCACTACCCAAAAAGAATTGTCTGCTTGTTAAAGACCATCATCAGTTGTGACTCTGCTTCTACTCTGGTGTGACTTCTTCCCTTTATGAATAAAACTGTTTGCTTTCAAATGCCATTTACCAGTTTCTTGTCTGATGTAACACTGTATATTCTTTTCTTTGCCAAGAGAAGTGGAGTAGTTTGGGGTGTAACAGGCCACTAAAACTGAAACCTGCACTGGTAGGATTGCTTCTGAATAGTTCTGTAATAAGTCATTGTGAATTTGACAATGGAAAGCATTGACAAAGCAGGGAAAGCTGTTCAAATCCCCAGATTTCATTCTAGGCATATTACTAAAATCACAAGCTGCTTCCTGCTTCTTAGATAAAGAACACAAATATTTGCAGGGAGATGGGGAAATAAAATTCGCTTTACTTTTTTTTTTTTCCACAATCTAGGCTTACATTCAGAGACTTTTCACCTCTGAGACAAAATCCTCCATCATGAAAGAGCAAATTCAAAGCCATTCATGTGAAGTGAATTCCATTTGGTCACTCCAATAACACAGAAGTACATGAGGAGGTTACAGCTGAGTAGTGCAATGTAAGAGACAAACACTCAAAGTTCAGAAACCACCGAGCCTGTGCCTTGCTACTGCCACCACTGGTTTGTTTCACCTCTGCTATCAAAGAACCGGGCACAGCTGTGTGGAAAAACTCTGCTGATAGTGGGGCCTGCTCACTCCTGGCCTCTCTTCCACTGGCAAAGGGATGTGCTCTTTGCCCCTCTGCTTTCTGATTCAAACCTGGGAAGGAGATACTTCCCAATATACAGTAAAACATAAAGAAAAAGGAATAAGGTGTCTTCAAAAGCGCCTATGGGAAATGGGAAATACAAGAACTCTCAATAGATTGCAATATTGCAAAAGGAGAAAAAAAAAATCTGGAAAACAAATAAGAGTCATTGCATCAATAACTATTAAAAAGAATGATGATTATATATTTAGAAAATAAGTCAAACACTGGATTTCACAACCATATGTGGAAAACATTAAAGGAAAAACTGGATGGGAATGCCAAAGCAGTATGGGTCCAAGAATTGCCACCTTTTTTTTTTATTTATTTTAAATTCACCTCAAAGCACTGGTGGGGGGGGGCAGAGAAGTTTAATTCAACTTTCCTCTACAGCTACTGCTAAAGTAAATTTGACTGGCAGTGTGCAAGAACTGGCAGTGCTGGAGTGATGCTGACAGCACCAGGACTAGCTGGACAGTTTTGGGACAGTTTGCACTGTTACTGCCCATTTTTGGCTGGTTTGTGAATAAAAAGGAATTGTCACTCTAATTATTCCAGTGTCATTTATGAGATGGATAGAGAGTAGATGGGAGAGCAAGAATTCCCTTGGAAGTACATGGGAGGATTTTCAGTCAATAAGCAGTGCACATTAGCCAA
Source organism: Regulus satrapa (assembly GCA_013396955.1). Classification (NCBI taxonomy): domain Eukaryota; kingdom Metazoa; phylum Chordata; class Aves; order Passeriformes; family Regulidae; genus Regulus; species Regulus satrapa. The sequence goes on from VWZN01000932.1 coordinate 213,595, forward strand.
AAATTTTACTGCCAACAGTAGAAAATTTTTAAGTGTATTGTCAACATAAATAAAATGAATGGCCTGAACATGCATTGTTACTGTTTTCTTCTGAACGTGTATGCCAAGAATTGCAAAAATGGTCTTGCTCACAGGCCTGAAAAAAAAAATAAATTCATTATTAGATTTTTCTTTTTTGAGAAAAGAGTATGTCTAGTGAAAACTCATAAAAGTTAAAGAATCCAAACATCAGTTTTGCCAAAAGATATGGTCAGGTTGGCACTTAATCTATCCGATCCTTTGCACATCCAGAGCAGCATTTCAATATTGATTAATTGTCAGAATGCTCAAATGAGAAAAGTGAACAGAAATCTGACAGCCAGATGCTACAGTCAGTCCTCTATGATCCTACCACTGCTTTTCCCCAGTGCTTTCAGGCTGAAGAGTTTAACTTCACACTGTATACATTTACAGAACTAAGTATAAAGGTGATTGAATCATGGAGTTGGAGGAGGGAGAAGGAGCAGACCATTCTTTTGTAAGATTAAAAAACATCTTGGGATTTTTATTTGCAAACTATGCCATGCAATTCCTAAATTTCCTTTTCATCCCAGTGTCTCCAAAGACTTTGTCCTTCACAAGATTGTACTTGCCTTAAGGGAAAACCCAGTATTTCTACTGATCAAGCATGACAACTTGGCAAGAGAAGAAAAAGCCTGTTTAACTAAGTGAACCTGAAAAGTTGCATTTACAGACTAAAATAGTGCAGAGACCCTAGGAGCAAGTGTCCTCCTCTTAAAACAGACCCAAAATCTGCATTGAGCTATTTGGAGCCACAGCTTGTCCTCTTGTCTTCCTTTTCATGACCATGGAGTATGTGGCTCCTTAAAAGGATGTCTGTGCTATCCTTCCCTTCTCCAAGACAAAATACAAGAGGGGTCAAATGACTCCTACGGATCAAGACCTCACAGGCCCCACCACTGCTTCATCCTCAGGCAAGGAACGAGGATATGCACAATTCCTCACAACACTCCCCTGGGAAGATTCCTACTGAAGGAGTCAAGTGAATCAGCTGGGAACAGACCAAAACCTGGCACCCTGCGATAGAGATTGCAAAGGCTTGGACTCTGAAAGGACAAAATGTATGGATTTAGTTTGTTTGCCTTCTCAGCAACACAACATACATGGCTTATCCAGAAACGAAAGCAGTTCTGGTTGTCAGTCCCACTGCTGCTACCTGGAATGAGGGTGCTGAAGCTTAGCACAGCAGAACAGTCTGGGCTCACACACTGCTGGAGAGATGGGGAGCAAAGCTGCACATGGCAGAACCCCAACACAGAGTTCACAACTTGAGATTCTCAAAACCAGCCAGGATAGCTGCATTTCAGAAATGACAGCTGACTGACTCATTTTTAGACTAACTACCCTTGCGGTGACTTTAGCTCTCTACTAGACACATTATAAAACTGCAAGCATTAGATATCTTGTTTATGTGTGCAGAGAGAAATCTCCCATTTCCCTAAGACATAACAGTACAGCATGTGCCCCAAATGAGTTCCTTCATCACCTTTTGAAGGCACTGGCTTTAAGAGATGACACAGTATGCTCCTACACCTGCACAAACATGGTATTTATCTGGGTACTAGGTTTCATCCTAGTGTTTTAATTGCCAGCTGTTTTTCTGAGAGACAGATAATGTAAATAATTGACAGGACATTTTTCCAGCTGCTAATAAAGCTGTAAAATAGCTTCTCAGATGTCATCCCAGAATTAGATTTAATACTGATTAAGCACTCAGTAATAATGTGTGGTGAAAGACAGACAACTGTAACAGAACTGTGCCGAGGAAGTGCCAATTTTTATCTGACTGGCTTTCTGCCTTTACTGATGGCAGTCAATTAAAAAGCATTTTTTGCATGCAGCCAGCACTTTTCTGCCCTTTCTTCCTGCACCTCTCTCACATCTCTGTTACCAGTGACGTGCTTTCATTAGCGGGGGGCACCAGTAGCCAGTTCCAAGCCAAGTCACAATGAGGTGTGCCCTGCTGCTCAGGAGCAGATGGTGCCCCCTTCCAGCCCAGCGGGGAGGCTGGCTGCTCTACACAAAAAAACCTCTTCACACCTGCTGGGCAGGCCAAGGGGACAGTCACCAGGACACTCAGACCCATTCCGTGTACACAGGGCACTTTCATGACTCACGTTTCAGAGGTGGAATCCACCAGGTGTTGGTTTTCCATTGAGTGTTAGAACAGGTGGATCCTTCCCTGAGGTTCTCCCAGGAGCTACAGGAAAGTCCCCTGTCAGTGCTCATGATGGAATAGAAGTTATTTTAGCTTTTATGAGAGCCAATTATTCAGTGTAGGCTTCTGATCAGATATTGATACCAGTGATGTTGCTGGTACAGACACAAACTCAGTCAAGTCTAGAAAAGCAAACCTTCCACAAGTGTTTCATCAGCCATCAGCCAGGATTTGTATCTTATTATCACTTGCAGCTTGCCCAGGCTCTGGAGCTAGTGAATCCAAGTTGATGAAGACTCTCTGTGTTTAGCAAAGAGATCAGTTCCCAATTAAAACTACACTACTAAAATGGGAGTTAAACATTAGCATGTCTGTAGGGCTTTTAAAGCTGTAGTACCCAGAAGCTGGAGTATAAATGGACTTGAACACATTCCAGTAACTTGTATAATTAACAAAGATACAAAGATCTTTTAAAAATTTAAAACTGTAGCCCCGCTGCAGTCTCCAGCTCTGTCCAGTCACCCAAATAATCACATCCACCCTAGTACAATTGTGGACTTCAGCTTTAAAAGCATTAAAGTGATTCTCATGTAGTGACATATTACACTTTGTTGAGAGCACAATTAGGCTACTGCTACATGAAATCTTCACCAGAAACGCTCCAAGTTTGTTTTAATGTCACTTTTGACACACTGACAAAGCCAAAAATAGCCAGTGTTCTGTAAATGTTATGGATAGAGCAGATCTTAAGAGCTGAAGGCACTCAATACTTGGATGCAGTTCCTGGAAAAGCTTCGGGAAGCTTTCATTAACAACGCTAGATCAGTAGGTATCACATGACTTTTCTATTACACAGTTATTAAGCTGACTTTCCAGTACCTTCAGAAGCTTTGAATGTCTGTAAAAACTTTTTGTAGGCCTGAACTATCAATTCTGACTATTCCAAGGTTACTAGATTCCATTTTTCTTCTAGAGGAACGTGTGCACTGTGTTCTGAGTGTCTGCACCACTGCAGCTGAGCCAGCCTGGAGGCTGCACTGACCTCTGCTGAAACTCAGCACTGCAGGGCAGTGTACAAATGGTCTGTGTGGGACAAATCCTTAAAGCTGAGCTAACTCCTCTCTGAACTTCACATTTCGGATGGGAGACATCAGCAGTCTGAAACGGTTAGTAGGCAACCTCATTTTCTTCTTCAATGACCTCTCACTCCTAGCCCAGATGAAAGTGCATCCCTAGCACCTCAAATATTGCTCATTTCTTCCCAAAACTGCATTTGTATTATACTGTTGCTACTATGGATCTGCTGAAAATTACAAAATTCATAATTATCTTCTAAGTAGAAGCAAGTCAATGGAAGCAATAAAAATCCATTAAAATTATCAAAAGAGCCTGAAGAAAACCCACAAGCAAGTGAGTTTGTTGGAAGATGAAAGAATTTCAGAGTTTTGCCCAGGCTATAGACTATTCAGCAATACCTTGCCTTTGTAGGCTTTTTCTATATGACCACATATTGTAAAAATGCAAAGCCACAAAACCCAAACAAAATAAAACCAAACAAACTCCACATACATAAAAATCACTGGGGAAAAAAGGACTTGTACCCATCCCTCAGTAAAAAACAGCTATTGCTTACGAACATAGTGAGGAACAAAAATCTCCTTCCAGGAAGTTGTACCTTGAAGCTGGAAGAAGTAGATGGTACCTGCACATGATAAATCTCATTCTGCAGCCATCAGAACATCATCAGTGATTTCAAAGATGTTGTGATGAATTAAACTACATAATTAGGCATTTTAAATGTCCCTAGTCTATCAAGTGCTTTTATTAAGGCCTTGTAAGGCAGCTCATTTTAAAGTGTGACTGGATAGAGGCTTGACTCTGCTGATAATCCAGTTATGCTTTGGAAATTACTGTGCACCACTTGATTAGATTAAGAGATAAAGAGAGAATTAGGTACCACTTGCCATAGCTACATCAGTGCAGGCTTCTGTCACAGGCTTTGCTGCAACAAATGACACAGACAAATTCTGAAGAGAGATGATTCCGGCAAGTGTTCTCCTTTGCTGTTTAGGTTGATACATGAACAAGCAAGGCAGAAATTTAAGACAAATTTACTCACTCTTAGATTAACAAAGAGAAAAAAGCTGGCCTAATAAAAACACAAACAAGCCTTATTTCCAAAATTTTGTCCTGCTTCTGTCAGCGTTGGAATAACCAAAATAAGCCACATCATCAGGAAACTATTTTTTTTTTCCTACTACAAGTACACAAAATAAGCTGTGCTTGTGTTGGAGAGGGTGTGTGTCTAACTTTTACCAGCCATACCTCTACTGCCATGGCTTAAGGGTAAAACAAAATCAGCCAAGGGATGTAATCCTATAATTTAGGGACTTGAGCACATCTCAGGAGGAAAGGCTGAGGAGCTGGAGCTGCTCAGCCTGAAGAAGAGCTGACTGAGAGGGGCCCTCATCCCTGTGTGTCTGCTGGGAGGGCTCCAAGCAGGGACCAGGCTCTGCTCCTGGTGCCCGGCCCTGGGACAAGAGGCAGTGGGCAGGGACTGACCCCAGGAATTCCCACCTGAACACGAGGAAGGACTCTGGTGTGTGGGTGACAGCGCTGCAACAGGCTCCCCAGAGAGGGTCTGGAGTCTTCCCCCCTGGGAAGAAGCACCTGGATGCAATCCTGTGCCATGGGTGAGCAGATGAGCCCCTTCCAGTCTGACCCGTTGGTGATTCTGGGACCCATTCACACTATCACACTGCCAGACACTTCCTTGGGAGTTCTTACTATTAAATAAGCCATAGGTAAATGTCTAGACTCTTTCTCTAACCCTACACTTCAGTCTCACAATAAAAATCACAACCACTCCAAAGAATTTATAGTGGGAAATTACATGCATAAATTGTCTTTAAAAAATACATAATTTTGGTGGCAGGAAGATAATTTGCTTCACACCACTGCACATTTTTCAGAGGTCTCTACTGAGTATTTTAAGAGTGATTCAGCAGTAATTCCAAAACTATTCTCAGAAATTCTTTACCATGTATGGACAGAGAAACTTCTCCCCCATTTTTTTGGAGCATGCTCTGCAGCGAACCAGATGAGTGTAAGATTTCTGATGAAACTTGAAAAAATGAACTGTGTACTAGGTTTTTAAATGATCAGTTATTTCAGTTTGGGTTTGAGAGTTTCCTGTTAAAGGAGAAACTTTATTTACTGCTCAAAGAGCTGCAAGTCAAGACCCCAGGCTCAATTTCCCAGTAGGGTCTGAGACCCGACTTCAAGCACTCATGGACATTTTACGTGCCTTGTTTTCTGTTGTATACAAAATACTTCACAAAGATAACACAGTACAAGACGTACAGGATACATACATAAAAATAAACTTGTTAATAATAAAAACTCCTGAGAAATCTTGTGAAATATTAAGAACTGCGTTTAGTATCTATTCCATAAAATATTCATAAACATATGTGGAGTTGTACTGGAAAGGGGAAGAATTGAAAATAAAATGAAAGCTCAGGGCACACAATCTTCACTGATGGATGAAGATAGATACAATTTCTCTCCAGGAAAAGTATAAAATGCCTGATTACTAAACTATGAATTAGTTGAATTCTCATTTATTTCATTTATTGCTGCTGGATAGTTTATTCTAAGATAACACCATCTATTTGTAACCAAACTCCAGTCCTGTTATTTCTACGAGGTATATAAAAATCGGCTACATTAAGTTAGTTCTATGAAGAAGGTATTTTAATAAAGATCCTATTACAGACTTAATAAAACCCCCAAGCTTGTCATTGTCACTGTCAGGAGTGATTTTTAAAGAATAAACTGTTGGAAATTGTGTTTGGTTTGTGAAAGGATCCCTCCTCCATTCACTGTGTGGGTGGTGGCCTTTTATCTAGTGATGTGTACAGGTTAAAACCTTGAGTGACAATGCCACACGCAACAGATACAGATTTTAGTGGCAGAAACTGATACCTGATACAAACCAAACAAAAACCCCTTATTTCTCTAAGTCAGTGCCCTCCCCAGATCCAGGCACAGGCAGTAAATTAACAGATGGCCTTAAGGACCTAAGGATCTATAAAAGACATAAACCACAAATACTATTAACTGCTCCGTATTGAGACTGGACATTGATTTTTATTGTCGAGCTACATTACTGCTGCAGGCACAAGATTCACTGCCAATTTCTGCTCTGTATTGATTTTGCTGAACAGCAATCAAGAGTTCAGTATTTAATGGGATGTAGCTCAAACTGAAGTTCCCGCTCACAGCACAGAGGATTTAATCAATTAAATCTGCCCATTGCATATTCTCATTCACTGTGCCTTGCTTAAAAACATAAAAGAATTAGAATGTCCTTTCGTTATCATTAATACTCCATGAAATTGCCTTTACTCATCAATTTAGTAACATTTACAGATCTTCAGTGTGCAAGGCTTTAGAAGCAGTCGCAGAATTCTGTCACAGATTTTCTGCATGACTGCTCATCCTTGCCACTTGGAATCACACAACTGCCAACGAAAGACAAATTAAAGTATTGGAGAGAATAATTCCCTCAAGTTACACGGCACTCTGACAGGCAAGCTGACCTTACCATGAGGGGCCCAATTAAGATTCTTTTGCCATCTAGAATTTAAAAAAAATTTCTACTGATGACAGTTACAACATCAAAGATAGTAAATGCTCTCTCCAAGACAAAATATACTTTCTCTTCGGTAAAGATGATGAAGACACTGAAATAAATCCACCATGAAGCTGAAAAATTACTAACAGTTGCAGATTTTGCTGCATATGAACTCTTCAAACTGTGAATGAGAGCTCCTGCAGATGTAATTGCATGAACAGAAATTAATTTTTACCTTTGCAAGCACTTAATGATGATGATTTCTGGTGGAGACAATCTGTTACTACTGTAAGAGCAAAGTAATGAAAACCTGCTCATGCACTTCCTGAATCCACTGCAAAAGCAAAGTGACATATTAAGTGTAATTATGTGATGGGTTAGATTTTACAGAGACATTCAAGTAATTAACAATTACATGATAATATGAAACAGAGGGAACCATTACAATCCATCTGTGTGAAAAGCAAGTTGGAGAATGGTGAAAATATCAACTTGATATTAAATTATTCCTCACAAATAATACAAAGCAAAACATTATAAGTCATGACATACTCAAAATGTTAAAAGGAAGGAAATCAAAGGGACTAATTAAGGCTTGGGGCCAGTAGATGCTGGTTATAAGCATATGAAGTGACAGCACAGTGAAAGAATTTACATATATAGCTAAAAATCAGTATTCCAACAGGAAATATCTTGCTTGATATGAAGTGAAAAGGATGAAAATCAGTTAACTAGATCGAGGTTTTCTCACACCTTCCCATTTATTTTCCACCTTCCCATTAGACAGGGAACTGTGATCACTGAAAAAAAAGGCTGCTGAAGAACAGCTCGTGGGCTTTGGGGGTCTCAGATTAACCAGGCTGAACAGCAGCACACAGATCTGATAGTAAGAGTTCTGATGGTAAATGATTTCCGGGGGGGAAAAGTGAAATGTGACAAAAAAAAAAAATTTACAAACGATCACCAAAAAAAGAAGGAAATAATTATCTTGTCCTTTGAGTCTGCAACATCTGAGGAATTAGAAAAGTAAAAAACAAACAGCAAGGAGCTTTCTGGCAAAACTTAGTTATGCTGGAAAAAAAAGAAGGAAATAAACTAAAGCAGATGTAGCATTTTCTATTTAAAAAAAATCAAACCTGTTTTTCAACACTGTTGAAAGTGTTTATCTCTTTATCTTCTGAGAAGAATGTTCTGTAGACTGTATTTCACAAAGCAGTTTTTGAAATTGTAGGTGGTAATATAAAGCAAAAACAGAGCGAGCTTCTGAAAAGAAGTGATAATTGGCCACTGTACTGAGGCAAACTCCTACCCAATGCTGTGTGTTAACTACCAGAACTTATCATCTCCATAAACACAATTTCAAGTTTTAACAAAAGACACATTCAGTTGTTTTGCTGTCCTGTCAATGGAGCTAAAGCAGGGAAAAAAATCTTACCAAGAAATTCAGAAGAAAACACATTTCTGAGAAACAAAACAAGACAGGTTAAAAAAAAAAGTTAAAACAACGATTAGAAGGAAAGGCAAGAAGTAGAAAAGGAGCTGTCTGCTGGTTTCCCCACTTTCTCTGAGCTCTGTGCCAAGTGATGTCGGGGTGCCAAGAGTGCCATTGATGATCTATAGGACGAAGCAGAGGATATTTCTGTCATGTCCTTTTACTGATAATAAAGACTGTATGCCCATACGAAATGGCAAATGATAACAGCTGAGAGCAAGGCAGGAGTTATTCCTCCCTGTAGCCTTCCTCAGCTTCTGCTGGCTGGGCAGCAGCCAACGCCCAGGTGACCCCAGTGCCTGCAGAACTTTCCAGGTGGGTTCTGCCCATAACTCCAAGGAGCTTCCATTAATTAGCTGATCAGGGGCACTGCCTGAGCCGCCCTAATCAATAAACACAATCCACAGCACAGGCGTTCAGGTGTACTCCAGTGTTCCCCACCCAAGGCAGTCTGTCAAAGTGAAGGAGCATTCCAGTGGCAACTGCAGGAGATGCAGGAATCCTGCAAAAAGGGCTCCTTGGAAAACCTAGGAGCAGCCACTGCAGGGATGATTGCAGTGATGACTGATAAATCACCATAAACATCTCCTTGCAGCTACACTGCTCTGTTTTCTTGTTCAAGTCAAGTAACAATGGACAGCTGTAAACCATGGAGAGAGGCTCAACTGTGTGAAATGTGTACAAGGCTGAATTTAAAGAATAAAATCCACGAAACATTATGAATGCCTCCCATACTGCTGTAAGATTTCTGGGCCTAAATACTGGAATGGTAAGTTCCTCTAAACACAAAAATTGATCAAGTGATCAAGCTACTGAACAGATTATATCTTCTCACAAAGTGCATCCTCCTTCCCCAGAGCCCTCACTCAAGAAGTGTTTCAAATTGAATTGCTACAAAGATGAAAATAATCATTCTGCTCACACCTCACGAGGTCAGAAGGGCAACTAACACACTTCATTTATAATGTGGCATTACCTGCTGGAAGAATAATAATAATAATAATAATAATAATAATAATAATAATAATAATAATGAATTATCTTAAATTAACATTCTTCTCCATGTTCCTTTTCCACAGCTTGAGCTATCAGTGAGGGGATTCAGAGCTAAGAAGTTCACTGAGAGGAGCCTTCTCCTGTGAGCCATCGAGATCAGGCACTAGAGCTGGTCAGCTGCAGCACTCCAAGGCTCAGCATGGGCCAAGAGGTGTTAATGGGTGAGAAATACTCCCAGTGTGAGCACACCACACACCACACTAACATTCATTAGAAATGTATTTCAGAAGCCTAATGCTCTCCGTTTTGTAACTCCCATCACCCTGAGCTGGATTTTGTTAATGCCTGGTCTTCACCATGTTTCACATTTTAGAGCACTGAAACGAATGTGAAACTCTCTCTGTGCTACAGGTCCTATTTTAGAACACTAAAACAAACCTGGGACACAATGTGCCTCAAGCACAAGGAGCCAAGGGATGATTTTAATGGGAAAAACACCACCAAGTTATCCAGCAGTGTTAAATGCTTGCATTTGGAGTGGAGCATGAATACAAGGCTGCTGCATCCCTCCTTCATGCCACTAAGCAGCACAGAAAGGGAACCTAATCCAGTGTGCTGAGGGGACCACCAAAACCAACCTGAAATAACAGGGGAACCCCAGAGCTTCACACGATGGTGCAAACTTCCTAGAGGTTAAACTAGAAGAGGTTAATTAAACAAGTATGGTACATTGACAAAGGATGGAGAGAGTTGGACGAGGGATACAGTAAGAGGAAAGCAAGACTGCTTTTTAAAAAGATTTAACTGCTCATGGCATCAGCAAAAAGAAGCCATCAAAATTTGGCTACTCTCTCAAGACACATTCCAATTCCTTTCATCTTGAGTGAGCTCTCCTCAGGGTCCCATGGAAAAAGAGCTTTTTATTGGACGGGAATAAAAACAAATAAACTGTGAAGCTAATATAAAATTCAGCTCCACTTAAAATCTCAAAATAAGACCTGTTCCCTTCCTCCACTCGCTGAGCCTTGCCAAACAAGAGCTAAGCAGTACTGGGTAATACCAAGCTTGAAGAATGAGTCTTTCAGGGGAGAATATCTTTGTTCTTAATTCCCAAAACCAAGGTACTTTATGAAAATTAGAGAATGATAGATTAAAAAATTGAAAAGCCATCTTCTTGCAGCCAAATTGGAGCATGCTCAGAAGTCAGTCTGGAGACTTCACACCTGAGTCACAAGCAAACTGGGAATTCACTTTATTTTTTAGAGCACAATATGGAAATTATCTGTGCTGTACAGGTTAAATTATTCTCTCTCTTATTTTATACAATCATGCTTTATAAATGAAAACTTGGGGCCCGAAGCATACAGGATGAGTGATTATATTGCAAACAGTACTTTATAGTAAAAAACAAATGAGCTAAACCAGCTTCCATGCTCTCCTTAAAAATAAAAAAAAAATTAAAAATAAAAAAAAATTAAGAGACAATATTATTCAGCATCATTTGCTGCATGTCACTACCCTCTGCAGAGATTTCTCTGTTCAGTTAGCCATCCACTTTCACAAGAGGACAACATGTTATTCTCTATCCCTTAGTTTCTTTAAAACAATGGCAAAAACAGCTCAAGTCCTGTCCCAAACAGAGCTGTGGCAGCCCAGCTTTGAGGAAAAACCTGTCAGCAGCTAAGGACCAGACCCTTTGGCTGGGGGATAGGAAAAAGTGCCAAAGCATCCCTTACAAAGAGCCAAGAGCCCCATTCTCAGCTGTAGCTGAGACAAATGGGCCCTAGGGGAGGCTGCTCCACCCCGATGTTTATTTCTAGTGGTGGGAATGAAATGACTGACACCTGGTGAGGAATGAAGCCCAGAACATCTCACTGCCTACCTGTGCTCATACTTACATCATGCTCAAAATCCTCAAGGCCGTGACAGCCTTGTCCACCTGCCTGTTATAATCCCCAAAATCGTGCAGTCAACAAGGACAAGCTTGCTGAGAAATTAATTCAGTCAAGTCAAATGCCTGTCCAAGCATGGATGCTGCCATATGGTTTCCCATGTGATACATCTATAGCTCAGATTTTCACCTGATCTACTTGAAGACACAAAGGAATAAACCCAAGCATTTTCTCACTGATGTGCCTGCTGGATTCTGCCATTATTAGTGATATCATTGTCCCCAAACAATAACTGTTACCTTCTTACATAAACCTTAGCAAATGAATTTCTAAACAAACAGCAAAATCTGACTGAGAGCTCTGGCTCCCCACGAACCATTTCCTGTAAGAGACACTCACAGGAGCATCACTGCTCTGACTGCTCTGTGTATGGCACAGCGAGATTCTGGAGCTGACCCCTCCTTGCTGAGGATCTTTTCCGGCACCTCGGGGCTCTGCAGTCTGTGCAGCTCTCTGTTTAAACCAGAGTAATGTCTTAGACCTCGTTTGCCACACTTTTATGACTGCTCTGTTTTATTTTTAATATGGTGATAAGACAAAGTAAGATTTTACAACCATCTAGGTGACAATCAGATGTGTATCTCCTGAAAATCCGATTCTGGAGTGTGTTGTTGAAAGAGGAGAAGGGAGAACCCTGAAAACCATTGGGAAGGGATGATGACAGCAGGGGTCTTCTTGGCTTTCAGGAAGCAAGGAGGATTATTGGGAAGGAATGAAAACAGAAGTTGGGTAGAAAAACAGTGCTGAGGGCACTCAATGGTGAAGAGGATTTTGGAATTTATACTGAAAAAGCATTTCAAGTTGTGTTTGTTCTGTAAAGAAAATGAAAACTGCCTACGAGACAGATTCACATTTCATTTAAATAGACATCATTAAGACAGATGCTGAAATAAACTGCAAAATATGTAAAGCTGGTACTAATATGAAAAAAAAAAAAAAAAAACACATTCCAATAATCACTAAGACTCATAGCAGGTGATTTTGTGAAGGCTGAAGCAAGAGTATTTCACGTTGTCTAATCTCAGCTGCAGACCTCAAAAATTCTTCTCCTACAGTCGTGGTTTGTTGTGGGAGGATGTGGGGGCTGTAATTGTCCCACTGAGGGGTTTTGATGGATGATTTTATTTCAGATATCTGGACCTGTGATTCCGTAAGCCTCACTTTGACTTATCATTACATTAAAAATAAAGCAAAGTGCTGGAAACACACTCTGGGGAAAAAAATGTTTAAATAGCTGGTCCGAAAAAGATGCAATGCTAAAAGATAGTTATTATTTTCTTCATGTAATTTTAAATAAAATTTAAGATATCAAGTAAATACAGTGAATTATGCAGAAGTCCTGGATACAGAGGAACTTATTATGAAAATTAAGTGGAAAAATCAGTAGATCCTCTATGACAGGAGGAATCCAGCAAGTTTGTTCCCTACATCACCTTTGTTACATGGATTTTCCTTAAAGAACAGGAAAAAGAGCTGTTCCAAACATTCACCCCAGCCCTTTGCAGAGCTACAATCAAAGCAGCAAACCCAGACCCACACCCACCGTGCAAAGCCTGGTACACAAACAGAAATGGGTTTGTTTTCACCTAAAGTTTTCAATGGGTTGGGTCAGTACATGGTGAGGAGCAGAGCTCAGTTACCAAGGGTTAAACAAGTTCATCTACCAGAGCTCCTCTCTCTGAGCCCTTGGTCCAGTCTGAGCCCTTGGATAATGAGCAGCAGGTGCACAATAACCTAATTTTAATCTTTCTGTCATAATCTTTGCAATCTGCTGTTCTTAAATTGCATTTAACCACCATAAATGGAAAAAAAACCCCAAAAACCACCAAACCAACTATCCAAATGACAGGACCAGAAATGGGTTTGTTTACACTCTTAACTCCACAGACATCAATAAAGTTGATGTAAAGCAAAATTGGCCCCAATCTATTTAAAGTTGACACAATGTGCACAGCTGAGCACTCTGTGAAATAAATAGATCAATAACTGACCTGAAAGTGGTATTTAGGGGCAGAATTCTTACTTGCAGAACTGTCCTATTATCTCTTCCTTCAGTACCTCAGAGCACGCTGACTACTTACTGTTTACACAAAACTTTCTACATTAAATGCTGAACTCTCAAATCCACCTACTTACCATATGCCACTTGTAGTATGCAAATGCCAAGCTAGTTAAGGTTGCTGCTGTTTTTTCAGCGAGTGACATTTTCAAGGCATCCCCACAACAGCACGAAGATCACTTCACCAGCACTTGGGGGTTACCATTTACCAGATGAGAAAGCAGCAATGGTTTGCACTCAGGCACTGCTCGTTGGGAATGGGATGTGTGACAGGAAGATTTGCTGGTTTGAAAGAGTCTTTCAAATATACACAGCTGTATTTTAATGTTTCAGATGATGACGTTATGCACCATGCATAACAGTGATAGGAATATTCTTAAGGTCTAGGCCTCCAGTCTGCTACCTTTCTTAACAGATGTTCCCCTTACAAAACTGAAGCCAACAAGCCCCTGGATACAAATCTATACCAGTCAGTACCTGACCCATACATGCCCCGAGTTACTGGTTTGGGTTATTTTGTTCCAACTGCTTTGATAAGCATCAGGTAACTATTTGATGATGTTACATATGTCATATATATATGTGCTCCAAATTAAATCTGTACAAATAAAAGCCAATTTTTTTTTTAAATTGCAGAGGAAATGAAGTTGCATTCTTGCCCTTCTTTGATATAAGACTTGTCCTTTTTTTGACATATTCATCAAGCAGTCAGTTAGCTCAAGATAATGCCATATGTTCAAAGTGAAAAAGCACTTCTTCCCCAAAGAGTAATGTTAGGACTGCTGGGGCTGCAGAAGGAAGAAATATTTGACTCCCTGCCAGTCTCTGAGCTCCCAGAACAGCACTGGTCATGGCTCTGAGAACTGAGCTCCACACCAGAGCAGCTCTTTAGTTTTGTTAATTTGTCCACAGCTTCCCAACTTTTCAACTCACTATTTTAAAATTTAGCCTTCTCATCTTTCTTTGGCTACACCTTTTCCCCTAGCAGAAGTGGCTTATAAATGATATTCATAGTTTTACTGCACACTTGTAACATTCATTTTGTAGCATTAGCTTGATCATCAGCACCCAGGAGAACTTACATTTAACAAATGAGCCAAGTTTCTTATTTATAATTCATTAAGTCTTGGAGACATTTCCATTAATATTTGCTATGAATTTAGGGATCCCGGACGGAAACCTTTAAACAACTCTCATCTTTCAACCCAAGCCTGTGATCCATAAAGCTCCTTTTTCATCCAAAACTTCTATTACCTTCAGCTGATATTCTGACATGTTAGTTTCAGTCACCACAAATACTTGAGGGGCATGGAATTGACTGTACAGCTCTAAGTCAGTTAAGAGTGTGACTCCTTTTATCCTAAGGATAGAATATAAATCCTAAGTAGAAGCTCTGGTGTTGTAAACCCCGACACTGGTGGCTGATTTGCCTTGTCAGCTTGGACTATCAATATGGCACCTGAGAGTTTAGCTCATAATCCAAGCCCAGAATCCACAAAATCACCCCCAGGTACTCAGGAGGCTCCATTACTCTCAAGTTTCTCAAATGGCAAGGTGCCAGTAAATGCTACCATTTACATGCTCTCTATTCAGGTATTTTCCTGGTGTCACACACACACACACACACCCATCAAAACTAGGATTAGCCTTAATCCTGCTTAGGAGCAAAGATATCATCTCTTTTCAGTCTTGACTGGCAGCCTATGTACAGGCCACTGGACTGGACAGCATTGGGCTGCATCTGACCCACACAGAAGAAATCTAAATGCACAGCACAGCTGATTATATTACACTGCTCTGGAGTTACTCATCCTACCCCGTAAAGCTTCTGCTTCCAGCTAAAAGCACATTTGTTATTAATTTTTCCAAGAGGATTCCTGGTAGAAAAAAAAAAAATCCTTTCTTTCTGTTTAGATTTTTAAACAAAAAACTTCAAGCAAAAAATCCAAGTCAGGAGATACACATCTGACAGTTTGAGATATTAGTGAAATGAACACCTAATTGAGGCCAAGGTAGCAAAATCTCTTAACTCCTCTGAAATAGCCTCATCACTACATATTTCTAAATGTTTTTTGACATCTTTTATTTGATGGCATCCCATAAAACCCATTAAATTAGTACATCAGAAATAAAAAGATGGCAAGAACTGTGGATAGGAATCTATTCCAAACAAAATCCTTGGTGTTTAGGTACTCTCGGCAGTGTCCAAGGATTAAAAACCCTGTTACATATCCAGAAACCCTTACAATCTGTGAAGGTAAGGAAATTATACACAAACCACATCTCTGCTTGTCTAGCCCCAAGGATTCTGCTGCCATCTGGGTTTGACCTGAGGCTTGAGCCATAAAAAATCCCTTCAGCACCTTGCCTGCCTTCCTCAGATTCTCTTGGAGTTTTTGGTATCCATGAAAATGCATTGAAATCTTACATTTGCTGCGTCAAGGAGTTCTTGGAGACTTGAAAACATCCTTCCCTTTCTCTCCCTCATTACTGCTGATGATCTGCACAGATAAAGCCACACTGCAGATCTGGTAAAAAAACTTCTCTTTGAGAAGGCCCCTCACCTGCATCACTGCTTTGAGATGCTTCTTAAAGTTCTGCCTCCGCTCCACAGAAAATGTTCTTTCTTTACCTCCCCTGGGGAAAATATTTGTGATAAACAAGCGTGGGTGGGAGCCCGAGGCTCTCCTTCTCGCTCCCAAGATCCAGTCCAAATCCATAGCCAGCTCCCATGCAAAATTAAAAACATATTATTAAAATATTCTTGCAGGCTGCATCTGTTTTCAACACCCACAAACGTGCTCCTGCCCTGATACTGCTGCCTACTGATGTGTTTCAGCTTTAGATAGAAATCATTTTAGGGAAGAAGGGCAGCAAAGTTAATGACAGCTTTGAATACTCAGGTTGAGTACGGATGGAGTTAAGGAACTTTTTTTGTGGTTTTGGGAGATCTCTGTGTGTGTGCTTTCACATCCAGCTTTAATAAATAAACAAGCCCAGCCTGTGGTAGTGGACACGTTCTTTACTGCAAAGAGAACTGTCACATGAGCTTTAGTGACTCTTCCAAGACCATGCAGCACCTGCAGCAAAAATTATTTGGTTTCCTGTTCTTACTGATGCTGTTTAATGTCTTTGAGAGGGCTGGAGGGTTTCTGTCCTGGGGCAACTCTGGCATTAAACAGGTCTGGATTTCTAAATCTGTCCACAATCCAACTAAGACTTTGAAATGAATAATTTTTTTTCTGTAGCTCTATTTTTTAGGCATGTTCCACTGAGTCTAAACATATCAGTCAATTTTTCCAGTTGCCCAGGCAGTGGTACAATTATTAGAAAATGAATTTCAGAACCACCGTACTGAAATTATTTTTAAGAGCTACTGACCTATGCAAATGTACATTGTCAGCTTGGATTCCTTACGGGTATTGCATATGTAGAATGTATTTTCTAAACCACGTTGACTGAATTTCATAGTCAGCCTGGAACTGGCAAAATGCCAAGAGGTGTTGTTAAAGTGTACAGGACATCGATGTTTTCTACAGCTTCTGCTATTTATATGATTATATGTGAGCCTCTTTTTTTTTTTTTCTTTTTTTGGTGCTGCTTCTTTTATTATTTATATAATAATTAAAATTGATGCTTCTTTAAGTGCAGTAGAAAATATTGTAAATAAAAAAGTACATAAAAGTCCAATAGTCCCTCTCACTACAAGTTCTTATTACTGCTGAAATGAAAAAGTTACAGCAATCTGGATGGTTGTAATTAAAAATCTTCTTTGATGTTCTTTGTCAAGAAAAATAACAGAGTTTAAACAGGAGATGAAATGCAGCAAGGGGAAAACAGGATAAAGCTGAAGTCATTGTTCTAACAAAACATCCAAGTTTATGTATGCTTCCCACACAAACTCAGGAATGGGAAATGGATTTTTCCCCACATCCTAGATACTGGAGGCTGGCCTTACTTCAGCTGGGAGTCTGGACTTGATCTCCCTACCAAGTTAATTATTCCTGCTCTAATCCCCTTCCCAGTGCCCTCCAAAATGGCTGGAAACCGCAGGATAAGAAAGGATTCCCACGACTAAAGCACCTTTCCCACAGTAAGGAGTTCTTCTGCTCCATGACTCTACAATTTAATTTGGTTTGTTCACACCCAGATGCTACTGTAGAAACGGGGTGAGAGCAGAAGCCACAGTGGCACACTGTGCCACAGCAATTGCAGTGGGCAGTCAGCTGGGATCCTGCTTCCAGGAATCATGAAACAGGGAATGTCAGCCTACAAACCAGTCACAAGCTGGAAGTACTCGTAACATCATTTAGACTGCTGCTCAAATTCCTAGGCCAAGTTTCAGAACATGCTGAGAAAAAGCCTCCTCTGCTCAGGATCAGGCTGCCAAAGAAATGGATGTGAGCAAACAGACTGCCACAGGTAATTGGCATTGAGTGGATTTACCAGTTTTCTTCATTAAGGGTGTTTTCCCACTATGTTGAGGGATCTCAGCAATGGCAACCCCCTTTCATAGTCTTTCCTTAAACTCTGAGGTCTTGACACTCACAAGGAATTCCAACACAAATTCAGAAGGATAACTACACCTAAAAGATAGAGCAAAGCCAGCAAGTAAGGGCAGTTTCAGCTGTTGCCTAAATTAACAAAAGAAATACCTCACAGAAATACATTTCTTGTCTTTTTCTCCCCCCTCACAGCAGGAGAAGGGACAGTTCAGTTTATTCTCTTACTCAGGATTTGCACAAGGGTAACTGCAGTAACATCAGTTGAGTTATTCTGGCATGAACCCAGCAAAAGCAAAAGCAAAATTTAGTCCCTTGTTTGTTCTTTGGAAGGCGCCTGACCCTTAGAAGCATCAGCCTGTTTGGAAACAATTCCGTGGCCTTCAAGAGAGGAAGGCAAAAAGATCTGACTTACATAAAAAATACAAGTATGCCAAGCAAAGCTGGTATTGCTTTACATTTTACTGACCTAAAGAGATCCTGAAACAAAACAACAAATCCAAACCTGTATATGGCTTAGAAAGAAAATATTCCTGGTGGTTTCAGCAGTATTCCACTGCTGAAAATTGCTCCATTACTTTGGGGCAAACTGCCTTTTTTCTGCAATGGAAACCACAGTTCTTGCCTAACTGCTTCACGAAGGATTAAGAGTTTTGAGAGCTATTTTAAACTGCTGGATTTTATGATAGGTAAGGAAACATCTCTCTCTGAAGTTTCTTGCAGCATGGCTGTTGCAGAAATAGCAATGCAGTCATCCTGAGTGCCATGGTAAGCCCAGCACAGGCTACATTACCTATTTAGTAGTTTAAAAGTAGCACAAAGCTTGTAGGTTTTGAAGTAAGGACCCAAAGAGGAAGGGAGGGACAAATGGACCTCCTTTAGTAAACATTTCCCACCATGGTGCCAATCATTGCCTCAAATCCCTTTTCCAGTTTACTCTCTTGAGCAGATTTCTGTCTAAAACAAATCTGGGAAGACAGCAATGGCACTAGTGATGGATGAAGCATAAATGATTCTCAAAGCCTTCCCGTTTCTCCCTAGGGATTGAACTCATTGAAAAAGTTGGAACTTACATTTACAGGCATAATCCATCTGTGGAGCCTTGAGAACATCCCAGTTCAGTCATGCAGTGTAACACCAGATATTTTTTCTTCCTCTTTTCTCAAAGGAAACAGGACTAATTTGGTCACTGTCATGGTTCTGACTGCAATCACTCATCTAACTGCTTATTTGAGCCTACTGAGTCATTTGGACCCAAACTTCCCAAGTTTGACAGCATGTGTAAACTGTCTCTGGAATCCAGACACTGTCTCACATTGGATCTCCTGCTGGAACTGAAACTGCACAGATCAGTGACCTCAATTTAAAGAACAGTACCCATTTCCTTCATATTTTCAACTGTTTTGTGCATTTCTTCGTAGAGATATATTTTACTGATATTTTGGCTAAAAAAACCTTCCCGCATAAACAGTAGAAACTCACTATTAGCAGAATATAGTCTTTGAAAAAACAAATCTAAAAACTGATCTTTCAAAAATGCACAAGAAATACTTAGATTGGAAAAAACAGCATGCTTGAAGATCCCAGAGACACAGGAGCAAACACAGTTTTCTAACTTCATTTAGCTCATCACTGTAAATTCTCCTCCTCAGACACTGGCAAAGCTTTCTGGCTCCAGCTGCTCCATGGTTCAGAGATGCACAGAGCAGCTCTGCTACAGCAGCATTGTTGCCACGTACCTGCAACACTGGAAATTGCACCAGCTTCAGGGGTCAGACAGCATCAACAATCTTTCTGCAGAGAGTTCCCCGTGGTGTAACAGTGACATCTCTATTCGTGGACATCCAGGTAAGAATTCCTCATAGAGCACTACTCAGTAAACACCAAATGGCAGTTCAGCACTAATGAATATATATATGTAATAATGTGTGTTTATATATATAATAATATATTATATATATATAATAATGTTCTTGTCTCACTAAAGCATTCTGAGTGACAATCATAAAAAATGTCAAGCAAATTCCTTCAAGGGAAGCTCATTAATGCTGTTACATTTCACTGACTAAAAGTCCCCAGCACTCTGCAGCATGATGGCTCTGCATTGCACTGCATCTGGCATAATTTAATCAGAAAATGCAAAAGAAATAAGAAGATAATGGTCTGTTTTAGTAGTTGCTCAAATGTCTTGATAAACATTAGCATTTTTTAGAAGTTCCTCAGCACAACTCTTGACTACCTTTACAGGGACCTTCTCAGTTTCCAGCTGGCAGTATTTTCTAACCTTGTAGTCACTCACAACAATTGTTCCCTTATTCCATATCAATACTATTCAAGCTTCTGAAGCTGCCACATATTAGTGGTTTAGCATATGGTGATAAATTGAAGGCAATGAAACCAACAAGTCATTGTGTTTCTTCCTTTACAGTTATTTATGTACTTGTAGACCCTCACAACAGTAAAAGCTCTACACAAACATGGTTTCTAATTATTGAAATGATAGTATTTTCAAGACAGAATTCTTAATTGCTTTCTTTGCCACACTTTTCAGAATCTCAGTATATCACAAGACAGCCTCACTCAAGGAGGAAAAAGGCAGAACTGATGTAAGATCATAACTGTTCTAGAGGAGAACACTTTATAAGATCAGCTGTTTCCTGCAGATTTTCACCTCTCCATGGTGCAGTTCAGGTCAGACCAGATCACTTTTCAGTCCTGAAAAGTCACATGTGCAAACATGCTATTATGAAGGCAGACAGAAACACAGCTATATTCAAATATTAAATAGCTATAAATATGCAGAGAAGCTGGAAAGAAGTGACCAAGCACAGGACATGTGCAGAGGCCACACCTCATCCAGATCAGGCTGGGCCAGCTCAGTGCTCACACAGCAGCCAAACAGATGACTTTAAGGAAAGATGCACACTTGCTCCTAAAAAAAAGCCTGGTCTTGCCACAGATCTTTAGTTATGAATAAATAAAGAAGTTACTGAGAGTTTCAACCAGCTTTTGGATGGCCCTACAAGGATTTCCACAAAAACCATTATCTGAGAATAGTAGCAACATGTAAAACCTGTGTTTTAAGGAAGGAAGGTTGTTCTCAGAAATAACTCAGATTATTGTCTGTGGTAGCACTAGGTGAAATCTTGCTAAAAAGTTCCAGTGTTTCAAAGTCTAATCAGAATATACTAAGAATAATACATCTAAAACTCGATGATGCCACAGTGAAGCCACTATTCCTCATAGCATTTAGAACCACATAGTCTCACACAACTTTGCTCTAATGTGACTATAAACCACTGCGTCTCTCAACATTCTGCTTGGCTACATTTTGTTCTCTGTCCTCCCCCCACTACTCCTCAATCAACCAAATATTCACTGTTGGAGCCATCAGAACCATGAATTAATCTCTTTGTGTAATTTCCAGAATCTGCAATACTCACAATGCTGCAGCAGAATCTGTGTCAGAATTGGGTGGGACAGAACCCAAGCTGAAAGCTCAAAGCAGGTTGCAGATCCCCTCCATAAGTCTCCCCAAGCTGATGCTGGCTCTGTACAAAAAGGACCATTAAAATGAGGTATTTAAAAAGTTGATACATAAAGAGCAGATAATTCGAGCAGAATTAAATGTGCTTCTCAACAACAGCAACAGCTTTCTCCACACAACCCCCACATCCCCTGCCAGAAGGAGACAGAGACAAAAGACAACAAAAGCTTCAGGAAAGATTCTGATCTATACCATTCCTGTATGCATAGCTTATAAGTTAATAGATCTATTTTTATACCTTTGAGAAGAGAAAAAACAGATGGAAGGCAAACATTTTTACAAAATGCTATCAGTAAATGGCTTTGTTTTCCTCAAATGTGCTTACATTATCTATAATTTTTAATTGCTTTCCAATCCTCAGAGATTTTAAATACAGGGTTGAGTTAGGAGCTTCTAATTACAATTGTTTTGGATTATGTTTCACACACTGATACTCCACAGCATAAGAGTTATGCTTTCTGACTTCTGGGGCTTTACATGAGAAATGGGCAAAATGCCACTGTTTTGTGTGCTCAGGTCCCTTACAGCACAGGAAGATTAGATTATGCAACTGAGAAGACAGTGTGCATCTCTAATATTCAGCTAAATAAAACTGGAAGCAACCCCATACTCTCAATGCCCACTTTCCAAATATTGCTCTTTGCTCATCTGTTCTTGACATCCAAGTCTTATTCACCAGCTGGAGGAGAGATTTTGTTTTTCTCCATAGAACATAAGCCCATGCAAGAAAGTTTTAATGCTTTAAACTTTTGTGCTGTGGTAATCCTAAAAATAAAAAGTACATTTTGTAACAGATTGTAGTCTTATGACAGAAGATGGAACTCACCAGGAGATTCAAAGTAGAGTCATTTGAAATACTTTTCTTTTGATCCAAACCAACTTTTTTTCTTTTGAAGCAATTCTTTGGGTTGTGATGCTTCAGACTTCAAAATTAGAGTCATCCCTGCCAGTACCTTGGGTTAGAATCTTCCAACTTTCACTGAGGGATCAAACCGGTGCTGGTAACTTTACATCACCTTCACACACACTGATTTTCACAAGACCTTGAATTAAAGTCAGGCCTTCTCTTTTCCCCTTGAGTGACAGAAGAAAACATCTCCTCATTCCTAAGTAACCTTAGGGCAAGAGAGTGAAATTTGTCCTTCCTACTCGATGTGTGCAGTTAATGATTACCTAGAGATATACAGTTGTTATTACACCATATATTGAAAGACCATGACAACTAATAGCACCTGAGAAAGCAGCTGCCTTTAAGGTTGGTACTGTATCTAGTTCTTCAAGTCAGACCTGGATTTTTTTAATGTTTCACCATTACCAAAGAGACTTCAAGGCTTTCCCCTGGGGATCTGTGATCCTCTCCCTCCCAGATCTGCAGTAACTACTAACAGACCCTCACTTAAGTGATGCTCTGGAATCTGCACTGGATCAGAAAGCAGAGATACAGATTTTCTGGCATTTTCTGGACATGAATTACTCCTCTGACTCAATTCACTTCCATTAATTGCTTCCTACTTCCCCACACTCATCTGCAGCTGAAACTGGAGGAGGAGTTTTCTACAATCTTTCAACAACTGTATAACAACGCCTTACCAGTGGTTTATTCTCAGGCAGTTTATTTCACCACTAACTTCACCAATACCTACTAAATGCACTTGACACCTACACAGAACCTCTTTGGACCTCGGACATCGCCTTTGTGTCCATCTGCCTTTTGTGAAATGACAAGCAAAGAGTGAAGCTGACACAAACAACCGATTGCCTCGAGACATCAGCAGCCGGGGTTGGCCTGTAATTTGTATTCTTGTACTGTTTCTGCAGGATGATTGCATAGCTATTTGCCATGCCATAAAAAGGTACAAGAGACCAAGCCCTGCCCTTCTTGGTCAGTGCTGAGCCTGTAATTTGTGGTGGAAACAATCCTGGGCTACAGGAGGGGTGTGATGGGCCATGTTTAGGTGTTCCGCGTGTGCCAATAACCGGCGCGGATGGAAACGTCACCATGCAGGGGAGGAGAAGGAGAGGGGCTGCTGGCACAGGTTGGCCCTGGCAAACCTTCCAGCTCATTAATCCTGTGCTCTCAGCTCTGCTCTAAAGGCTTGTTTTCTCCAGTTATTCTGCAGTTAAACACGGCCTTGCCGTGCCCTGCACCACAGCACCAGGGACTGTTCAATGTCACCGAGCCTGAGCTGCTCCATGGGAAGGGAGCTTCTAAGGGATTTAATTCAGCATAACCATCAGCATTGTTCTTAGAAATACTTACAGAGAGCTGATGGCTGAGCACAAAGAATTAAAGAACATATTTCATAACAAAGTCAAGATGCTTTCTAAAGTAATAGGAAAAAAATGAAGCTATAGAAATAAGCAATGAGGAGCAACTTAAACATACCTAGAAGTGACCCTTGTTTCAAATAAATTAATGATCATCCAATCACACATCCTTTTATTCATCCATGATTATAACTTTACCTTTTTTCTTTGTTATTATATTTCTTCAAGCCTTGAAAAATTAGTTGAAGGTGTTGGTAGTTGAAAGGAAATATTATTGCATGAAACTGCACATCAAGCATCAGATACATGGGACAAATAGATATAAGTTATTGTAGTTAAACCAAAGGTAACAGCTGTCCAGAATTCTTTTAATTTTAGTATTTTCATCCTTCTTTATTGTGTGCTTCCCTAAACAAATAAAAATAGCATAGTAAGGTGTGTGACTACAAAGACAACACAATAACTCAAAATACACAGCTATCCTAAGTGAGGAAATAAATCAAGCAGAAAGACAACTTATAAAGGACATTTAAAAGCACTAAAACAATGTCAGCTGGGAAAAAATACTGTGAAGAAGCAGAAAATAGTTCCATACACTTAATTCTGTGTCTATGCAGAGATCACTGTAGATTTTAGTCAGAAAATTAGGTTACAAGCTTTTCTCCAGCTCTTTTATTAAACACAACTATAACATGGCCAAAAAATATTCAGAACTGAGGAGAGAGTATTTCGTTTCTAATAAGTTCACACTTCCTATCATGTTATGATCAAAGGACTATCAGCAGTAACACAGGGCAGAATCCAGAAAACAGAATTGGATTTTCCATGCCCTTAACCTTCAAGAAAAATGGCTGATAGTCTCGGAGAGTCACAAACTATTTATTTTTGCTACATTATTGCTTATTACCACCATTAAGTATATAAACTCTGTTAAGGGGGGAAAAAATTGCTGCAGGAGAAAGAGGGTGTCGGCACCATCAAGTTTGTTTCAGGGCTGAAAGGGAGGGGGAGAGAGTGGATGAGAATGGTAAAAGCATGTTCCACTGAAAATGTAAACACAGAACAAAATGAAGGGTGGTAAATTCTGGTCCACAGTGATCCTTTAAAAGGTTAGGCTATGGTTTGTATAGTACCAGTATCAATTTGCACATGCTTATGGCCTAAATCAGAAGCTACACTCTCCTGAAGCACTGGAGACCTAAGACAATACCCCAAGAAGGGCTGGTGATATTCCAAATGTTTGAGAATAGCTTTTCTGCCACCCAGGTGTTCAACTGTACTGAAGTTTGTTGCCTTTTTTTACAAAGAAGCTCTTTGAACACACCACTCACAATGTTCTCTTTGCTCCTTTTCAAAGTCAACTTTGTTTCCCCAGGCAGTTGATCTTTGAGGCTTTGTAGCCCTTGATTGCATTTTAAGCAGATATTTGCTCTGTGATGCTCTCTGTGGTGAAACAACACACACCATGACATGTTCTCATTATGTATAAAGAAATGCTGTGCTAATGTAAGCCCTGATTAGTGCCTCCACAAACAGCAAGAGGCTGTTCTTTAATGCTATGGGAAAAGACAGGAAGAGAACAACTGTATGACTGTACAACAGATTTTGCAGAAAGACATTAAGCCTCTTCACAGCGCTCTTGAAATAGAAAACCCAGTCACAAAGAAGACAAGACGTGGCTCTTAGATATTCTGAAAACAAAAGGTATGTTTTGCTTGTGCACCTAGAGCTATTTGCTGTTCTACCTCCCTATCAGGGACTCATCAAAGACTGCCTACACAAATGCTTTGATAACAACAGGATCACAGCGATAAGAGTACTCATCTTACCAGCTCAACAGGAAACCCAGGTATGATATTAAGCAGAAACTGCAGCCCAAGTTCTACACTTAGAGTGTCTGGCTCAACACTGCAACAGCTTCAGCCCAGCTACTCCTAGTTCACACCTTTGGAAGACAATTCAATCCATGCTCTCAAGCTGGAACTTTTACTAATCATTTGTATTTATGGATTTGCATTGTCAGGCCAGCAGGGACAGGTCAGCTGGGAGGCACAGACAGTAGAAAACATCTGGGTATGAAAAACACCATAGCGAAATAAATTGTGGCATACAAGAATTGAGGTAATCTGAAATCCCCAAACATCTTCATTTCCTATAGAAGGATCTTGGAAAGATTAGTCTGCAGAGAATAAGAAGTTCAGCTTTTATTAGTATTTGCAAAGTGGCCTTGGCAAGGGCCCTCCAGAAGAGGGCTTAACTGGCCTCTGTCAGATAGAATAAGAGCTATCTTAATAAACCACCTTCCACAACAAAAACTGTCCCTGCCTGACAATATAATACAGCTACAACTTACCCAGCAAAACAAGAAATGAAATGGTGTTCACTACAAGCAGTTGAGCTTTTCTCAGAATCCACTCTGCTGGGTCACTTAATTCCCTTAAACACTTATCCAGTAATGAGAGAGCAGCACTTCCATTCTCCAGCAGCTCTGGAGATAGTTTTGCAGTGACTGCATGAAAACACTGTGAGAGTCTTCTGTGAAAGCTGGAAACCAACACAATACCATGAACCCTCAGTATAGTTTCATGACACATTAGCAGCAAAGTCACTTTGAGCTGGGTCACCTGTTGTGCTCATGTGTGGCAATGAACTAATACCAGAACAACTCCAGCTGTGCTATAAAGCAAATCAGTAAAAGGATCAAGAGTTTGTTTTGCTTTTTGGTTTCGTTTGGGTTTTGTTTTTTGACAGAAACACAGATTTTGTGGTGGTTTCAACAGTCTGGGGTAGACCAACACTACACAAAGAACAACACAGGAAGGGCTGCTGAACTGAGGGGAGGGCAAGCAATGAACTGTCAGGGAAGCTCTGCCAACCAAGCCAGTACCTCCTGAATCTACTCTTCTCACCAAATCTGGCATTATTAAATGAAAGGCATTAACTAGATTAAAATACTATTTATAATGATGGACGTTAAAAGTTGTCTCACTCAGCATCTTCTCAGCTATAATAGGGAGTAGAAGTCTTTCCTTCTAGTTCATAGAGAAGACTCTCTGGAATTGACTCTGGAGGTATGATGTCCTAGGTAATACAAAAGAGAAAAAGTAAGGAGGTTTTTACTGATTTTAACAGGTAAAACCCCTTTCCAGCTGCAACGGTCTGATTTCCACTGCACATCATTTGCAATCTGTAGAAATCTGATTTAAGTGGGTAAAAAGAACAAGCACAGCACAAAATATATCTCATGACCTCTGCTGCCCAAATCCACAGCCTCAAAAGTGAAGACCCTGCTATATCACGTTTGATTTTTTGAAAGTCAATATTCTCAGCAGAGAGTGGGATAAAAAAACACCAGCTCATCCCCACACTCTCACTAGACCTCTGAAAATGACAGGCTCCATATCACTCACCAGCAAACCAGCCCCTGTGCATTTGGTGTTGTGGAAAGTTACCAACACTCCAATAATTTCTAAATTTCTAGCAGCTTTAAAATGCCCCAACTAACCATTGCACTAATTGTGTGATCTGAGGGCTGAAAGACATAACGTTTCCCTTTGGCTTTGCTTTTACCTCCATATCTCCAGCTAATAGTGTTGCTGAATGTGGTTTCTGACAATGGCACTTTATCACAGGAAACTACAATTTAAAAGCACAGTTGTGTTTTTCATGTTCTTCCCTCCTCCAGGGATGGATTTCTGTGGAGAACAGAACTGAAAACTACTTCCATTTTGTTTTTCAGAAAGGTTAGCACCTAAGGAGAGCTTATGACACTCAAGTAAAGACATTAATTTCTCTGGAAGCTGGGTTTGGTTATATGTTTGTGTGGGGCTAATTTCTATCCCTTCTTACTGTATTTGGAATTTTCAGTCTTGCTCTGCTCCTATTTTGATAGCAAGCAGCTGCATTATCACGAAAGTATCTCTCCAAAGTGATACAGACTAGAGAAGAGGCCACCATTAATCCAAAAAACAATGATAGCACAGAAATATCTCTCCTAGAAATCCTGAAGTATAGACCTTCAGCAGAGATGACAGGGAAAGTCTCCCTTTCACCCATTAAGAACATAAAAAGTTCCAAATGCTTTGTTGCAGCTACTTTGGAACAAAAGAAAAGGTAAGAGCAAGAGAGAAATTCTCTCACCCAGACTTAAGCTGTCAGAATGGAAATGAAGAGAAGAAATCAAAGAAAAAATACTCTATGATAACATCATATGACTCACAAGCTTTAACAAACTCCCTTCAGAAATACTGTTAGTAAAAGCTCCCTTGTCTTCGGTCTTTTCCATTTACACATCCCAAGATTTGCTATGAAAGGAAACACCGATATTTTCCTCCAAATCTTTAGGGAGAAACAGCTTCATGTTTTTGCAGCTGCACTTGCCAGAACGCTGTTCCCACCAGTCCCTTGGCTCTTTCCTCAAATGTCCCATAGTTCAGATTCCTTCAAGGGTAACTGTCAAATCCTCAGGACACAGAGACATAATCCCTGTCTTAAAAGACTTCAAATGATTTTCCCATTTTGCAGTTGGTACAGCTCCTTCTATAAAACACTGCCAAAAAACCCCAACACATCACAGTGACCAAGCCAAAAAGATGATTTTTTTTTTTTTTTTCTAGTGGTTTTTTATTTCTTTTTCTGTTTCGGGACCCAGAAGCTGTCAAAGGCATACACAATATGTTCAAAGCAGCAGTTGGGCACACACACCTCGAATTTAGAAGTTGCCCACCTGATCTGTGTTGGAGGCTTTCAGAAGTTTCTTCACAAAGCCCAGAGCATCAGAACAGGGCTCGACACCTGAGAACACTTTGTTTTGTTCTCCTTGGCACTGTTAGCACGTTTATACTGCCAGTGTTCACTGAACAGCCTGGCAGTGTTCACCCCAGAAGACTGAACCTCATTAAAGAGAGACAAGCAGCCCTCTAGGCCAGGTATCTCCCCCATGTCATTTGCTTAACTCTGCCCACATAAGCATTCAAATCTAGTAAAAGGTTAAGAATAGGAATATAATGGGTAAAATTTAAGGGTGGGAGTAGGAATATTACAAGATGACAGCAAGTAAGACATCTCTACTTCAGTTCTTCCTCTTGTAGGTACTCCAAAAATTAAAGGACTGTGAAAAAATACCTGCTACCCTTGCACGTGAAGTAAACTAGGGTTAATCTTTAATGCCTGCCTAACAGCCATGCTGACATCTAAAAAAAGACTTGTTTACTGTGCTAACCTACACTGTACATAGGTTTGTGAAAAGTAAATAGTATTTTCCAGCAAGTAGGACTACACACAATAATGCTGTGCAAAGAACAATAATGTTCTTCATCACAGGTCTGTTGTACTAGAAATAAAAAACAGTTAAAAGCAGCCTCCAGATCGTGCTGAAGCCTTTTTAGAAACTCTCACTGGGTAAAATTTAACTTACAAGTAACAACTCTAAAAATCAAACCAGCCTCGTTAGCCTGTGCAGCATTGACCTGCAGGCGGACGCGCTGCAGCAGCGCACGGGATGTGCCGGCAGCCTCGGAGCAGGTGCCAGGCGGGAATGCTGCTCCTGAGGCAGGGAATTCCCTCCGTGCCCCACACAGGTACTGCAACCAAAATAGTGCTCTCAGTATTTATAGCTCCGCCGAGCACTCCAAAGGGTTTAGTCATTTGCTGGACACGCCCCTCGAGGGCTAAAAATGAGAAACTGTCCAGGACTCCTGAGCCGGATCTGTGAGGGATGTACCTACCCTCCAGGTTTTATTAGCTCCGGGTTTCCCTGCAGGTGTTTACCCAGTGACATCCCAGCCCTCCTTAACGACATGCCCGGAGCAGAGCTAATGATTATATGATCGATCTGCATAACCCTTGGCTCAAAACAACTCCTGTCAACTCTTGACAAGAGCAGTTGACAAAACTGCTTTCCCAGCCCCTCCTACACACAGCAAGTCACGCAAAATAAATTCTTAAGAGGCGGTAGGGCAAAGGCATTTGAGTCCTTTTATCACTTAGTTCCAAGTGTATGTGTATTTATCCAGACAAAACAGCAGAAAACATCTTCGTTTTCTTCAGAAAGAAAGTGAAATAAGCAAGTGATCTTTGTTTTAAATAAATGGCAGCAGGTGACATACCTGGAAAAATGTACCAAAATTAAACACCAAATGGTAACGAAGCCTGAGTTTTAAAAAAATAAAAATAAAATCACCATCAACCAAGAATCCCACTCGGTGGAATCCCTCAACCCATTTTTAAGCTTTTCCATAAAACTCACGTGGGATTTCTCAGCTTGTTGCCAGCTCAGACTGCATTCATCAGAGCTTTTCACTGTTCTTATAAAGGGTACACCAAGATAAGATTTCCAAGAAATCACAGCTGGTGTGCTCACAAATGAACAGCCAAAGCACATATAAAGAGAAATATTCCTTTTAATTCCCTGCATGAGATCTATTTCCTTCTTTGTTAATGAAAAACGCAGATCTCAGTTTTTTAAAAATGTATACACCATGCCTAAAAGTGATGGTATCAGAAATGCTACACTTAGCTGCAATTAACTGTGATTTCCACTGCCCAAAATCTTCTCGAAGATAAGTGCTCCACATGCTGTTTCAACTGCCTTGCCTGCTTCTGCTTCTGTGCCCATGGATAAAGAACACTGAAGAGCACCATGGGGAAAAGCAAGAAGAATGCAAAACTAATTACAAATAAGGACTCAAAGTCATCACCTATTTCTCTAGAATATTTACATTTTTTCTTTTGCTTCTCACGCTGTAGAAAAATATTAAAGTAGAACTAGAGAAAGCAGCATGTAATTTGCAGCAGTTGTATTAGCAAAAACCTTATTTCTAAGCATCTCTTTACCCAACCACTACTTCCACACAGTGGTACTGCAGAACAGCTTCAAACCAGGACAGTAGAAAGGAAAAGTACATTATATAACTAAGGATTGCCCCAAAACCTCTTGATTACTTCCCTATACTTTTTTCAAGAGTATAAGAAGTCCCCAAGATAAAGACGTAGGATAGGGTGATACAACCCTAGAAAGGCACATATTTAGTATATTAAATAAATTTTCTGGCTACTTGCCTCAAATGGAAAGAGAAGCAGAGTAAGAACATAAATGGGTAAAGCCCATTCCCCTCTGGAGATTAGTTCTGATTTTATTTCTAAATGGCTAAACTGCTTAAATATGTGAATTAATATTTTTACTGCTGACAGATGAAGCTGACATCACTAACAAGAAAGGCTTAAGAATCCACTTTTAGGTGTTTATTTTTGTAAATTATTTAGCCAGAAGGTTGTTGCACTGAATTTGCAAGTGTGCAGAAAGATCTGGGCAATATTTAATTTTGAATCCCTTTCTAGCCTGCACACACCAAAATGCATTCTATAAAACTTGATCCGTTTTTAACCAAGCGTCTTCTTGCTACTTAATTCTGATACAAACATTTCAATCCTAGTTGCCGTCCAAGAGAACTGAATTGTTATTCAGCAATGAACTCTCTTTGAACTCACAATGTCCAGAAAGGTTTTCTGGCCATTGCTCCTCAGAACAGTGGCAAAAGGGCACAGACTTAAAGAATCTTTTCCCACAAGGTGTGTCCCTTCCCGGGCTGTCATCTGACAGACACATGAGAAACACCCAGTGACCACAGCAGAGAATAGCTTAAGGGACAAAGGTGACAGCTGTACAAACATATTTCCAATGCCAGGTTTATGCAGGGCAGCGAAATGCTTGGTTCTTAACCTTCTGAAACCATCATATATAACATCTCCCCAAAAGTTTCCAAGAAAAATCAAAGGCATAGAGAAGCTCCAAAATGTGACTTCACAGAAAAATCGAGCATCTTGTAAAACGAACAAGTCAGATTCTGCCTGTGGCAAATTTTACAGAAACCTCCCGACACTGCCTAAAAGGCAGCTTTGGTTTTGCTTTCTGAGTTTCTACCTCTTGGCTCTTGCTTGAGAATGCTGGGGCAGATCTCAGTTTTAGCCTTCAAATTACAAAGTGTCCGTGGTGTGTTTGACACGGCTCCAGCACAGCGATGTCACACAGGCTGCCCCGAGCTGCACAGCGGGCTGGCACCGTCCCCTGCCAGGACACAGCCTGCCACTCCTCTCCTACAGGGACTCAGAGCAGGGAGAAAAGATGAAAGATGTAACCTAGAGGGGTGACGCTTTGCCTGGTGTACAAGGGAAAAGTATTCGTGACAAAAAACAGGAGGAATTAATTTAGTGCACAAATGGGGACTCCCTTTAGTACTTGGCACCTCCAATAACAAAGAAATAGTGAGGAGTCAGAACCAGCTGAGGCCAAAAAAGACCCTGATTTCCTTGTTTATCAGTGATGTGTGTTAACATTTGACATACAGCACAATTATTTTGGAAGCCATTTGCTTAAAGAGGTCTGCAAGTGAGAGCAGAGACATTTCGCCCATCTGAATAGACACCAACATCATCCTCCTTTGCTTATCTTACCTTAAAGAGCTCCAGGTTGTCTGTGAACTTGACAACAGGAACAGAACTGGAGCAAAAACTCCTTCCTGCTGCCTTCCACAGAAACCAGTCCAGGACAATTCATGGGTATTCAGGCAGTTTTACTGAGGATGATGCAAACAACAAGAATATGCAGCACAGCACAGGGCCACGACTCTGTGGCTCCATTACTGGGTTTTCCTGATGATGTTTTTAAGCAGTGCAATTCATTTAATGAGGAAAAATATAAAGATTTGAATAGAAAACAAAGCCCACAGCTGAGCTGGTCAGGAATTCTTTGATGAAATACCAACTAAGACTTTTAACCTGGTGTGGGAAAAGCCTGTTCTGGCTGAGCGATGGCACTGGTGCCACTTGGCTGGCACAAGTGAGGGTCACTGCAGCACCACTGGGGGAATCAAGAACAGCCTGAATCAGCCAGCAGCAGGGCCAAGAAAGGACATTTTCTTGTACAGTGCAAAGGAAGCACAGGCATAAAGAAGCCTCACAGAGACCAGACAAGTCTGAATTGCAAAGCTGCTGGGGCTGTGCCAGCTTTTGTCCAGGCACAAGGACACGGCTGCAGTGTGCATGGCCAGAGCAGCAGTGGGAGCAGAAACGCTGCAGGGGTGAAGCTGCTGCCCAGTGTGAGCATTCACCTGCGCCACGGGCTCCTCAGATCAGGTCTCTGAATACTCCTTATTTCAGAACGGGCTCCATTAAATGTGGTGTGACCGTTTCTCAGGTGAGAGGAAGCTTTAAGACTTGGAATAAACAAAACATAACTTACCTGATACTAACAGGTGCTTTCCTGTAGTTGTCACATCGCTTGCATTGCTCCTGAGTCACAGTATAAAAATCCCTTACCAGAAGAATCAGGTCAATGGGAGTATCCACATGAAACCAAGAAGGTGAAAAAGAAAGGAAAAAAAAGTTTACACCTGAGTCAGCATTAACCAGACTGAATCACTTGTCTGACAAACAAGGAAGTCAGAAAATGCTCTCTGACAGGTATTTTGTTTGGGAATTTCCTCTTCCATATAACTTGAGATATTTTTAATCACTTTTTGTTGCAGAAGCTGATTAAAGGAACAATGATGGGAAATCAAATATTCCTCAAAATTAAGTATTATATTAATAGCATTAAATAACAGTGTCCCCTAAATTGACAGTCCCTCTTTCTTGACTGTTAACATAAAGAGTGATGAATTACTTTCACAATTATTCATTCGATATGTAACAATGCATTTATGAACATACATGGCTTGGAGAGTTTGCCCAGTATGCACATTATAATATTATTTGGTGTTCCCATTAATGCATTCTCAAGTTTTTGGAAATTACAAAAAACCTAATTCTGCTGATAAAGAAAGCTTACATCCAGATACTATGAATTTAACTGCTCAAGGTATATTGGCTTCCCCCTTAAAAGGTTTTTCAGTGCACTTTGAGGAAGACAGGGGGTCTTTTTCACTCTTGGTGTAGAGGAAAGTTCATAGCCCTTGTAGCAGAAAAAATATTGTTGGAGAAATATTGAAGCTGGCGACAGAATGATTCACCCCAGTGAAACCACAAGAAAGGAGAATCAGGACAGTAACACTGCTCAGTTATCTGTGAGGAATGCTGGGGCATAACTTGCATTATTTTTATCCCATTTACTGTGAAACCATCAGAGGACTCTGATGCCAATTGCCGTAATTGTGTCTTTGCTTTAATTGATGCTCACGCTCATCCTCTACAAGTTAGACTAAAATATGTGGGTTTTTCCTTCACTCAGTGGTTCATCCCTTTGGCTCAGCACTTGACCTCTTTACAGCCATAGAGGTTTTTAAAAGCAGTTGCTCTGCATTGTTGAAATCAAAGAATGG
This sequence comes from Regulus satrapa, assembly GCA_013396955.1. Classification (NCBI taxonomy): domain Eukaryota; kingdom Metazoa; phylum Chordata; class Aves; order Passeriformes; family Regulidae; genus Regulus; species Regulus satrapa. Next base: position 247,584 of record VWZN01000932.1, read on the forward strand.
AATTGTCATAGTATCACTAAAGCTCCTCTATCACCTTCAGCACCTTAAATTTACATTTTATTCTCTGTCCCACTGCACTGTACACAGCTCTAACTCTGCTTCCCTACATTAGGAGACCTCCATTTGGTCATGACAACTTGCTACTAAGTTTCTATGGCAATAATTAAAAGTAACTTTCAGTGCCACTGAGTTATTTTCATGAAAATTAAATATTTCCAATCAAATACATTAATCCCTCTTGAACAAGGGTGTCCATGCACAGGAACAGAAGAAAATACAAAGCTTTCATGGCAATTTAGCCAGATGGAATACAGAAAATATAGTTCTTAATTTTAATCTGACTTAAGTTCACAGAGCATTCCTGCCAACCCTCAACACTGAAGGCAAAGAATAAATAATTTCCCTACTGACTTCTGCTTTAATAGGATATAAAAACCAGATGAAAACATTGCTTTTTATAATCCCTGGGCTAATCAAACATTTCTGGCAGACTCTGTAGCAAGTGAAGGACTATAAAAGAATATTTTAGTCTTCTTTAAAAAGTGTATGAGCGAGAAGAATGAGGTTTTTCGTGACTCACCAGATGTTTGTGTAACATTAAGTAAATTTTGTCTAGGCAACACCTGGGAAAAAGAAAGCTTTTCTTATTCCAGACCTTTTTCTTTTAAATGGAAGTATAAGAAATACCCATCATTCACGCTCAATTTATTCTTGAAGAATCCTAGAGCTGCACTTCCAGTACTAAGGAATCTAAAGTAAGCACATGGACAGAACACAGGTAATGAAAGGAACAAAAAGGAATCTTAAATCCTTTTGAAAGCCTTCCCATGAAAAAGACCTAATGATTTGCATTAGTGATTGTTAGAACCAAGCTTGTGATGTTATTGTAGAATATTCTGAATTTTAAAACATTTGCCCCTGAAGGAAATTACTTCCTTGCCTGGCAGAAGCATTTCGAAAATCCAGCCAGCAAAATCCATTAAAGAAGGGCCATAAAGGTACTCTCAGATAATTCTGGCTTGAGCTGTTTTTTCTCTGCCCTGGTCTGTAGATTTATCCCAAATCTCTCTCCACACCACTATGAAGCTATTGATGCAAACTTTACTTCTCACTTTCCTCCCTCATCCATTATGGTCAAGCAGCTGTTCTCTTATCAAAGGGCATCCTTCCCTTTTTATTTATTCTTCTAAAGAGAATTTCATCTCCAATTCCAGAAGCTGTAACATTAACATTCCCACTCTGTGCCACTCATTATCTTCATTACTCAGCCACACCTTCTACTTTCCTGCCCCCTTAGAGTTGTCACATCTTTCCAAGTCACAGGATTTCAATTTACACAGGATTGGGTGAAAAGGGCTCCTTTCAGGCACAATTACAGGAAAGACCAAAAACAGCCACAGAATCAAACACAGATTTTTTCCTCTCAAAAACTTAGGTGTCAAATTCAAATGATCACAAGAGAACGTCAAAAAAGGTTCCAGCTAACACATCTGCAGGATAACAGTTGAGCCAAACACACTCCAAAGATTCAGAAAATACATCCCTGCTGTTCATACTTTTTTATTGATAATTTTGTTTTAGTCTTGCTTTCTAATAATTTGAATGGAAAAATTATCATATGTGATGCTGTGCCTGTTTCAAGCAGAACTCTCAGTCATTTTCACATTTCAGTACTTTTCAGCATTTGGCAGGAGCCAAAAATGCCTGAAAAACAAATACCACAGGGAAGAATCACACAATAAAAAGATGACCTGCCACACATCTGTTAAGGCTCACTAAGTTTGAATCTAACATCATGAAACATTCTGGTTCTTTTTTCCCCTTTGCTGTTGCAAACGCATTTCTTTTGCTTACAGTAAGGCACGAAGAGAAAATGAAAGGGTCCAAATGAGTGCTTGAGAAACTAAGTGTACTCTGCAAAGAACATAATAGGATTAGGAAAAGAGTAGCATTTCTTGTTAAATAGAAAGCAAGGAGACTTTTTATGAGGTTTGGGGGTTACTTAATCTATTCAGGAAAATGTCTTAGACAGCAGCAGCTGATCACAAGTGGAAGGCGTGAGGCACAAGGGCACATAAGACATGCCCTGGGCACAAGGAGGAGCAATTCCTTTCATCTCTTCTGTGCTCTACTCCAAGAAGAGTTTCATATTCCGACAACAATTGCAAACTGATCAAAGGAAAATACGTTATCCTATTCTCCAAAATTGTACTCAATAACTAAGGAAAACAACCAGCAACGGAATCACCAAAAGTTTGGTAAAGGACACAGGACAAGGAAAGGAAGAACAATAGTATGGATGCAAAAGGATTTTCACATTTAAATGAGATTCAGTCTCATGAATCATAAACATTTCCAGCTCACAAAGACAAATTATCTCAAGACATCTAACTGCTTTGATGTTCTTTTAATGGGGCATAAATACAATTCCTTCCATTCCATTTCTGATGTGAAAGACAACCTTTGTGGCTCGTTTGGTTTTCTGTTCTTTGGGGCTTGGTGTTTTGTTGTTTGGGGTTTTTTTTCCCCCCTGCAGTTACATTTTCAACAACTACAAAAAGCAGCTTTCCCTTCTCAGAAAACAGTAGCATTTAAAACCTAAATCAGTCCGTGAGACAAAGATAAGCATCTTCTGTTTCATGATGGAAATAATTCCGATTTTGCAATCGGTGATTTGTAAAGCTACGAGCCAAGTGATGAAACCTGACACCCTGGACAAGCACCAGCTCCCGGCAGAGTGAACCAACTTCAACAGCCATGGAACTGAACTCTGCACTCTTTCCATTTGCCATCCAACTTCCTGGTTGGATAAAAGCACCAAATGGATTGTAATACATGCCTGGGCACTACTGGTTTAGATCATTTCCTACAAAGCATCTCATTTTAGATGTTGCACTTATAATGCAAATAAACAACAAAAGAAGGTCACTAACACACGACCTTTTGTCTAAAGACGGTGTTTGCCCTTGCCAAGAACTTCATTCCTTCAAATGCCCTGGGGACTCTCTGCATGAATGATTTTGCATCTGAAGTTCCTCACCTGTACTTCACCTACCTCTGAGCTAACAAAACCCCAAAGCTTGGTAAATTATTCCAAATTCCAGTGCTTGGAAGTGAAGGTTGCAGCTGAACTGGAGGGTGATGGCGTGCGCTGTTGCTGCTCTTTATCCTGGTTTTTCTCTGGTGCAGAAGAGTTTTGTTCCTCGCTGAGGAGTGATGACCCTGAAAGTTAAACCTGAGCTGATGCTCAGCTCTTCACCTGAGTGCTCTGCAACGTTGTCAGAAATGGGGGTTAAGCACTGACATAGTAGCAGCCTCTCATCCTACAGGGCGTGCCTTCCAAACTCTCTCCTGTATCACGTAGCTGCTGGATTTCAGGCCTGGGAACCCTGGAAATTTCAGAAGCCCACCTAACACCAACTGAATTTCATCACAGCTCTTTTGGGGACAGGACATAGTTTGAAATATGCAAAGTTTTAAGTGATAGATCATTTATCAGTAATAAGCTGAGGACAAAGCCACAGGAGCACAGAGACCTGAGAGCTTTCTCCATTCTTGCACTTTACAGCACTCAACAGATTTCACTAATAAAAGCAGATTGTAACAACGAAATACATGTAATCACTTTCATGAAAATATAATCAGAAAATGTTACATTATCTTATGTTATATATGCAAATATCTCCCTTATGTAGTAAGCTATTCTGAAAATCAAGTTTATTGGAAACCAGACAGAACCCATCCTGCAAGCCTGGGCTCTATGAATGAACACTTCCCAACAGCAGCAGCCCCAAACTGGAGCAATTTCAGCCATCACAGACCTGGGTGTGGTTTCTTTATCTTTGCAGTTTGTTCTGCTTGCCCTGCAGCTGAACTTAGCCTATTAATATATAACACTAAGGAAAGATTTCCTCTGGAGACAGCAATGCATTTAAAACAATAGGAGCTATATCATTTTCATCTTACAGCAAAGGCAAGTGATCACATAACAGCTCTCCTGGTCTCCAAACACCGCATCCTTTAGAGCACATTCCACTATACTGGGATCACAGGAGACAATTTCTCAGAAATCAGGCACAATAGTGGCACAAACCAGCATCTTCCTCAACTTCCTCACCGTTAGTGTTAAATAAAACATGATTCAGAACCTCAAAGAACAACGTGCTGCTTCTCTCAAGCATGTTCTGGTTGAACATGTAGAAAATTTGTAGAGAACATGGCAGAAATGTGATATGAAGACCAGCTGGCAAGAAACCAGCACAAGAATACTAATTAAACTGCTACTTTGGTCAAGTCAATTAACAGCCTTAATGATCCTGTCAGAATCGTGAAACACGGATATTTAGAGCTGTTGGTTTTAGGCTGTGGGGAAAATATTCCTTTACAGAGAGGGTTGGGGCTTGATGCAGGTGCATCAGGCACAACCAGTCCCTGGGGATAACAGTACAAACAATTCCTCTCAGCATTTGAGCTGCACCATTATTCTGTCACCGATGGGATGCTCTCCCTACAATCCCAGCCCCCCTCACCAATAAATGCTCAGATAAAAACTCCCACCACTTTCACCAGGCGGGACCACTTCCTCATTACTGTGGTAACGGCACACTGAGCTGGAGAACCGAGAAAAGATGAGCACAACCTTTTCAATCTATTCCCCCTGACAACTAAGAAAACCTTTTCTACCAGCTCATGCCAGGAAAATGACAATTCAACTGCCCTCGACAGCAGCCCCACACATCAATCAGAATTGTCAAGCAAAACGAAGTGGTGGCCAGTTCAGAGCTGCACTGGCCTCAGGCAAGCAGCTTTCCTGCTTGTCTGGATCACACAGAAACTTTCAGCATCTTGCAGAGTGAAACTTGAAACTGGGGAAATGATGGACAGTTTTAAACACCCACACCTGAAAGTCATAACCATCATCCGTGCTCATTCACACATACCTGGAAATAAAGCAGATTTTCAATAGAAATCTCCATAAGATTGGGCTGCCTCTGTGCTGTAGGATAATAAGTTCTTAAAAATAGCAATTTGAAGTAGATTTATCTCTGTGAAGTAGATTTATCAGTCTACATTAGTTTATCTTCACAATAATACTATCTTGTAGATGTCACCTAAGTCTATCAGCTGTATTAACATTTATATCACATATTTCAATATCACTGATTCATCCAGTTTCTCAGAAAAATGTACCTGCTACTGAAATTTGAGCCAAGACTCATAGGCCCACATGATAGTTCCAAGATCTGAACAACAGCTTTGTACTCACAAAAAGCAAAATTATCTGGAATGAGTCTTCATCACTCACAAGATAAGTTAAGGTGCTAAATTGTAATTACATGTTGTCAAGTGGAAAAAAATAAAAAAAAAAAAGTTTTATCCCAGAGCTTCTTTGGGGGCTTTTGCTGTGGGTTTGGGGAGGGTTTTTTTTGAGTTTTTACATGTTTTTATTTTCCTGAACTGTCATCAATTAAGTATTTTTAGAACCAGTCTTTTAATGGAGCTATAAAGAAGAAAGAAGAGCACATTTCCAGGCAACAAACCTACCAGGAAGGACTCCATTTACTGAAGTTTTTTCAATTGCTTGAACCAAAATGCATGACTCACATTGTCAGAAACAGAATTACTAGTATTAAAAAGGTCATTAACGTGATAATTATTCCTGATGCCCACATAAGTGTCCCTCAATCCTCAGAGACATTTAAAAGCTGAAAGAGCTATCAGATTGTCCCGAGTAGAACAGGACTGCACTAAAATTCCCTTAATAAGAGGAAATTTGTTCAAACCAATCATTATTCATTAAAACAAACCTTGCCTCTTTAATATGCCAATACTTTGGGGATGGCTCCAGAATTTCTGCCTACCTATAATTGTAAAATAAACAGAAGAAGAAAAAGAAAAAGGAATTCTGAACCTCTCTAACACATCCCCGCAGTTATTGGACATGACAAATGTGACTTCATCCCAAGAAGGATATGCAGCACTTCCTTCTCTGTGCAGACCCCATGCTCTGAATTAAAACCCACACAGGGGTCAGTGATCTGGTCAAATAAAAATGTTTACAAGTGAACCACAAATTCAACATATAGAGACCACAAGGCACACCAGAACTCCCAAGAGCTCAGGCATATACTGAGTCCCATGTTTTACAATAACGTGCCAAATTTTTTTATGTCTTGGCATTTGCTGCACATTGCCAGTCTTCTGAATCAATGTGAATTCAAGTAGGCAGAATATTCCAGGGAAATTCCATTATAACTTATCATAAATGAATCTTACCACCTACTATACCATCAAGTTCCTGTTGTGCCTACGGATTAGTTCACTCAAGTATTTAACTTGTTTCTTATTAAAGCATCTGAACTCTAAATTGTACATTTTCCAAAACTTGAAAGGCACTCACAAGGAACTCACTTGATAAAAATCAGTCATGTTCTTGCATTTTTAGCACACGATGACTGTAGTCATGTGCTTCTATTTTTATTAGGTTATTTTGTCAGTTACTAATTATTTGTACATCTTCCCTGACTAAATAAAGGACTGATAATTCAAATCACAACTTTATGAAAAATAACTTGATTTAAATATCACAGTATTAGAAAATATGAAAAACAACTTGCATAAAGGATATATTTATATTCAAATAAAAATCCCCAGAACACACACTATTTCTTCTCTGAATATCTTAACATTTTGTCTTCAGTTTTGGCACAGAGGAAAAAAAAAAAAAACCAAACCAAAAACTGCCGAAACAAACCCAAAGCCAAACCAAGAGTGTCCATCTGCATATGTTGATCAAAATTAAACTCAGCCAAGCCTTACTAGAGAGAATTCAGGATGGATTCCTTCATCCAGTTCAAAACAGTTCTCCCATTTTGGCACAAGCGCTGATCTTGACTAACTGACTTCCAGATTAACTTGGCAATGAAAATAATAAAAGCTTTTCTCAGCAGCCTTCATTTCTCCTGAAAGCTTGCAGGTGGAGGTTAAAGTAATGTGAAAAGGAGCCACACAAATCCCTGGCCACCATTCTGGCAGTATTCATCAGAGCCACTGTCTAACAGGAATTCAGGAATTAAATATCTTGACCTGGACAGGAACTTCTGTTTAACCCATCTGCACATTTCCCTTGTTACCATTTGTCCACCAGAAGCTGGGCTAAAGCTATTTGGTATATCAAGAAATACCTGTAAAAGGAGGAAGAAAGAAGAGGAAAAGGAAAAGACAAGGAAACAAGGGAAGAGCAGCACAGAAGCCTCCAAACAATAACAGCAGAAGGAATGTCCAATAGAAGGATATTCCCAAGAAGACAAAACCATCAGGAAAAGTCTCTGGAACATCTGGACCCACATGCAAACACAGCCAGCTGAAAGCACATGACCCTGCCTGGGAGCAGACCTCAAGGCTTGAGTCTCCATTTCTTTATTTTTTCCTGGAAACAAATAGGTTTCAGTTCAGATTAGGATGACATTGAAGCTTTTACTTCATGTTACTATAATTCCATAATTCACTGCAATATCACAAGCCCATGAAAGAAGTTCTCAGTTTAAAAAGGTGAATTCTTCTTACACCCAATACAAGAATTAGGATTCAAGGAATAAACTATTTTCAATATGAGATACAAGGTGGATGGAATCATTTCCTGGTTGTTGGTCTTTGTTTTTTTTTTAATTCAAGGCTTAAATGTTTCTGAAAGGGAAGAGCACATCAAAATCCTTTCTTCCTCCTATTTCCACCCACCTGGAGTCAGAACTCAGCTCATGAGAAACACAAGCTGGGTCCTGAGAACATTTACTCTCGAAGACAAGTTTGGTGTTTACAGCTGGATGAATGAAATGCAGCAGTCAGCCCTTTGAGCAGCTCAGAGACCTGCACACGAATGCCTTAACCTTCAAAGAAATCCTTGCAGGGTATGTGAGTACCTGCATGGCTCTACTTTAGCACCCACAAACATCAGACTTAAAAATCAAGTGTATTTGCAGGTGCTCAAAAAGTAATAGGCCAAAGGCAGTTTAAACCTTTGAGCTGCACGTGTGACTGAAACACAGTTTAATAAATTCAACATAGGTTAGGCCCTTTCCTACGTGTCAGAACCATCAAAGCAGCTCCAGCTGCCAAAAAGAACAATTTTGCTGCCCTCCTTTTGTGTTCTCCATTTATCCCATGTCTCTCAAGCACAGAAACCCATTATTAAATCAGTGTTGTTCAATAAGGAGGCAGAAAATGGACCATGTGTGTTTGGGGTTTGGATGTGTTGGTTTGGTTTTTTTCCCCTGGAATACCTTGGTGATATTTCAGGGGTTAAATCAAAGCCTGAAGCATTCCAGCAAGCATCAAAGCTGGCACAAGTGAGAACACGTAGGCAGGAAGACAGGAATGGGAGATGGGGGTGATAGGACTCCCTGTTTCAGCAGCTGTGAGCTGCTAAGTCTGTCCCCCCTGTGCTAGGAACCATGCAGACAGTGGGCAGATATTCAGCAGATTTTCCTTTTGCTTCACAGCCGAGTAATTCAGCCAGACTTGAGAGGGTAAAGTACCCACAACAGAAAACAGCACCTACACAAGATAAGGATCGCCTCACCTTCACCTCCGAGTTCTGCCACGCAGGAGATGTGCACACAGAGAAAGCTCTGCTCAGACTTTCTGTCTGGTCTCGAGTAAGCTGGATGAAACTGGGATCTGCATATTTGTTATCAAACTATTCAAGTCGATGCTGGAGTTTGAGAAATAAAATAGAGGGGGTTTTTTCCTCATGAGACTTAAGGAGACATTCTAAGCATTTGCTTTAAGCAACAAACTTTTCCTGTAGTTAATGCAAAACAAAACCGCCCTCCATAAGGCAACTCAGAACAGGAATCTGGGTCAGGTGCTCTGAATTGCTGGTGGAAGAACATTGCTTTCTCAAGAAGCCCAGGAAAATAATCATTTTAAATACCTGTATGTTTAGGGAGTGTGTTCCCACAAATTCAGAAAAGGAAGCTGCAAAATTGCATTAGGTCTTTGCAATTCAGGGGTTCCCCCCCCCCCAAATATATAAATCTAAAATAGTACATCAAGATTTGGATGCCTAAAGGACAACTCAAAATACATGGATTTAACACAGACTCATACCTTATTTAATTTTTTTCTTTTTCCCCACTACTGACAGTTACTACTCCTTCTATAACCTGCCTTCATCCACATTTAAACCAAGTCTATAAAAAAGCTTTTACTCAACCTGAGTCTGCCCAACTGCTACAAAGGAGGAGATGCAACATTTATAGTCTGAGGAGAAGGAGGATATGAAATCATTTACAGAGAATAAACAACAGTCCTGAAGTCCTAAATTGCTCTGAAGTTTTTTCTGAACCTATATTTTTTTCCTAAAAGCTTGAGCAAGTAGAGAACTTATTTAATTAGATGGAGAATGACTTCCCCTCTTCTACTCTGGGCTTAGCTAGAAACAAAGTTTGGATAACCATAAGATAACTGTTACCTCTTCTCTCACCTCTTCCTCCTCCAAATGATTTATATCAATGCCATCCTCTGCATAACCAGCTCCTTCCTCACAGCTCTAAACCCGCATGTAGAACACAATTTCCTATAGACAAAAGTGAAGACACGTTAAAAGAAATTGCCTCCAAACACAGTCTTCATTTTGCTGAGTAAAAGTAGCTGGAAACATGGCAAACTTGTCCCACTAAAAGTTTTGTTTTAATCTTCAAGCAAGTCAAAACCATTGGAAGAATGTGACTCATAAAGAAAAAGAGCATCTATTTGTCCTCAGCAATAAAATTTACTGTACTGGTAGCATGAGAAGGCAACCAGTTAACATTTGAACATCTGAATTGTTCTTTCATTTACCTTTCTGTCACAAAAAAAAAACAACCCTACATGTGCCTTTTTAATCATGAGAATGACATGCAGTGAATCATATTTAATATCAGCCTGACTAGAAGAAAAATTCTGTGGTGATCTAGGATACTAAGCCTACTAAAACTTCCTATACATTCAGCTGGGTTGTAGATAATCCAGGCTTGAATAATCACACATATTCAGGTATGCTGTGGAACATAAAATATGTAAATCACTAACTATCCAATTATATATCATGCTATGTAAATTCCAGGAGATTTAATGATACATAACACAACTTACAAAAATAAAAGGGATCACAGACCAACCTCACGGTTTGAAAAGTGGTTCAAGGACACATGGGGTCAGACCCACAGTAACCAGAAATCTGGGATTGTCCCCATAAACAGCTTCCAAGTGTGGCAGAGCAAGGCCATGCACTAGAATCCAGCAGGTACCACACCAGCATCAAGACTCAGCAACTCTACAGCCTCTTTTGGATAGAATTTTAACACCCTTAAAATTAACTTTTTTTTTATGACAAGAGACATAAAAAATTGCTGAGTAAAATCAATGCCCCGGTTGCACAGAGGTAAAAATAGCTGAATTTACTGAAGAAACATGTCTGGAATACTGGCTCTAGTACCTCTAACAACATAACACAACCTGTCCTCAGACACAAATAGTTCTGCTGCACATGAACTTTCCAACTCTGTTGACAGCAGCTTCAGTTTATGTTTCTACAGCTAAGTCCTCAGCAAAGGAATTAATTTTTAGCCTATTACTAAAATGTAAATATTCTCAGTGTCTTTATTATTTTTAGCAGATTTGAACAGCAGCATCAAATCCTTCCTTCACCCTGCTACCAACAGCAGCCAACATGCACAAGGAATGGGAGCTTGGCTGGCCCATTATTTGACAAGCCCAAGGAAGAGTTATTTCTCCCAAATAGATCTCTCACCCACACGCAGTGTGGGGAGGAGAACTCCCCACATCTCTCTCTGAAGTCTCCTGACTCAACTTCTGTGCCAAACATCAACTTCTCCAAACTCTCCCCTTGTGGTTCACCAAAACTGCGACATGCCTGGGGCAGGTGACTTCAGTGCTCCACCCTGCTCCTGGGCAAATACACAGAGCCTGCAGTTTCATTATTGATGTTTGCTTTCATTTTAAAGGTTTACTAGGATTGATTTCGCACACTATCTTGTTTCACTGATACTGTGTTTGGCTTTTGATAGCAGCAATGGCTGTAGCAATAAAACCAAATCCTACTAAATTATTATCATAACATAATAATTATGTGCCCCAGTGCAGGCAAGAAGACTGATGAAGATGGACAGTTTGAAAGACAGGAATACAGCATTATTAATCACTGTTAGAACAAGGGAAACTACCCAAGCCTACAGCCCAAGCAGAAAAGAATATTTGAGAATTAAATGCTAGTGGTACCGGCTGCCAAAAGTTGGTCATTTGCAGCGGCCAAACTGTGCTTTAAAATGATACAACTGACACATGAAATTAGGATTCAAGTACTCCCCTATCCTCACACCAGGTCACAATAAGACATTTTTTTCTTTGTGCAAAGAAAGCCTTGGTCCAGTCACAGCGTGAGACTGGCCCACGTTATTGACAGTGTATCTGAAGCATTTTAAGACAAAAAAATCCCCAACCCCACACACCAATGCCAATGCAGTTTGCATTTTTTAGATAAACATTTACAGTAATAAAAGGAAAAGCTTCAGGTAATACCCTCTGACAATAAAATAACAGCAGCCCTTTGTCCCAGGGATGGGGTGGGTGGTCCACATTCCCCAGCTCCTGTTGGTGGGGAACAGCTCCTTGACTGAGGGGAAAGTGGGGCAGAGCTGCCTCTCCCTGCTGAGATGGGCAGGAATCATGGCAGGGTGGAGAGTGGAGAGCAGCCACACCCAGTGCCAGGGGAGGGACAGAGGAGCAGCCTGACCCGCAGCCCTTACCCTCCTCTGCACATTCCCTAAAGGAACACAGCGACTGCGGTCCCTGAAAATATCCACTGAAGAGACGGGGTTGAAAGTCAAACAAAGCCCGTGTGCATTATCCTAACATCTTACTATCTCATCAGATAACCAAATCGGACAGAATTTCCTCAGCTGGAGCTCTCGATACCTGACACCTTTGAGACATCGCTCCTAAAGCAGGGGCCACCTGTGTTGCCTCAGGTGATTCCAGGCAGAAGCAAAAGAATAAAGTACTACAAGCAGGTGGCATGTGATGGTCTAAATTCATTGACTTGGTCTCCACCTTGTTCTTGTTGATTGACGAGACAATTTACAGCTGTAAATCAAAAGGGATTTGGGAAAGAAACACAAAATCCCCTCTTGTGCCCCTCTGTGCTGCCTCTGTTCTTTGCACAAATAGAATCTGAATCTCCTGAACCTTCAATTAACATAAAAAAAAAAAAAAAATTTTCTCAAAAGAGCTGAAAAACCAACCAAAAAAAGAGGAAAACATTGCTTGGGTTCTTTCACAGCACGGTTTTCTCCAGTACTCAGAGGAATATAAAACCAACTATGAATAGGACTGTGGTGAGCAAGAAAATTGCATCAATACAAATACACTTCCTTGTTCTCCCATCTATATGAACTGCAAAGAAAAGCTGCCATAAGGGGAAGGAGAATACTTACATTGCTCCAGATCAACAACGGCAGCTGGCATGTTGAAACCAAATGTAAGGGGGTGAAGGCAGTAAACATCATAAAAGCCTTTTTAAAATTTCAATTCTTCTTTAAAACTACCTACGGTCTCAAATGTTCATAATGCAGGGATCAGTCTCCTTCCCTCAGCAATAGAAGGCAGCATGGGGGTATTTGTAAAACTTTGAGACATCTTGGGTTCCTCTTATATGCAGCCCAGATTTTCAATGTTTTAGGAACGCCAAGATGACACACGCATGTACCTTCTATAAAAACATGAGAAATAGGTTTTAAGAAAGACAAAAAAAGCCCAAGATTTTAATGCAATTACTTCCTCAAGGAAGTAAGGCTTTAAAAGCACCAAATATCACAAGGATTGACAATGCTCTAAAAAGGCATCTCAGCAAAACTGTCAGGAAACTATTTATTTGTCTGGTTTATAAATGAATCATATATAGAAGTTCCTTCAAATGAGCAAAACTGTGGAGTGGTTGGGACATAAGCATATCTCATTTTAATCTCAAATTTTTAAGACTCTTATCTGATAACAAAAAAAAGCCTCTGCAGTAACTCAGTTATACAAACATGTAGAAATTCACATGATTACATCAGACTGCAGGATCTTCCCCAACACAGCCAACTAACTTCTACATCTCATCCTCCAGGAAAAAGAAAACAAACCCATCATTCCACTTAAACTCTGCTAGGCACAGAACATTACTCATCTTCCAGCTCTAAAACAGAGTAGATGAAGCAGAGATGATAATTTCTCCTAGGTGTAGTGCCTACCCACAGTCTCTCCCCTGCAGATAGTGCTCCTGACTCAATTACAGCTCTGCACAGGCACGTGAAACATCCACAAAGAGAGAGAGAGTAGGAAAAGCACAACTCAGCTGCAAGTTCGAAAAAATGGCAGGCAGGCCAATACAAAAAGAAAACCCTTCCTTAATCGGTTCAAAAACCTGCTAAGATAAGCAGTAGAAATTAATGTATGTCATTATCAAAAAGAATCTCTGAAGTTACAAGTCTTCAGGAAAGGCAGCCTAATTCCTCTTTCACTCGGACATCAGTCCAAATATTTATGACAGCCAGACCTTCCCGTGACCCAATTCAGTGTCTGTGTCATGGTCAGTCCAGTCTGAGCCCGTGTCCTTCACAAAGAAACGCATGAAAACCCGCAGGAAAAGCCTGACCCAGAGCACAAGCCTCTCACCCCAACACGAGGGCAAAGCTGAAGACAATGAGCATTGCTCAAAATACTTCCAAAATTGAATCTACACAGCAGACCACAGACCCGTGTAGAAGGTAACGTGTGGAAACTCCCATCACCACCAGACTCTTCACACCTCCCACGACTATCAGAAAAGAGGAAATGAGATCAGGCCTTTGGTAGTTAGGTTTGGGACTTGGAGACCAGCGAAGTCCTGCTACAAAGTGGGGCAAAAAAAAAAAAAAA
>VWZN01000932.1:265037-298677 GCA_013396955.1 Regulus satrapa
GAGTTTCCTCCCGGCAGAAATGCCAACTTTGATACCACCAACTTTTTTTTTCCCCCCACCCAGCCGCCCCGACACTCTTTCCGTGCCGCGGTGAGTTGGGGCAGATGAGGTGCACGGTCTTTGGAGCGCTCAGGTTTCCAGCTGAATGGCGACAGACAGTAAGAAATGAAGGAGTAGGAATGCCCGATGCTTTTGTGTACGTACATGCCAGGCGTGCATCTATTCAAAAACAATTTTCAGTGCGTCGCTAGAGAATTCCCTGTTTGCATTAGGGCATGAAATATTAAAATAATTGGATTACAGTATTCTGTGGTTGCGGCTGACAGCTGTTTACTTGCGGGCCCTGACTGTTGAACCCCTTCACTTCTAGATTGTCCGGGCAGCTCAGAGTACAGATCTAGGAGGTTTATGTGCAGGGATGACATTGCCCTGTATCCCATCCCTTGATATGCCCGAAGAGAGAGCTGACTCTGCAGGGCAGATGGGTGTGGGAGAAACAGTTCCAGTGCTAGATCTTTACCTAGTTTTAGGGACCTGAAAGCCTGAACTGCAATGTTTAGAACCTCTACAAATAATCAGTATCAAAATCCTTGATGCCCTTGCAGTGTGTTTAGTTCCTTTAAAATCTTTTTTGCTCGGGACTTGTAGAGTCAATAGTCTATTAGCAACGTAACAGCAGATTAACTCTTCAGCTTTCCATCTATCAAATAATGCTAATCAAATAGGAAGCTACAACCAGCATAGATTTCTGAGTGAGAGCACTATGAAGAAATGCTTCTTAAGTGGTTAAGCAATAATTCATATGCAATTTTTTTTAAAAGTGTATATGCAAGATTTCCTGTTTATTTTAGTTCCTGAAAATGGTATGTTAAAAAATGAGCTGTTTGTCTTTGGACTGGTAGATTTCAGTCACCCCAAGTCACTGCCATGGAAAGCTGCAAATACTGAGGAGAAAGGCAAACATAAGGCTGCAAACCATAGGTCTAGATTTGTTTAATGTTTCTCATCCTCATGTGGATTTCATAATAAAGTAACAGGTGGGTGTTTAATTTAAGAATTGTTTATTTTATTTAATGCTAGCATTTTCTGTTTCTTTGACCCACGTAGTTTTACTATGTTTTGTAAAAATTGAATCTATCCAGGTTCTAAAGGTGTCTGATTTTCAGAATGAAGTGCATTACTTTTGGAACTTTGACAGCTAAAAAATTGGAAGGTGCAATAAGATATTTCACTAGTTGTTATTGTTTGCCTGTACTGCTAAGCGCAAAAGAACTTAAGGGCAGCACAAAGGAATTAGGGTTTGGGAATCCTTTGAGATTTTCACCCTACGTCTCATAATTCAGATTTAGGTATGGAGGAATTACTGCCACTCAGTGGCTGATACAAACATTCAGGAAAATATATTCAGTTACACAGATGTGATGTCTGTGTGGGTAATGAGAAAGTCATAAGGTGATTCTGCTCAGGCAATGTGTGTGACATAATTGATCAGGAAGATGCTCGTATTGTTCTCACCAGAAAAGAGCTCTTTCTTAATTTTTTTGCCATTTTTATGCTGCATGAACTCTGACTCACCTTTTCATTAGACGTAATCATACAGTAGGGTCATTTTTTTTTTTAATTGAATGGAACAGTGAAATAGCATAATAATTTAAACTTTTTGATTACACAGTGCAGATGAAATATACTCTGTACAGAAGGAATTATTTAGAAACTATTTCTCAACTAAAAAACTTGAAAAATATTCTAGGTGTACATGTCCTCTTTAGAGGAATCTCTCAGAGAGAACTTGGCTAATTGATGCTCTAAAGATCTAGGAAATAACAACACCTTTTGGAAGAATGCCATTATTAAAGTAACTGATTTCCTGGGAAAAGCATAGAAGCTTTCAGGCCTCTGAGTTTATTTTGATGTTTAAAAGCCACAGTCATTACAATTAAAGTCCATTCAGATGAAGTCCCATCCCTGGAAGTCTTCAAGGCCAGGCTGAGCAGAACTTTGAGCAAGCTGCTCTAGTGGAAGGTGGGGGTGGAACTGGATGAGCTTTAAGATCCCCACCACCCTTAACCAGCCCGTGGTTCCAGTGAGTACTTCAGGGCCTGACAGTTTCAATGAACCATCCATCCTTCTTCCCATTTGAAGGGCTTCACTGCCACCCTGCCCCTGTACAGAGACACAAATCTGCACCCTGCCCATCCCCAGCTGGAGCTCAGCTCTGGCTGCTGCTCTCAAAAAGAGGAGCCCCTTCCTCAGCTCGCTGTGCCTTGGGACTGGTGCAGGTGTGGCTGTGTCTCTCTGAGGACAGGGAGCTGCAGTGGCCCAAGCCCCGGAGTGGCCCGTGCAGTGGAAATACGTTCCAGGTGTTGGCCAGCGCTGAGGTGTGTGCCTGGATCGTGGCCAGTGACACAGGTATTTCAGTTCCCCACAGCTAACTCGGGTGTGTCTCTTCCTGATGCAGTCCCAGCGCGCTCTGTGCCTCTAGTCCACCGTCCCCTTCGCTGCATTTGCAAAGTATGTGCAGAAAGAATAGAGGAAAAAGGGAAAAGGCTGGGGATTGAACTGTTTGTTGCAGATGAGTCAGAGCTGAATGTCAAAGATGACAAGAAGGGATTTACCGGTGGAGTCTGGGGGCTGGCTGACTTCATTAGGAGCCAAATTCCTCTGTTAATCATCCACTGATGAGAAAGATTGTGACTTTTTACTCTGGGGTTATCCTTGCGTTGAATGCAGCTTTTCCGTTCTGCTTATCCAAAAGCTGCCTAAAAAGCACCGAAACAATTTGTGTTCCAGGAGTTTTTTAAACTGCTGCTCCGTGACAGAACTTGTCATCTTTCTCCGAGTCTACCTTTGTCTGCATGATCCAAGTGCAGAGTTCATTTCTGTAGAGCTCCGTGTGGAGCCGAAGGACAAGGAGCAGGAATAAGGAAAGGGGGAAAGCTGCACCCATTCAGAGCCATTTGGATAACACATTAAATGTAATCATTCTGCATCCGCTTGGCTGCACTTTGCAAAGATGCAATTAACAGCAATGAGCTTGGGAGAGCTCTTTACAGCCTTGGTAAAATAATGCTGAAGTGCCTTGTGTTGTGTTCTCATTTCAAAGGCAGTTATTTCTACCCGAAAGAGTTTTTGCACTTGCTTAAAAGAGGCACTGCCTCTTCAAGCCAGAGCTTTTTATGATATTTGAGTACTTTAGCAGGAATCTGCTCCGTAGGTGTTGCCTCTAACTCTGCAGGACCACCTCGGGTTATCCATGCTGCCTTTCTGCCTGGCAGCTGCACCGGTGTGCTGCTCCTGTACCAGAGACACCTGGAAAGGCAGAGAATGAGGGATCTGGCACACAGGAGTACTGGGAATTGCACAAATCTGACCTTGGCAGGATTTATTTCTGGTCTACTCTAGACTCTGTTATTACACGTAATATTGCTACAGACATATATATCTGTGTGCTTCCAGTAATTTTCTGGGGTTTTTTTTTTTTGTTTTCTTTTTTGTTTTTTCCCCTTTTGGTTAAAATTTATGCAAATGGAATATTATGTTTGCCTTTTGGTGACAGCAAGGTGCCCTGACATCCATGAAGTTATGTTTTCAACCTGTTGCTTTTTTCTGACTGACAATAGAGCTGACAGTTTTTGACTAAAAGTTGAAAGCAGTGTAGCATAGATTTCTATCAAGAGCTGCAAATCCAAGAAGCAAGCCATGAAATAAATTCTTTGCAAATACTGGTCAAGCCAAGAAAGTGCATAAAACCACAGAGTACTTTTTATGGTATCCTCTTACAGAAATTAAAGTGTTTTCTGGTAATTGCTTTGCCATTGAGTGCAATGGCCTATCTGGAAAAGTTTATTTAAGGATACTTAAGCATAGTTGGTATTCATATGCTAATAATCATAAAGTCTGGGAATGAGTATCACAGATAACTTCATGGAACTGGTCCATGTTAAGCTTGGATGATACTTGCCTGACTGCTAAGGGAGGAGGGTGTGTGCTCTTCATCTCCTCCCATTTAATCAGCCAACTATCAAACTTTAAAAAAGCAGAAGTACCTCTCTATGCCTCAGAACAAGGTTACTCTGAATTCCAAGGTGCTACCTGCTTTTGAGAACAAAGCAGATGTGCATTGTCTGTACATAATCCTGCTATTTGGTGCGCTTTTGCTCGGAGTTGTGAGTGGGTTATACTTTTCCTTGGCTGAGATGTAAAAACCAAGTGGTTTCACCTTTAACCCATCGGGAGGGGAGTCAGGAGAGCTCCTTGGAGAGTGGATAACAGGGCAGGGTCTCATTGCTCTGGACACTGTGTCTGTGGCAAAGTGACCCTCCTAAAACAGGCTCTTCCCTCAGTAAGGCTGCTCCTCTTTCCTGAGGTGGGCTGGCATCCTTTCCACCCCGCAGGGCCCAGAGGAGTTACTTGAATGAGTATCTCGTTTCTCGCCTTGTGGATGGCTGAAAATCTCTAAAATGTCATGTACGTTTGCACATGGGTGGCTTTGATTTGCATTTTGTTTAGTCCTTTGCAGTCTCATAAATGATTCGGGTATTTTTGAACTTGGTTTTATCCTCACTGCCTGCTACCAATACAGCGCATCTTGGAACATATACATTACATCTAAACTTCAGCTTTTTTTCCCCACACCCCCGAGCTATGAAGTAATTCGTGCTACTGATCTGGAGCTGGAAGCCCAGACCTGTGTTGGTTTAGGCTTGTTATTTATTTTGTGATGAATTTGTACTGATGAGATGAGAAAAAAAAACCAACCTACATGGCTGTTTAGCACTCAAGTGTTGAGCTACTTTGAGTGTTCGATTTTATCTGCTCCTATCCCCATCAACACCTATTTAAGAGCGATCTAATAAAATCCTTGTTTGTATACTTGACTCTGTCATATTCTCTGGTTTCTTGAGGAAATGCAGTTTAAGCTTTGCCACGGCTTTTCTGCCAAAGGAACTATTGAAATCTAAGTGTTTGTCAGGATTACTTTGTTCTTCATCATTTCAAGGAGATTTATTTTACTTCAGGGCATTGAATGTATCAATTTTCACTATGAGGAACAGCTTAAGGAAGAAGGATTTTTGGTCGTGATACCAGATTTTTCTTTCTGATAGTAAAGCTTTTATTTTTTTTTTTTTTTTCAATATTTAGATGCTTGCACATGTGGATAGATACTTGAAAAGGTGATCAAAACTGTCTTGGCAACCAAACTCGAGGTTAAGTTTGGCTTCTAAAGTCTGGTTTTGTGTGGGAAATTCTGAGTACCAAGGTAGCTAAGCAATTGCTAATGCATTGTTTGATGTCTGAACTATGCTTTTTTCGTAGACTGTGTTTGAGTCTTGCTGAACAAAAGAGCGGTCTTGTATTTCTTTCTTAAAAGAATCTGTCCCTCCTTTTCAAAAAGTCCTGTGTGAAGTTTGGTAGGAAGATATGGTCCTGCCATAGCAGTGTTCATTATATGCTTTCAACTTTTATTCTCGTGGAAAACCAAGATAAACAGACATAGTGCAATAGCTTTGAAAGACTGTCATGTTTGAAATATGACACTAACTGCCCTGTAGGTTTTTTTCTCACGATGTTTGTGATATGTTTTGGAATGCCTCTGGGTGGCTGCATTTTGCTGCTGTGACTTTGTAACCAAAATGGGTATTTTGTACCTCACTGGTTTCATTAGCGCCTGTTGAGAAACTGTTTCACTTGCTAAGGAACACAGTTGTGTGTCTGAATAGTTTACTGAAAAACTCCTGTGAAAGTAAGATTTATTCTTGCCTAATTAAAAATAATAATAAAAAACCCAACAAGTATTTAATGTATATTTCTCTAAGAATGAGCACAGATGGCTGTCTTACATCAAGCAGGTGCAGTCAGATTCTATGATTTTGATAACAAACTCTGTTTAACTGGATCTGAAACCCTTAGTCAAACAAGTACCTCTGCAGGCGAAGGAGTAGATTTGACTATAGGTTCTTTCAAGGTTTTCTAAATAAATTTTTTAAGTCTGGTTCCTGCACTTGCTGATCAATGCTGATTACATTTCTTCCCATCCAGCGTGCTGGTCTGTAATGCTGTGCTCCTGCTGAGCTGTGAATTGCTCAACAAGGGCTCAGCTGTTTCCTTAAGTGTCTGATGACTGTGGCCTTTGCTGAACTCGGATAGCCTCACTAATGACTTGGGGGTGCTGATTGCCAAACATCCAGAGCAGATTAGTGTGGCAGGGAATTGTGAGCCCTCTCAGGTTACATTTGCTTACATTCCTCGGCAGCTGGCGGGAGCCAACAAGTTTGACAAGTTTACCTAAAAATCAGGGGCAAGAGCTTCTTGCTATGGACCAACATTTTGCCAGTGAATTTAAGAGCTAAAATTCAACCAGTTTTGCTCTGGACTGAATGCAGTGAACCTCTGGCACTGGAGCATGTCTTCTCTCGTTCTCTCCACTGAAAAGGAGATGCCAACATCCCCAGCTACTTCATTCCTTCAAACCTAGCACAAGTTAGGGAAGGACAGGTTAAACCAGGGGTCAGCAGGCAGACAGAAAAAATCATGTTGGGGAACTTTAGAGAGCAGGAGACATGGCTTGGAGCGGTATGACAACTTCAGCAGGTATGGCCCCAGCTCTGCCCAGTGAAAGAAGCATCTCTTGTTGTGCAAGTCCAGTGAAGTCATTCCCTTGGGGATTCCTCACCTTTACATTAACAGAAGAGAATTTTAATAAGGGAATATTTCCAATGTAGTGTTTTACTGGTGTTTTTCTGCTTGCTTATTTGTTTGTATAGTGAAGGCCGTTTTAAGAAATGTGATTTGGACCAAGAATTTATAGGTCTCTCTCTTAATCCCTGCCACGCTTGTATGAAGTTCTTACAACTTCTTTTCCTTTCTCAGATTTTCTTGGACCCTTACAGAGAGGGAATCTGCAATCGATGTGTACCTCTCAGCTCATCTGTAATTGCAGAGTCTCTATTCTGTTGCACACACACTTTAGAACATCAGAACTATTGAAGGTCCTCTGGAATCCCATTTATTTGGTCTCATTTCACCAGAGGTTATTTTTTCTCTCCGGCAAGCCCAGGGCGTGTCTGTCTCATTCCCTCAGTAGTCTCAGCTGTGATTTTTGCCTTCCCTGGGCACAGGTTGCCCAGGGCTGCCTGTCTGCAGAGCAGTCCCTTCCGGGGAAGGGTGGGGCTCGTGGCTCATGTGCAGCACGCTGTCAAACTGCTCTCACTGCACCTGCAGGCAGGCTTGGTGTGCAATCACCTCACTGGCCGAGCTCGGGAAGCGCTGCAGGTGTGTCCCTGTGGGCTCCTTTTAGCTGCAGTTAGAACAACTCTTGTCCGAAGGGACTGAGGATGCTCTGTTGCAGCCTAGGTGGGTTTTTACTCAGCAAGCCTTTCCACGTGGCTCTGTTTCCCAAAAGATGAAGTTGTTGGAGCTGCGCCACAGACACCCCACGTGTCCACTGAAGGGAATATGGGGCTTGCTGAAAGCGAGAATGCTGCAGCTGCCACTTAGGCAAGGAAGTTGACTGATTTCTGCTGTAAGGCAAGAGCAGGTGGCAAAGAGAAGCACCACGAGCGCAGACGTGGACCTGGAGCATGGCAGGGCAGCTCAGAGTGATGGGAAATGCCAGGCTCTGCGATGCTGCTCATCCATGTCCCACCCTGTGCTTGCCAGCCCCAATCCTGCCCCCATCCTCAGCAGCTCCTCCCCAGAACTGCTCTAGTACACCCCAAAAGCTCTCACCAGGGCCAGGGTGGGGAGAGGAAGTGGAGCTCTGGTTTGTTGCTGTATCCTGTCTTTTGTTTCAGTTCAGTTTGCAAGCTTGCTGATTTCTAGCAGTACCAGTAAGATTTTTTTTTTTTTTTTTTTTCAAGGCAACCCCAGGGTTTTAATGTAATCTGTACCAGTGTCTGTCAGATTGATTTTCTGACCTATTTTGGGTCTTGCAATTTGGAATTAATGTTGCTTTCCTTTTCCAGTGGGTGGCAGTTGAAGCAAAGAGAAATGTTTATTTGCTTGAAAGTTTATATAGATATGGATTTAAGGAGAAGAAGCCAAAAAAAGGCAAGTTGTTCACTGTCTTTCCTTATGTTGAATTCTGTTCTTTTTGTCTTGCATCTTGCAGCTAAAGAAAAGAACAAAAGCCTCTTGTGAGCAAAAGCCGCTTTTAGTTTCAATCTTCTACATTCTCTGTGTTGTTCTGTACTCATTTCCTTATTTTCTTACCAGTTAATAACTGTGAACCCAATCTTTCCATCTGTAGAACCCTGCATTGCATAAGTCTCCTTTCAAAACTTTGAAGTGGGGAGCTGCTGGTTTCTTGCAGCAAAGTGTTCACCTTCCCAGAACTGGATTTTGATTTTGAATGTGACATGCAGTAGCATTTCTTTCTCCTTTTAAAAAGCTCATCTCGTCAAGAAGTTTTTAATACTGATTATTTCAAATTCAATATGTATTTTACCTCTAATAACTGTGTCCTTGCAGGGCCAAATTTTAAGTGAAAAATCACTTTCATGCGGATTTCTTATATGGAGTTAGTGCATATCTTATTCACAGCTGAGTTCTAACACATGTTATTAAAATAAGCAATACCTGGAATCCAGTGTGCTAACTAAAGTTCACATTAGTGCAATTAGTTAACAGTTCTGAGTAAAACTTCAGTATGTGTTTATGGGAATAGAAATATATTTTCATGTATAAAATACTGCAGTTCTAAGTACAATACAGATTAAGTTAAATCTGTGCTTCTGAAATTGTAAGTATCTATTTCCCTGCTCAAACCAAATGTGATGTTGGTAGTTATTGTTGGGTCAAGGAGCAGAATGTAATGTACTTTAAGAAGAACCACAGTATGCTTTTTTATTTCCCCCAAAAAATACTTAAATCACGAAAGGACTTTTCCGAGATGTCCCAGTCCTTTATTTTGTAGATAACTACTGAATGTAGCATAAAAAACAGGGGAAGTATTTTATTTTAGTGATTTCCCCCCCCTCCCCCCCAGGGATGAACTAGCTGTTCATCATTTATAATGTGTGATTATAGCTAAATTACCAATTAATCCCCATCCTCTCCCTGAAGAAAATTAGCTTATATATAGGTATTTAATGAGTGAGTTGCCTTGTCTGAGCATATGTGCCAGTCCACTTTAAGTCTGCTCTGAAATTGATATAGTTAAATACAAAAGCTTGCGCAAACACAATAATTCTAAATGTTTATAAACTGATTTGCTGCTTGTGTGGGTACAAGTTCTGCTCCCGCTGTGGTTGATGGATGAAACTTGCAAACTGATTTAGGACTCTAAATGGAAAAATATCCAGGAAGAAACCTTTCTTCCCTTCTGGCCAAGTGAAATGACAAGAAATTAATTACCAGAGCAGCGACAAGTTGAGCTTTGTCTGGTTGATAACCAATCTGATTTTACTTAGCAGCAGTACTCTATGGCTATAATAACCTAATATGGAATTTTTTTTTTAAAGTAAAAAGTACTCTGAAAGTCATGACATAGCATGATCTCAGTTTTGTCAAAGGGACATGCTCAAACAGAAAATTACTCCTTTGAAAGTCATGACTTGTTCTTTTTCTTGTTTTCTTGTTGTTGTTGGGGTTGGGTTTTTTTGGGTTTTTTTGTTTTGTTTTTGTTGCAAGACTCTGTAATAACATCTGTGATGACTTTAATGCCAGTCAGTATGAAAAAGCCCCCACATTTCTTTTCAGTTCCTTTATCTGTCAGTTACTGGAATATCATTTGCTGGAAAATGATGCTTCTGTAGATAGTGAGGAAATGGCTAAATCATTTTAAAACATTTTGATACACACATCATGTGCAGTGGCATGCTTGAATTCTGGAGGGTTTTATACTTTCTTTAGGACTTCATCCAACTGTGGAAAGGTTTTAGAACTACTCCTACTCTGCTTTGCAAAAAGCATCCACTTGTACTATGGTTCAGGTATTTTTCTTTCTTTTTTTCCTTTTCCCCCCCCTTTTAATAAAATTTGGTTTCCTTGTTACTATTTCATTCTGTTTTCCAGTGAATAAAGCTGATCCTGATACTAAAAAAGTTTTGAGCGAGTCTCAAACAGAGGGCTGTTTATTCTGTTTGCTTTAAACAAACTACACAGGTTACAGGGCTCTGCTTTGAATTAACAGCTCTCCAAGCTGTGTTGACCACTTAATGCTTCTCAGACGCTGAGACTTAAATACTTCAAAGGAAAGACAGCCGTATCTAGTGTTTTATACTCTTAAAAGCACAAAAAGGGGATGCCAGACTCATGTAATTGGAAACATTTGCTGTAGGCAAGGTGTCCCAGGCAGGCCAAGGTGGAAGAACCTCTCCCTGTTCTGCTGGGTTTAGTTTGGCTTTGGTTAATATGGGCCACCTTGTGGCTGCCCAGTCAGAGTTAAAGGTAACTTAAAACTTTGCCTGTTCTCTCTCTGATTTTGGTTGTACTCCTGTGGTCCTTGAGCTCTTATTTGAAGATCTAGTGGGTGAAGTCACAGTCGCTGGAGAGCAGCATGCACAATGCTCTTCTGATCAGGGTCTGGTCTAATTGCTTAGCCATTCAGTCTCCCAAAGTCATTTGTTAGGGAAGTTACCAAAAAGACCTCACTTTGCAGTCCGTCCATCGGTGTCTGTACTGTGCAAGCCTTTTAAAGTCTGTGTGCAAATACCCAGTGTAGCTCTGTCTGCTCTCCATGCTCAAGGCGAGAGGCAAAGCAGGAGCAGGTGGGGGAAATGTTTGGAGCTGGATATGGCACTCTGGAAAGACAGTGACAGTGCTGTTGTACTGGCTAGCAGAGAATTGCTCTGCTTCTGCTGGTCCCCTGACAAGTTGAGTAGTTTGGGTAATTTTTTTCTTCCTGCATGCCCAGAACATGGGTAGTGAAACTTGTGTTTGTTCAGGGTTTTGAGGGTTTGGGTATTTGGTTGTGGTGGTTTGGTTTTTTCCCCAGGATTTTTGCCTTTTATTCCTATTGCAGTAGCCCAGGAGTGGGTTCCTGGTTGGGACACCCCCAGCAAGCGCTGTCAGTGTCCCGTGTTTGCTGCCTGCCCCATCTCTCTGAGGCTGAGCACTGAGCTGTGCAGCTGGGACACAGCCCACAGCCCCCATGCAGCAGTGCAGGACTGCCCATGCTCTGCTTGCACAGCCCGAGCCCTTCCCTGCTGCAAACTGGAGACATTTCCATGTAATGACCCCGTACAACATTGTATCAGAGCCAGAACAAAGAGGAGGCAGATGTTCTGCCAACATCCTAGGGAAAAGCAAATACTCTTGGGACTTGCGAGTTTTTCTGTGCATTTTTTGTGACTTTGTGATTATAAAGTTTCTGAGAGATTTGTTTTCCTTGAAGTTAGGTTTTACATGTATAATTCCCATATTTTGTGCCTGTGCAGGTGTGTTAATGAGATGGGGGTTAAATGAATGGAGTAACAGACAGGGGTTTGTCCTCTTGGAAAAGAAGCTGGAAAAAGCTTTTTGAGTCCATTTCATCTTCCTGAAGATTCTGGCTGGACTTGCTCAGTATCACTTGGAGCCATTTCTGGTACTGACTGCTTCTCTCTGGAAGCACTTGCAGAAACTGGGGTCCCAGTGTCATACTGTCCCCACATTTACCTGAGATTGGGGTTGGCTAAACTTGTCAATCTTGACACTCAACTGTACAGAATTTCTCATTTTCACTCTTCTGAAGGTTTGATCTGCTGAACTGCTGGAAGGGCGTGTTCTGGCTCTCAGTGAGCAGAGTTTTGCTTTGGAGACAAAGTGTGGTGAGATGGAAGGCAGAAGCTATGGGAAGCCCCTGTTGTGTGTTTGATGTAGCCACAAGCTGGAGTCTCAGATTGTAGATCAGACAATGGGAGATGTCCTTTAAACCTCTTAGGCTTTATGCAATGCAATTACTTCAATTGTTGCAGCATTTTTTATTAAACTTTTCTCAATATTCCCATGCTATATAGAATTAGCTGTAGGTAGAGAGGATTGGCTGAAGGACTTTGGCACCATTTTTTCATTAGTTGCACCTCCCCAAAACTCAAACAATTTTTTTTAAATTTTCAAATGTGTGGTGCTGTGTGGCATTCTTCAATAATGAATATGCACCTGGCATCAGGTGCATATGGCATTCTTCAATAATGAGAATGTTCAGCTGAGCAGTAATAACATCTACAAATATGTAATAATGCAAACAAATTGCAAGTAATCCCTTAGCAAACAACATATTAAGAGGGAGTAGGCTGCTTGCTTCTGTTCCTCTAATGTGGATCCTGGAATGCACAGGTTGATTATCTCTGACTCTGCATTTCATAAACACATTTCTAAGCTTACTTGCACATCATTTATGTGCTTAAGCTGTCCAAGCTCTGAACTGGCCTTTTGGAGAAGGTTAGTGCTCTTTGTTTTCAGGTGTTGCTAAATACTGAGAAATAATAATGTGAGGTTTTACTTGGAAACAGCTTTTAGGTGTTGGGTTGTGTGTTCTAACAGTGCAAATCAAAGCACTGCATTCTTTGTAGAAAGGGCTGAAGTGGTAGCAGGAGGTGGCCATGGGCTACTGGTGGGAGATGCCCAGGGGCCTGCGAGAGGACCACAGATGAATTTCATCCTGTTAGTGCTGGCAGTGCTGGAGGAGCCCAGCAGGGCAAGCAGAATGCTGATTTATTTACTTCAGAGCACAACCAAGAGCCAGAAACTTCTGTACTTCACCCTGCCCAGAGCCTTTGCCTGCTGCAAACACATCCAAGTTTATCTCTTGCAAAGTTAGACTTTGCTTTGCCTCCGCGTCCCCAAATACTGCACGGCCCATCATATCAGGAAGGAATTAGATAGTGACTGGAGTCACTTGGGCTCACCAGACTTTGAACAATGTCTGAGCAAAACCAGATTCAGAGCATTACAGCCAGTTTTCCTTTTGTTGTAGCTGTGTTTACAAAGATTTCAGTATGGCTGTAATTTACCTGGCTTGGTAGCGTTGTCATTGACAGAGAAATAAATGAATTCTTACATTCGTACTTCACACTGACAAGACTGTGCTTCAAGAATGAAATTTTCCTGATATTAACCACAAAACACATTTAATTAATATGTTAATGAAGCTGATTTTTTTTTCTTTCTTTCTGCTGAAGTTGTTTTAACCAGTGCCATTGCACCCATTAAGGGATGTGGGCTATGTGTGTCCTCCCCAAAACAAACACTAAAAAAAGGCCCCCATCATTTGTTAATAAAGTGTGAAAACAGTAAAATGTAATCTCAATATTGCCTTAAGAATGAGAGAAATCAATTTCAGACCTCAGATGCTGTACTTGAAAACACATGTTTGCATTCTGGTGATATCAGTCCTTGTAGAGCATATTTCACGGAATCAAAACTTGTATTTTCACATTATGTTCCTGTGATCTATTTTCTTTTCCCTCCTTTTCTGTGCTTGGCTAAAAATACAGATGCAGTTCAATACTTTTTTTTTTTTTCCTAAAAGGTTTGTGAAAGGCAGTTCTCAGTTTACTCTCTGCCTTGACCTTTGTTTCCTGAATTTTAGGATACATAAGTAACAAACAGAAACTGATTTGAAGAAGCTTTACTGGGTTACTTTGATTCTCCCTGTTAGTTTAATCCTTCCAGGGTCAAATGGAAGTTCCCTGGGTGCTCCTAGGAAAGGCTGAAGCCATTTCCTAGGAAACAAATAACCAATTCCAAGGGTAATTCTAGCAGGAAGGACCACTAGAATACCAGAAGCCCTAGAAATTTAATGGAGTTCTGATATCAGTCCTGATGTCATCGTTCTCTGTCCTTAGTTTGTTAAATGAGAACTGCTGGTTTTACATGTGTCCCAGTTTTGGAGAAAAAAACCAAATCTTTGGTTTCTGAAAATGTGTACAGTACAGTATCTAGTTTAGAAATGGATGGTAAAGCTCAAGAGAAAAACGTGATGTGGTAAAATGTATTTGCCCAAAATTAATTGTCTCCATCATCTTATAAAGCAATGGGAGTTTTTGGAGGTTTTTCCCACTTTTTTCTTCCGAACAAAATCCAGTGTTCTGCTGTCAAGTCACCAGCAGTTTGCAATCACATGTTCCCAGGATCTGTCACAGTAATTCATTTGTGAGACTCTTCAAAAGAGCAACTTTAAAGATATTTTTTCTTTTAGTTGCTGAAGTTTGGCACTAAACTTGCCAGTGATTTGTTCAGTGGCGGGCAATGCAGGGGGGTAGCACAGTGAGCTGGCACTCAGAAGTTGCTCCTAGCTGGGTGTTTTTCCTTTTCAAAATACTTTGTAAAGTCAACAGAGGGGTGAAAACTGTAAAATTCAGAGCAACTGTACTGTGATCAAACAATTCTGCAAGCGTGTACTCTTGAGTCTCTCACAGTTCATGCTGGTTTTTATTTGGTGAAATCCTTTGAAAGAGCTGATATGACATTAGTGTCAAGTTATACAAATAAAGTCATATGTTCCTATAAAACCCCACCTCTGGAAATATATTAGAACATAGAAGTTTAGGTTATTTTACAGTAGCTCTTTTGTCCTTCCTAGTTAGATTTTCCCATGTTTGAAAGGGTCTTTGTTACGCTCTTTGGCTCGTCTTGTCATTGATACACAGGTCTGAGGTTTTCCTGTTCAGGGAAAATTTGGCTGCACTCACTGTGCTGCTTCTGGTGAAGCTCATAGAGCAGAGTGTTGTCTTGGAAAATGTAACAGATTGGGTTTTATTCAGTTGGTATATTTTGGACCTTTACCATGTTCTCATTTATCTCTCACTCACAGAAACAGTCTAAAATGGCAACCATGTAATCTTTTTTGGATTGTAAAGCCTTTGTTATGGCTCCAGAGTTTGATGCCTGATGCTTTACACTGTGTGCTTTGATCCTGGTTTTCTGCTTTTTGTTTGGCTTGGGTTTTTTTCCCCCTGGTGCTTGTAGAAACATTCAAAGTCCTGATTTTTTTCAGGGGCTAATACAACTTTCTTTGGAATCATATTGGAAAAGGGCTTTATTAGATTAGTGAAGCGTTCATGTGCTTTACTTCATTTGCTGAGTTGTGTTTTTTGCTAAATCCTAACTCTTCTCTATGAGTGCATGGCTTTAGTAATTTTACTTTCTGCTTTTAATCTGGCTCTTGGTGAAGAAGGAAAGAATTCCTAATGATGCTTTGTCTGAAACATGAGGGTCCCTCTGTTGGTTGTTCCTTGAGTTGGTTTCTGCCAATCACATTTGAGTTATTGTCTAAATTCAGGCTATTTAGTTGTGGTGAAGTACAGCAGTAGCGAGAAGCTCTGTCTCCTTGTAGAGAGCCACATGTAGTATCTCAAATAATTGTTCTTGATTCAGTGTCAGTGCTCAGGAGAGCGAGGATGAAGCAGTTCCATCTGGCTGCTGCTCCATTTACAATGTGGGAAGCCGCTCTCTTGTGACTCTGCCCGGTGCATCTGGAAAGGCAGGAAAAGTTTTCAGGCTACAAGGCTCATTTAGGTGGATTCTCAGTTTCAGTGGCCAGCTGTAATTTCCTGCCAGGTGCAAACACTTGGTCCCGAAGGCCTTGATCACTCTGTGGCTTTGATTTACCACAGCCTGGCTCTTAAAAGTTGTAGGCTACCTAGAATAGAACTCATCTGTCTAGGAAGATACTACCAAAGAAAATTCAGACAAAGGGGTTAACAGTGAGTATGCAAAATATTTATTTTATTGTTGAATAGAGTTTAACTCAACAGAGTAGGTTAGGCTGTACTAGGAGCAAGTAGGAAGCACAGACTGTTGTGCTGGGCTCCCTAAGAAAGACAATCTTGGTGACTTTTTGAGTGAGTGCATTACTCATTGACTACCTTGTGTATTCAAGGAAAAATCCCAGATACTCCCCCGATGATGTGACTGTTTCTGTCTTGCCTAAGCGTGGTTACGGCCCCTATCCAAGAGGTTTAGAAGGCAGAGTGAAATCTTTGCCAAGTATGAAAAACAGGTATGACGGGCGAATACTCTTGGCAGGCAATTTCATTTATTATGCAGCTATTTTGAAGGGGCAAGCTGCCAGCTTTCCACATTAAAGGGAAGATAATTGCCTAACAAGGTCGCTTGGAACAAGGAATACTGTGGCATAGGAGTTTTGTCCCGTCCCTTGGTAGTACAGATCATTTTATTGCATTGCATGCAGGAAGGACCCACGGGGCCTAAATCATGCTGGTTCCAGACACTGTATGTGTACCATGTCTCCCACTGCCAGCCAGAAAAATGAGTTTATGAAATGTTGGAAAGTGCCCAAATGAAAATGAATATGCAAACTAGAGCTGAGGCTATCTGTAGTAAGGTAGTAATTTCCTTAAATGTGTAAAGAAAGGAGGAAGGTGGGGTTTTCTGTTCTCTTTAATTTAGTAGGAATGGTGTCTTATGTTGGGGGGAGTTTTTCTGTTTATTTGCTTAAACTGCTCTGAGGATAGTGTCAGTAATTCTTTTGTTCACTGTGATTGTGAGTAGAGTAAGTCAGGTTTTTTTTCAGGGTAATTTCGCAGCATCATTGAGGTGGAATTATTTGCATTTTAAAAGAGGGGAATTGTTAGAGGAACAGTAAAAGTTTCTGGTCTATTTAAGATACTACTCTCATATTTTAGAGATAGTACATTCCAAATGATTTATAAGCATGTCCTAATAAAGAGTTGATTTTATTTTTTTTTTAATGAAACTCAAAAACTCCTGTGTCCCTTTGAGGCAGAAAACCTGCAATGCCTGTGGAACTTCAGTGTCATGATTAAAATTAGCCATGCTTGTAAGTAACCAAAACCACATCTACTACTCAGAGAGGTTGAGCAGCTTCAGTGGAGTTTGCTGGCAGTCGTGAGTGTCAGTGCATGTCAGAGGCTGATATTGCTGTTTCGAGTGAGTCATTTGGGTAACAGAGGTCATAATTTAATTTGTGGTTGTGTACATAAGTACACAGAGAACGGGAACCACCTGTTAACTACTTGTGCATTATAATATATTTTACTGTCTATCATTCAAAGATGTATTTCCAAAGGGAGAGGAGCAATCTGAGAGAGTTTTGTGCTTATAGAGGTTAAATTGCAGGTTAAATTCAGAGAGAGCTTTATCTTTCTGATGCCACGCTGTTGTTTTTATATGAGACTCAAATAATGCACGTGGTATAGACACAATTAACTGTTGGTCAACTTCCAGAAAAGTTGCTCAGTGTGTTCTCAGAACACCATCCTTCAGCTTCCTGGTAAAAGAGGAACTATTGTTTGGAAATAATCCAATGATCCATCTAATGATTTTCCATAACTCAGCACCTGGTGGAAGATTAAAAAAAGAGAAAACAAAATGTCAATAGCTGCTTTTCTGCTCTTGGTGCTTTGTTCCTTCTGAAACAAAAAGTGTCCAGCCGCCCTCACAATAAGATAAAGACAAAGCTAAAAAAGGCCTTGACCAAAGTCTTACAGTGGTTTGGGGGCTCTCCCTGCCTGTGCAGCCCAGGACCAGCTCTCTCCTTTCTCTCCCCCCATGCAGCAGGGATGGCCCATCACTGCAGTCACTGCAGGTGATAGAGCTCAGTTTTGCTGAGCCTGCAGAGGAGCTGAGTCCCAGTCAGGGCTGCTTTATCCATCACATCCCCTCCTGGCTGATGCCTCCTCCTAGGGAGACACGTACAGATTTAGGAGCTCGGCTGAAGTTGTGGTCCCTGGAATGCATCCTGACAAGGACACTGCCGCTCCAAACACTCACACATGAGCTGTTTATTCCCCTGAACTGGGCAGTGCTTCGTTCCCAAGTTGCAGCACAACTGGTTTTTTCCCCAAAGTACTTAATTCCTATTTTCAAGACCTCGGAATTTCCAGTCTCGTATCAGTGCACTCATGCTGTTGATGCTTCTTGTTCTTTACTGTGTTTTTTTAGTAAACTCTATGTTCCCATGTACTCTCCCATAGTTGGTTTGAGCAGGAACGTTAGTCTGTAAACTATGCCAAAAAGAGGAGTTAAAATTCTCCAGAAGCTATAGGAACTAAGTGAGGAATGATGAGAGGAAAAGAACTCTTCTCAATATACTTAATTAGGGTTTGTCACTTGAGAAAATAATAAGCAGACTCAAATCTTTGGTAGTCCAGAACTTTGTATCTACAATCTGTTTGCTTGAGAAGGAAAAATCATTTATGTTGTGTGTATCCTAAAATCCAGGCCATCAAGGTCTGTAACCTGGATGATTAAGACACAGGTGAAAGCTAGCAACAGAAGTAAAAATCTCAAGTTCCTCTCCATCTTTCCCTCCCACCTGTTGCCTATTTTTAACCCCATGCTAGATACAGTTGACAGGCAGTGATCTAAACTCTCTTAACAGTTTGGCTTTCAAACATGTTTGAGTTCCAGACCTAGATCTCTCCTTTTTGCTCTGTGGGTTGGCTCTTACTGACTTCTCTCTGCACACTGTGTGGTCCCGAACATTTATTTCACCTACTAAATACCTATGGGGAAACAATCTTGAGTTTTTCAGGAGTCCTGATTATCTCTATTTGTCCATCTTAAGTTGTAGTTTGCACTGCTTGTGCTGCTGGCTCCCAATGCCATGTGTGAGTCTCCTGTTAGATGCTTAAGCATTATTTATGGAGTGTTTGTAAACTTGCAGGCAGAGTGTCTGGGAATGTTTGGTGTGTTCCCATGGAGCTGAACTGTATTTTGACAGCTGGTTTCATGCCACAAAGCCTCCAGAGGCTACAGCTCCTTATCTGTCATTCCTCCACTTTTTAGGTGATAGCTGTTTTGCAGAAAAAGCTGTGACTGACAGTCTTGATTTCAAAATGTAGGCTCTTCTATGTATCTGCTATTTGTAGGATTAGGTCAGATCAAGTAGTTTTGCTTTCCTCTGGAAGTATGAGCCATTTGTTTGAAACTGAGTTGAGAGTTGCTGTTAACAAATCCTATTTTTAATATTAAAGTTTCTGTTGTGAGTCTTCATAATTAAAGCACTTTGTTAAGTGTATTGTTTCCTTGTTTATTATATATATTATATTAATATTATATTATATTTATAAAATTATTAGTGCAAACTAAGGAACAGAGAAGTTAAAAGGTTTTTCGGGGTCATAGTGCATTCAAGATCAGATTCAAAGGAAAACAGTACATACAGCTCAGCTTGGGACCCTGTCTACTTTTATGGTAACTAACACCCCTCCCTGTGGCAGCAGAGTCACCAATTGCTGCTCTGCAATCTAATCTCTCCCCGTTGTTTATGTTTGGACGTGAAATGAGGTTTCCGTCATCGTTTGTAGTGAGTCCAGTGGATGTTGAAACCTGAAAGAATGCAGCTGTTTCCTCCTTGAGAGGTGCCTCCAGAAACTGAGGAGAACTGGCTGGGCCTCGGCACCAGGAGGAGGAACAAAGATCCTGAGCTCTAGCGTTCCTCGAGGTAAAGGATTTTTTGGTTTCGTGAAATTTTTGTCGCAATGATTCCTCACTTGTGTGTAGGGGAATTAATAAAAGAATGAACATATTGTAAGGTTGGTCTTGTTGTTGATCTTTCTTTGGATACCCTCCAGACAGGTAGGTGAGTCAATAATAATGTAAAACTCTTGGTACCTCTTGCTGTAAAACTAGGATAATAGAATAAATTGAGTCTTTCTACTTTAAGTTCTCCTTTTTCACTTCCCTGGGTACTTCCATTCTCCATCATTCCTTGTATTCAGCTTGGTTTACTTTTCTTTATTTATTATAGGGGAAGTCTGGGGGTTTTCAGGGTAATGGTTTTGTAGGAAAAATAAGCTTCACTTAACTCTGTGTAAGATATCAACTGAGAGCTTGTCATTTAAGGTACTGCTGACATTGACATCAAGCTGGCCTGTGCTCTTCTTATTCCAAACTAAAATGCAGTTACATTCATCTGCCCTTCAGCTCTTCAACAGATTGTCCTTGAGGTTGATTCAAACATCCCACTTGTTCAAAGGCACTTAAAAGTAATATCTTTAGGGGAAAAAAAAAAAGTCTTATAATTTTACAAAGCTATATCTCAAAGGTGGGTAGATAGCCTACAAACTTCTTGAGGTGCCCCTTGGATATTAAGTTGGGTAAATTTGTTTCAGACTGACACAAGGATGTTGAAATGGAGCTGTAGTAAGTGTAGTGCTTTAATGAGTATTTGTGCTGGCAGACTACCTGTCTGTGCAGTTCTGAGCTGTGTCCTTACTCAGCATTCGTGCTCCTTGGTTTGTGAGTAAGCACGGAAGTTGGGAGTTTCCACAAGAATTACTCATATCCAGGAGGAATCCTAAGAGCCTCGTCCCTGTCTGATCGTGGAAGCAAATTAATTAACCTGCATGCATAATGCATCTCTCCAAAATTACCAAAAGATTCTTGATTCTCTTTCCTGTAGGGGACATGGGGAAAATTTCTGAATATCAGTTCAGTCATTCATTACCCCAGAAATGTGTCCAATTGCTGTTAGGAATAACTAGCTGTAACTGGCCATCCTGACACCTTGCTGAAAATACAATACTGACTCTTTCTGTAGAGTGTTTTTGAAGGGAATGGTAAAAGACTTTTGAGACTTACTGAGAGTTGCTGTTAACAAATCCTATTTTTAATATTAAAGTTTCTGTTGTGAGTCTTCACAATTAAAGCACTTTGTCAAGTGTATTGTTTTCTTGTTTATTATCTATAATATATTATATTAATATTGTATTATAAAATTATTAGTGCAAACTAAGGAACAGAGAAGTTAAAAGGTTTTTCGGGGTCATAGTGCATTCAAGATCAGATTCAAAGGGTTACTTAAAATACCCTATTTTTTAATACTCAACTATAATCTGTAATTCTAACAAAATAAGGGAAATGGTTCTATCACTAAGCAAGTACTGCATGACATACACTATTTCCAGTACTTCCAGTAATACTGGAAACTTTCCTCAGTTTCACTTACACAAGGTATGGAAGTTCAATTTTGCCTTTTGGCAAGGGAGCTGCTCTAAGTACTTTTATATGTTTGGTAGTCAGGATTGCACCAAACTTTACTATATTCAATTGACATATGTTGGAAATCAAGATGGCTTTATGCAATATTTTCCTCATAACTTTTTTAAATTAAAAAAAAGCCTTACTGCTTTGGAACCAAATGTTAATGAGAGGAGGTAATTATGAAAATTATTCTCCTTCCTACGGATATCCGATCTTTATGCGTGATCCATATTTGCACATCTCACCTGATGCAGTTTCTCAGTGCATGTCTTAGATGAAGGTGGGGTGCTGACAGCTGCAAGAGAATCGTGAGGTGCTTTTCTCCTTTGATATCTCCTCAGATGAATTATAAGTGCTGATTTTCTGTCAGAAATGGGTTTCATAACTTCATTTTCAGAGATGGATTTAGTTTTAGAGCAGTTAAGGAAACATTAATGCTCTACTTGGAAAACTGCATGTGGGACAAGGAGATACATCATAGGAGCATAAAAATTATATTTACCACACCACTTCTTAATTATGCATTTTCAAAATGCAAGCAGATACATTTTTCTCTATAGGTGTTTTTCAGGTCAGAGTAAATATTTTAATTTTATAATAGTCCCACAGGGGAAGAATGGTTGCCTATTAAAGACTGGAAATGCAGCTGTCTCCAGCTCCTTCCCACAAAGCTGTAATTCATTGGGCTGAAGTTGATTTAACTTCTGTTTACTCTTTATCCAAGATGTGGACTAACTTTTGGGCATCTATTTACCTCTTCTTAATTATGTGAATTGCTTCTCAGTCCTGGTCACAAAACATGTCTGTGGGTTCAGCAGTAATTGGTAATATGGAAAAAAAAGCCATAATTTAAACCAGGATTTATGTACTCAGTGCTGTAGTAGAGGCAAATATCCAGACCTGTAGGGAAAAGCCAGCATCCTGTGGCCTGGAGAGTGCTGAGTGCTGTAACCCACGAGGCAGAAAGGAATCTTTTTGGGCTAATTTGTGCTGGGTTTGCTGTAAACACCAGGAGAGCTCCTGGCCGGCGCTAACTACTCGCTCATTTGCTGCTTCATGGAAGTGAGAGGTATTTCAGATACTCAAAATGCCAGGGTAATTATAATTAAGCAAGCTGTGATTAAGCAAGCTGCTTAGTAAACAGCATAGAAGAACCTCTCGGCACTGAAGAAGGGAAAAGAATCAAGGCAGTGTGGAGAGCACTAATTCACGGAGGCAGGATTGGGCAGACCACTGAGGGTAAACCTACTCAAACAAATGACACCATGTGGAAAGAGAATTTCCCCCTCGGCTGCCTGGGGACGAGCAATATTTCCATGCAGGAACACTTGCATTTAGAAGTGCTGGGAGCATCCTGATTCCTGTGAGTTTCACTCTGTACCCTCCCTGTCCCCTCTGAAACACTGGGAGGGTTGGGAAGAGCATCGTATCCGTGGTGTGTGCTGCTGCCTCAGGAGCTGTTGTGGGGCTTTACAGCTGTTTGGTTTTCCTCCTGGGTGTTTCTGTGCCAGTCACAGCTATGCCCCATCCCTTTTAACGGAATGGTCTCACAGAAAACTCCCCCAGCCTGCTGTCACCTCCAGTATCCCGGCGGGGTTGGAAAGCAGACCATTAGGATGTGTCATTTCTGTCAAAAAGAAGTCGCTATGAAAGGTTTTGTGAAGAAGCACTTCTGTGGCAGAAGAAACATGTGCAGCAAAAAAAGTTAGAAATAATTGGAAAGTGCAGGAAAAGTGACCAAGACTTTAGCTCGGTTATCCATTTAGTGATGGAGAAAGTGAGAGGCCGTAATGAGCCAGGAAAGCTTGTCTGTAGGAAAATCACTGAACACTCTGCTGCTTCTGGGGATTAACTGGGACGCCAGAGCACAACCGTAATCAAAGAGTTTGTCCTCTGTTACTTTTCAGATAATCTGTAGATTCCCTAGCAAGTCAGTTGCACTTATCTTCCTGAAAGTATTCTTTTAGACAAGTAGTGAAGTCTGTGTCTTGTTTCCCAATATGTTCATCAGTGCAATAAAGTAACAAAACAGGTGCTGACTTGCAGTGTTGCGAAGTGAAATTCTTGGGTATTTGGTTTGTGTTTCCCTGTGTGTGTAGTGCTTTGCATATGGAAAGTGAAATGCTCCTTTTTAAGTGGTTCTCCAGTTTTTAGTAGGATGAGCACTGGAGTGGAAGCTGGAAAAAGCCACGGCAAACAATACAGTCTTGATAAATTGATTTGTGCTGTCCAGAAATGTGAGTCCTTCGGGCTGGAGGAATAACATTTCTGGAAGGTGCTCCTGACAGCACCCAGTCCACAACTTCGAATGCTCTCAAAACCTAAAAGAGTTGAGCATGTCCTGACATGGTTGTCCTTGCAAGCAAGGTTCTCCCTTATCAAAAGCTCCAGGGATTTTTTTGTTTAGCTTTTTCTTTCTCATTTACTGTCTTGTGTTCCAGAGGTTTCAATGCAAGGTGTTCTTGCTTTATAAGGGTACAAAATTGGTATGTTTTTATTCATTTACTGGAAATTCATTCAATATGGATATTAGCAGGCATGAATCCGAAGTGTTTAAATCCATTAGAGTGTGGAGTTTATCTGTTTAAACCACAAAATTCAGCAAAAGGAAAAAAAAGAAAAGAAAGAAATTTAAAATGGCATTGAATTGTTCATCTCACCCTGAGTTTACAATTTGTTATGAAACCTCTGTGCTACCTTTAAGTAACCCAAGTTTCTCTTAAGATTTCTTTATGCCTAAATTCATAATGCTGTTAATGAGCTGTGTCTGTTCTCTATATTTTTGGGAATGCCAGGGTTGCTGTAGGGCTTTATATGCTCATTTCTTCCAGAAGGTGATTCAGAGGGGAGGGGACAGTTAAAAATCATTTCTGGTTCAATTTTCTTATCTCTTTTTGCAAATCGAAGGCTGAACATTGGAAATTAGAGCAGGAGCAATGCTGTATTAATTAAAAGTAAGTTTTGGTTGTGTTTTCCTCTTTCCAATTTATGACCCCCTGTGGCCATTCACTGTTTAGCATCACCCTGTACGTCCTCAGTGGAACACAGCTGTGCTGATTTTCTCTCTCCATTGCAAAAGAGAGATCACAGAATCACAGGTAGTGGTGCATGCATGGCTTCACTGTTTATTTTCAGATTATAAACCATGGAGAAAGGTCTTGATTGAGTTGACTAAGACTGGTAATTTACATTTTTTTGTGGGTTTTGGCTATCGCTTTCCCAGTAGTGAAACAACCAGAAGAAAAGAATAAAGGGATGATTCCTACCTGCCCTGAGCAGCCTCTGAGGAAATAGCATCATGCTCAGAAAGGCAGATCCAGCCCGTCTTAGAAACACAGAATGGTTTGGGCTGGAAGGGACCACAAGGTCATCTCAAAAAACCCCAAACAACCCAAATAACACCAGATGCAGTCAGGAGGGTGGGCTGGATCTATTCCTACAACTCCATATGCCGCTCATGAGCAACATTTTTGGTTCATAACTCCTGCACCCTTTGAGTTTAAAAGCCTTGGTCATGTCCATGGGCTGAATTGGTTCCCTCTGATGAGGTTATCTGAAGCAGCAGCTTCCAGCATGTATGAATGATGATGCAGTTCTCTCAGCTAATGAATATTCGAGCTTTCCAGATACTTGGAGGATTAGGTCATAAGTGCTGGCAGTAGGATAAATTTCTGACTTGGAGGCTTGTGCTCTTTGAGAGGCACTTAAACTGCATGATCTGCTGATGTTTCCAAAAGAGCCAACTAAAATTGTTTTCTTACTGCAATGTTTTAGAAGGTATTTTTCACATTTCTGTTGAGCATCAAATTTATGTCCATTTTTTCCTTCTTTGTGGTTCATATAGACACATGAACCCAGTACATTTAAAATAATACCAATTAAAAATCTCTTCTTAAACTGTAATTGGCGTAGTGTCTTTGTGGTATTTGGCTTTTTCAGTGTGAAGGGAATTCAAGTAGAAAATATAAAAAACTACCCAAACATTAAACCCTTCCAGTGTTTTGAAGAGAAAGGCAGTGTTTTCTGTTCAGTTTGAAAATATGTTGTTGGCGTTATCTATTATTCTTTCTGGGAAATACATCTCAATTTCCAGGAAGCCTATAATTGAGCAGAAAATCACAGAATTCTGGAAGGGTTTGGATTGGAAAGGACCTTAAAGGTCATCCAGTTCCAACCTTCCACTGTCCCAGGCTGCTCCAAACCCCATCCAACCTGGCCTTGAACACTTCCAGGGATCCAGGGACAGCTACAGTTTCTCTGGGCACCCTGTTCCGGGGCCTCACCACCCTCACAGCCAAACATTTCTTCCTAATATCCAACCTAAACTGGCCTCTGGCAGTAGGCAGCCATTCCTCCTTGTCCTGTGCTTCCAGACCCTTGTCCAAAGTCCCTCTTCAAGTCTCTTGGGGCCCCTTTAGGACTGGAAAGCCAGAAAGTCTTGGATGTTATAATGGATCCTAGATAAAAGTATTCATCAGGAATGAACTGGTGTGTATCTCCTCTGTGAGAGGAGAAATCTGCTACTGGACTATGCCTGAATGGGGATCCCTGTCCACTGGATTCTGGTGGTGCTTAAGCAGTTTCTGTACACCAGATTTTCTTGGGCTGATTTCCTTTGGCTGGGTCCTTCTGAAAGCTGTGAGTAGCTCAACTGTCCTCATGTACTGGTTGTTACAAAAAAGTCTATGAAGCCTTTAGCAGAATGGCTTGCTTCCCTTGGAGAATCCCTATTCGTGTGATAAATTTGATGTGCAGTTTTGCAGTTCAGTTGTGCTGACTAAAAGCTGCCCAATGTCTTGGCCATTGTTGGGGAAGTAGGAGCTGGGAGCTGACCAGGGGCTCAGACTCAGCACAGCTCCTCCAGTGCCCTCTTTAAAAACACAGCCGGACCTGGTGCACAGCTTGGCTACAGGCTCTATTATTAGAGAGAACTGTAACTTTATCCCTTTCACAGAATAGGGGTTTTTTTCCCCCTCTTATGTCGAAGGGATTGTGTTACTTAATTGCAGGGGAAAAAACTCAGCCTCCATTTAGTCCCCATGTCAAAGAAAAAAGCTTCCTAATTAGACTTAAATTATGCATTGCACAGAGGAAAGCCATGGTTTGCCTCCTATCAAAATATTTTGTACATGCTCCCATTTCATAGTGTGATTTGGTATTAATGAATTATTTGGTCACCTGGAGCCTCCTAAGGGTCTGCCCAGCCCCGTTGTATGAATCCTTCCAAAATGTTGTTTCAGCTGTACTTAACAAACGATCCTGGCTTGTGCTGTCAGAAATAATTAACGAAGTCTTTGGGCTTCAGGCAGCCTTTCTTCTCTTGGGTGTTTCTAATGTCTGATGTTTGGGTTTGAAATCAATGAAGGGGATTCATTTGCACTTCTGTTTCAAGCTTGATTTTGGCGATGGTGCCAAACAGTGGCCTGCAGTGTTTTCATGTTTAGGGCCGTGTCTTCACAGAGGAAGGAGAACTCGGGACTCTTAAAAAAAAATAATTTAAATGGCTATTTCTTAGGCACTTCTAAAGAAAAAGCAGCTGACAGTACTTCCCCTTTCTCCCCACCAAGTAATGCTGTGAAATATTGGAAAAGCTGACTTTGTTGCTCCAAGTGTTCCCCGTTTCCAAAGAAAGGATGTTTGGTGTAAAACATTGGTTTTATCTTGCAGCATATGCTGCATGACAGCCTGGCCTGCTGCCTATTTCAGAGTCCACCATTTCCTCAACTTTCTGATCTTTGAGTGTAAAATCCAGATTTCTCACCTTCAATGCACTTGAAACCACTTTAGGAACAGTCAGCTCTTGTTACTGAGCTAATCTTGTTACTGAGCCCAAATAAATGGGGCTCTGTGTCTTCCTAAAGCTCCCCAAATCAGGTCTGTGTTACCTCCTGCTTGCCTCCTGTCTGCATTCCCCCCTCAATCTGCATCCTCTTGAGCATCCAGGAGTTTGTGCTGCCAAGACTGAAAGAGTTTCGCCTGGTGAGAAAAATATTTCTGATATAAAATTTCGTATTTTGAAAAGCATCTCATTTTAATGATAAGGGAAAATATCAGTAATTATTTTTGCCTTGGAGGATGCTGTGGAAATAGCAGCAATTTAGACAGCAGCCACAAATTTGGGCAGTTTGGGGACTGCTGAGGTTGCAAAAAAGTGTGGAATCCTGTGAATATCTGCTTCTGGCCAAGTGGGATGAAACCAAGGAGCAGCTCTTGCTACAGGGCTTATTGGATGGAATCTTCCCCAGACTGTTGCAACACAGTGACAGATTTTGTTATGTAATTGTTTCTGTTTCTGGATTTGGCCTAACCCAGCAAAAGCAGAAGTATCTGAAAGAAGATATACTTGGGAGAGGAAGGGAAGGAAATGGTAGTGACACATTTTTCAAACTAAGTTTAGGACTCTGCGCCACTCTACTCGTATGGGGTTTTTTTTAAAGACAAAATAAACCCCAAAACTTGCATCATTTACACTGGAATTCAGTGTATGAACTGTCATTTTGAAATTATGAACCAGGGAGGAAAAAAAACCAAAAGCGTTTGCAGTAAGTTTAACAGGAAGTAAATTGAATTGTGAGTTGATTTTTTTTTGCTGTTTTTTTTCTTACTTTTCATGGAGTTGTGTAATTATTTAAAAACATATTATGAAGAGACATTGGTTTAGAACTATTAGTGCTGATTGGGCTGTTGGGCTGTTTCAGAAGGGCTCTTTTTATCCTTGTCTTTCTGAAGATAACTGCACTTACTAAATATCACTGCATGCATATATTTGGCTTTCACGAATATAGTCCCACAATTCTAATTTCTGAATTGAACTGTTAATAGGAGATAGCTGTACCTTAATGGCTAAACCTATAGGACAAATGGTTACACCTAAATAAAAGCACGAGTGATGCTGCTGCAGGGACAAAATTTTTGGAGAATTCTTTTTTAGGATGCAACACATCAGTGTACCCCTGTTTTGTGGAGAGCACTTTTTACGCCCTCTGTGGATTTTAAGCTTCCAGAGCAGCACCTGAGGATAATGGGGTTTTTTGCTATCCCTGGTGGCTGTGAGTGTTCAGCATCATGATGTAAAGTGATTTGAGTATGGATATAAGGATGGTTTTTAGGGTTTATTTGGGTAGCAGTAGTGCCTAGGGAAGTCCAGCTGATACAGGCTGCTGCTATGTATGTTTTTGACAAGGTTCATAACAGCAAACATAAGAAGCCTCATGTCAACTGACTTCATTTTTAGATTGACTTTTGCCTACAGAGCATCAAATCTAAAGGCCAGAGCTTG
The DNA here is from genome assembly GCA_013396955.1 of Regulus satrapa. Lineage (NCBI taxonomy): Eukaryota > Metazoa > Chordata > Aves > Passeriformes > Regulidae > Regulus > Regulus satrapa. Next base: position 293,212 of record VWZN01000932.1, read on the forward strand.
CAACAGAACCTGCAGAAAGTCTTGGTGGGCTAATCCCAGGTGTGCAATGCAGACAGTGATTAGCACCATATTCCTTTGGTTCAGTGAATTGTCCTACAGCACAGATAGTGCTGTCCTCTCTTGAATCATCAGCTAAAAGCATACAAGTGCAGAGAGTGTGGGTTGTCACACATGGGAGCAATAAAAAGACACAGTCTGCTCAGGTGAAGGATGCAAATCGCTCTTCCAGCATCTTTATTTGCAGGCTTTCTTGTATGATTGCCATGCAGGCAGCTTAATGACCTTTGCAGGCTGTACACAAGGAGCACGGAGAACCCTGTTTGTGTGTTTGCAAGTGCTGTGGGGACAGTAAATTGAACAGTAATTTGTTGCTGTCTTTCTAGTCTGTAGCCAGAATAGAGGACAGGAAATCCTTGTGTAGAAGAAGTTAGATGCGATCTATATTTTTGCATCTTGAAGAAGAAAAAAGCCACTGCTTCATCTTTTCAGGGAAGAATGCATTGGTCATCTGTGTGTGGTGCTGCTGGGGGTTGCCAGAACAGTTGTGTGGCCCTGGCAGCAGCCTCAGCAAGGAGCTGAGCAGGAATCAGGCATTTCGTGGCACCCAGAGCAGTTCTGTGAGGCAGCGTGGAACAGCTTTGCAGCTTTACATCTACCTGCAAAATGGTTTACAGGCTAATACAAGGAAATCAGAGGCACAAACCAAGAGGGTGTGTGTGGGGGGGGAGTTTTCTCAGTTGTATTTCTCTTGGATATATGTTCCTTATCAGTGATGGAGCAGCCTGGCTCTGTTTGGGCCCGCTGGTTTTCAGTCTCTTCAGTGCTCTGTTGTCAGCCAGTGTCAGCGTTTCCTCCAGCTCATCCAGTGCTTTGATGTGCCTTCCTGCTTTGTGTTAAAGTTACAGCCGTGTCTTTGTTTCTGGGTTGTGTTAGCCCTGCCTTGTCCTCGCTGTTTATAAGGAGGCAGAATTACAGCAACAAAGGAATCCTGGCAAGCACCACCAGCCCCTGAGAGCTGGCCTCTGGTGGAAGGAGAAAAACTGGAAATTTTACCCCTTGTCCCTTTGGTCTCTGTGGAGAAGGGTTTTAATCTAATCTGAATTTTGTGCCGGCAAATCTTGATAAAAATTCTTCTTGGAATATTAAGATTTGCTTTCTTTAAAACCACATGTTGCAAACACATCAGTGTGAAAATTGAGCATTTGTTCATCCGGCAGGTGTTGGCACTGACAATGTGAAGATGCTTCCAGTTTTCCCGCCTCTCCCTCTGTAGTTGATAATAGCACTGTTGATTTCCTTTCCATATTAAATAATCAAAACCTCACAGTTTTAAAGCTCCATGGAAAGTACAGAGGATTTTGCAGAATCTGTCCCAGATGGGATAGAACATGGATTTAATTTGGATTGGAGAAGGTCAGGGATCCTTGACAAAATGAATGTTGTGCAGGACAGCATCTAAACCACTGTGGCCATCATCAGGTACTTCATATAGAGGAGTAATGTCACTGGAATATTTTTCCCTTGGGTTTTTGTTGGTTTGCTTGTTTCAGATTCTACTTTGACTTTGAAACTGTTTGAGATATTGGACCTGTCATTTAGACTTGGAGTGTTCTTGGAGCGCACATCTCAGTTTTTCCACCATTTGGTTTGGATAAAATCTTGCCCTTTAGGGAAAACGGTTTGGCTTTAATACTTAGCTGCAATGCATAGCTTCAATGCAGATTATACGAGCAGATTTTACCATCTCCCTCAATTCAAAGCAGGTGTTTTGCAGCAGATTCAGTTCTTGACAGAGTCAGTGCTTGTGCCATCACTTCTGTAACAGTCACGGAGACTGGAGGTGGACTCTTGCCTAAAATGCAGCAAGCAAAACCTGTGGGCTGCTTTCAGTGTCTTCCTTTCTGCAATGTATTCTCACATGAGTGTACCCAGCAGGGATTTTGAGAAACTTTGTTGATTTAAAATTAATCTGTTTCACTGTCAAAAACAGTTTTAGTGGGGTATGTTTTTGTTTACAGCAGTGCAGCTGATTCTTGTCAACTGAGTACATCTTAGCATAGGAAAATATCAGAAAATGTATTTGAGGAGCAAATCCAAACCCTCCTTTCTCACTTAACCTCCCTTTGTCACAGTATAGTCTACAACATATAATGAAGAGTTTTCATGCAGGCATTTGAGATCTCTACTTTTGTGAACAAAACAGAATGTGTAGGAGTGGAGAAACTTGGCAAGAGCAGGCAGCTGCTGAGTTTGTTTGGGCTTTTTTTAAGCTGCTGTTAAATGTAAAATCCAACAGTTATCTTCTGATTTCCACTGTGACTTTAGGCTTTGAACATCATCAAAAACTCTGGGATATTGGTGTTTTCTCCTAATTGCTGAATTGCTTGCATTTCTGAGTGAGAAGTGAGCATTGGAGATGCACTGAAGCTGAGCACAATGAAAGTACAACAAATAACCATATTCCAAGCTCTGAAGCAGGGGTGAAAATATGGCATCCAAATGTACTTGGCCATTGGAAATGAGAAAGATTGTGGGATTACTCAGAATGTGTATGCATTGTACCTGGTTTTACTGTATCTGATAACTTGCAGATAAAAAACTAAGTTGTAAATCCTTGTATTCTCTCAGGACTAACATTGCCTAGAGTCCTGTGGGCTGAGTGAAATCAGTGCAATTATAAATTTAGCTTTGTCAGTGCTTTCTAATTTTTTCTTCACACAGGCTTACTGGAAATTGTGACTTCTTGCTGGGCTGTCCCTTACAGCAGAATTTTCCTGTGATTCTGTTAAATAAAGCTTCCAGTGGGAGCCACATGCTGACATACCCAGCTTGTTTCTACCTATGTCCTCACTGAATCTTAAAGCAACCAGAGGTGAACAAGGCTGAAATCTGGTTTCTTTTACATCCATGTTGAGTAGTAATGATGTGTGATCTGCTGTTGGCAAGTCCTGTGGCTGATCACTGGGGTGTAGTTCTGAGCATAGTGAGCACAGAGTCCCGTGAGCAGCTAAAATATGTTCCTCATTAAAACTCGATAAGCATTGTGCTTAAGTTGAGTTTGTGAAAGTGAGCTGTCAGATGGTGTTTGTTAATTTTTACAAAAGCTGTCTGTTTTTCTTTCTTTGTGAGGTCACCTCAATCTCCCCTCTCATCAAATGATGCCCCAAGCTGCAATAAGCAATGGATTAGTGTGGGAGGGTTATTGCTTTACTGTGAGTCTGCTTGAATGAGAATTACAGTCGTGGCTTTCTGTTCTTCAGGGGGATAAGCAGTGGTGCCAAGTAATCCTAAACTTGCTTTCTAACTCTTGTTTTACTTGTTTAGAAAGTGGGGAAACACTCAGTTAAAAAAACCTGGCTCAATAACAGCGGGTCATAAAGTTTTTCCATTTACTGAAAATGGTCCCCACATGGGGAGAGTGTGAGATGTGCAAATGCTGCTGTCAGGAGCTCTGTGCTGTCTTGCTGTAGGGACTTGATTTCAGTCTTTTATCTAAATTACTCTAAGGGTTTTGAGAGATAGAAGAGAAATGTTAATTGTCTCTCAGGTCAGTGTCTTTACATTAAAAAATGCCAGCATGTGCAAGATTCCTTGAAATGTTCTTCCTAGTGCTGCTTGACTGAGCTGGTTGACAATCTACAGTCAAAAGGCCAGCTCGGCCCAGTTTCAAGTCTTAATTTTTTTCCCCACCATCTCTTCCTGTTACCTTGTTATCTCTGTCCTCCTAATCCCTCCTTCCTTGCATCCCTCATTCTCCAAATGCACCAGCCTTGCTTTTCTCTCAAATGACTCTTTTCTCTTAGCCTTTGAATAAATCCTTTTCGTGTCACAAAACAATGTGATGTACAGGACAAACTCCATTGCTGAAAGTGCTGTGAGTTGTAAACTGAAATCTCCTCTAAATTCAAGAGCTCTTAAGAATGGGGGAAAGACTGTCATGAAACACCCGTTTTCTGACTTGGAAATTACAGGTGTTTTGAATCCTTGGAATTCCTGACACTTTAAAACAAGTGACACACTAGCTCTGGAGCTTTTTCTACCTGTCCCTCTTCTCTTTGCCTGGCATGTGCACGTTTGGGGGCTCACAGGTTGGATCACTAGCTCTGGATGCTTCCTAGGATTTGTGAACTGCCCCCTGAAAGCAGTAGAGGAATAGAAGCCATGTGATTGTGGCTTCAATAGGAGCTCTGATGGCTGCTGAGAAATGTGTCACTCTGTTAGATGTCTTGGCTATGTCTTTTACTCTGTGATTTTCCTTTCTTTCTTTCCACATAGGTCCTGTATCAGCCTGAGCAATGGCCCCCTTTTTACGGATATCTTTCAACTCGTTTGAGCTGGGACCTGTGCAGAATCAAGGAGAGCAGCTACAGCCTTTCTGTGCTATTAAGATGAAGGAAGCTCTGACTACAGGTGAGATTACAAATGGGGATGCTTTCTAAATATCAGTAAATTTTTGAGAAATACTGTAATCTTCCTTCATCTGTGAATGGCAGTGAGTCCTTCTTTTCCTGTTATGCCAAGCACTTCAATGCGAATTTTTTGGAATGGGAGAAATAATAATGGCTGTTTTCTCTCCCCAACCTTAAAGCTTCTTTATTAGTAGGTAGGACAGGATGCTGGACTGCAGCAGCTTTGAGAGAACTGTCCTCAAGTACAGAGCAGCAAATGCTCTTTGTTGGCTTTGAAGATGGGTAATGGTGAGAGGTGCAGTTTGTTATTGTTGCAGTAACTGAGGTGAACTGTATTAACTTCAGCTGAATTGTTGGCTTGAAATGACTCACACTGAGGTCCTCTTAGCACAGAAACACAAAAAGCTGAGCTGGAAGGGACCCTCAGTGATCACTGAGTCCAGATGCTGGCCCTGCACGGGAGCATCCTCCTCTGGGAGGAGCCTTTTCCTAGTGTCCAACCTCAACCTGCCCTGCCACAGCTTCAGGCCGTTCCCTCGGGTCCTGTCACTGCTCACCACAGAGCAGAGATCAGTGCCTGCCCCTCTTCTTCCCCATGTGAGGAACTCGGAACTGCAATGAGGTCTCCCCTCTCCTTCTCCAGCTGAACAAACCAGTGACTCACCAGGCCCTCAGCCTTCAAAGACCTCCTCTTTACTGGTCCAAAGGTTTATAATATTTTGTGGTATTTGGCTAGAATACATCACTGTATCCAAACAGGATGAGAGGGAATTGCTGTGTTGGGTTAGACTGCAGCTCTCTAATCCTGCACTATGGCTCTAGAGATTCACAAAGCATCAAAGAATGCAGAAGAGGGTGAAGGTTCTTCTTCTTCACAACATGATTGGGCTTTTCCCTTATTGCTGAGTGTAAAAAACCTCTCGAAGACGGCAACTGGGACCACGGCAGAGACTTCTGTAGTTTAATATGAAAACTTATAGTTTGTTTTAGGGCGTGGGTGAGAGAGTCTGCTAGGAGCCAGCAGAAGAGCAGGCTCAGAGGGAACAGCAGGAACAGG